>CAVLJG010000009.1:70378891-70978891 GCA_963669975.1 Acanthoscelides obtectus
ACCGGTTACAGGCGTTTGAATGTTTTCGACTGTCCCAAAACAAGTTCCTTTGTGGTGATTTTTCAACTTCGGGAAGAAAAAAGTCACCAGGACTCAAATCAGCCGAATAAGGAGGCCGAGGAGCCACGTGAATGGTTTTACTGTCCAGAAACTCGTTTATTTGCATTGCTGTGTGGCAATGAGCAATGATGCAACACCCATAGTTGTGTGTCAGTCATATTTAACTCTTCTCCAATCATTCAGACTGGCAATCGACGATTCGAACGCACAACATCACGGATTATGTCGATATTCTCATCTGTTCTTGAAGAAGAAGGCCTTCCGCTTCGTGGTTCATCGTCAAACGACTACCTCCCTTCTCAGCAATGCCTTAAACCCTCGAAAAAACTGGCTCTTGACAATACATATCTCGGTGGGTCTGCAAGAATTTCCGTTGCACTGTGCCCAAGTCTGAAGTAAAACTGGATAGCACACCGTTGCTTGAAATTGATGTCACTTATTCTTAGAATACGATAGAAAAAATTGTCTTACATTAAAATCACTACGGATATCCAAATGACTCGAGCGAGTTCAAACTTGTACTGAAAGCGGATGTTCCTTTGGTCTCCTTGCCAATCCCGGCGCATCCAGTGTGCCAGATGGAACGCTCCGAGTCTCATTACTTAATTTATAGACCTCGTACATACTACATGTAATGTAGAGAAAAAAATATCTAGACAGCGCTCTACCGTTACCACCGAGAGTACAAGGCCTGACAACAGACTCGTGACGTCACCACGAGTAGGCCGGTCGGCCGGCCGACAGCACTGCGTGCCGTACATCGGCGCTAGTGAATAATATACTATATTATTATTGCAGCATATTTAATATAGTCTACCTGATGTAAATAACGGATAATTCAGAAAAGTGTTTTTGGTATATGAACTTGGTGGAAAATATTAAAGTACATAAAAGGTTGCTAAAAATGATAAAGTCTTCAATGAAGATATGTTAGTCACAACAGATCAACAAAATTTCACAGGAATATGTGGACAATTTACTATTATTATAGGCATAATATAATGGTGCTTGAAAATTATATAAAAACTGTAGTGCTTGTCGAACAGTTGTGTCCAGCACGAACCAACGAAGAGGTATGAGGTAACCTCTAGCCAGAAAAGGAATAAGAAAGATGAGGAGGAAACAGTGTAGGATAAATGATAATAAAAACAGATAAAATCAAAGTAAAATAAACAACAGAAACAACATATCAAATATTAATGAAACCTTAATAAAACTTTTAGAACAAACAAAATACAGCACAAAATAATAACAAAAATTAGAAAACAGAAAACAGGTATCAAAAACAACAAAAATTAGAATAACGAAAATTAAAGTACTAAATTCTGAATATGTACAAATAAACATTTATCTACAGCTATGTAAAGGTTGCGGCCTCATGTGAATGTAGTCAATTTACGTTTCTTTGCTTTATTCGCGCTTGCAAAGCTGTCGTTCCTTTTGGCACAATAATTTTTCAAAATGTATTGACTGTGCAAATAGCAATTAAATTTATAACGTCTCATATGACAATGTCATCTGTGTGTCAAATTTTCCTTACAATGATCGCAGTGATTTTTCTTTAATAAGGCATAACAACAGTAACCAGCTAAGTAGGTGATGACAGGGATTTCTTTCTTTATACTATCAATATCTGACTGTAAATTTTCAATTTCCCGAAAAAAGTGGTAATCATTAAAATTGTATAGAATTTCATCTATTTCTAAATCATCATTTTCACGGAATTTATTTATTTGTATATCACCATAGCGAGACTTCAATGATATCAGGCTTTGAGTTCGTAACTTTTTCTCAGATGCATATAACTGACGAATTGATATATTATATTGACCCACTGCCAGTTGACGATACTTACCAAATCTATTTTCCAATGAGTCAGTTTGAAATTTACCTAACAATATATAATTACTGTGCAGTTCAGATTTACAGTACCTTACTAATTCCAATAAGCCATATATACTGTATGATGTAGTGCAGTGTAAGTCTGACTAATTGGTCTTTTTGAAAATTTTGCTGGATAATTCCACTCTTCTAGCCAATCTAGCATGTTTTGCAAGAATGTCAGCTTAGTGTCATCACCTTGTCCATCACTGTTGGAGCAAACAATAGGCTCTGCATAAAGGTCATTTAATCGCTTTCCTTTCAATGGACGTTTTACATTGACAATTCTCCTCCACTTCCATATAATATCAATGAATTTTGCTATCTCTTCGGAGTGCTGTATGTTTTTACCTTGATACTGCATCTATTACAAATGGGTTGAATATCTTGAGAGCTAAATGAACATTTTGTCTTTCAAGGTTGGTGGGATATAAAGCTTTCAGGGTGAAATCATAACCATTTTTCAATATTTTATGACTTTCCATTTGGTCAATGTTTTAAGAGATTTAAATGAAGCAACATTTACCTCATGTGTTTCAAAATCTAGGTATGTTAAAATTTGGTCTGGTTTTGAATTCAGCCAATTATTGCGGATACATTTTAGAAGATGCATTGTATCAAAAAGGAAGAATAGGGGACGTTTTTTATCCAACGGATGCGGATAAACAATGCTTGTTTTATTATCTGGAGAAAAATGTGCCATCGCTTTACCATTCAGTGCATTATTATCAAATACAACACAGAAAATTTTATAACTAAGTTCTTCTAATCCAATAATAAGTTTTGTCCGTATGGACATTGCCATGAACTGAAAACTGTAAGAAAGTCTGAATAATTTTGAAAACTTGTTTTTGATAAGAAGAATAATCATCAATGCTACTTTGCAGTGCTTTAAGTAGTTGTTCTTGTTCCTTGTCCCTCAATTTCTCATCTCGGCTTCTTCTGCTTGATATGTCGTTTGAAAGGTATTTTGGACAATTTGCAAAGATACTTGGAGTTACATCTGCCTTTAGTTTTGGATACTTAAGGGGTACAGTAATGGTCCTACCTGTCATTTCTCATGGAAGGTGGATTCCCAAGTGATCCTGTCCTCAGCAACGTGCAAATTGAGCCATCTTTTACGACAGTTTTCATTCAATGGAATCGAAAATACGTGTACTTTCGGACCCTTCCCGTAATTACCGGCACAATTAGGAACGTACCACTTGTAAGGCATTTTGAAAACTTAGCTAAACAATCGCGAGACATAAATATAAGTTTAAAACATCAATAATTTTGAGAATGTGAGGTTAGTTGTCTGTTGGACAGCTGTCGGATGTTACCAAGGTTGCCACATATTCCAATTTTGATTGGAATATTAGACTTCACAAGTGACGGATTGAACGTAATATCGAAAATGTATTCTTGATATACTGAGGCAGATCAGAAAGAATAATCACATCATCACTGAAGCTGCACAGGCCCCGAGTACATCTTGCAAATTCGCCTACAGAGAGGTACAACTAATTAGTCGAGATTTCGATACTGCTATATCAAACCTAGATATGACAACACCGCAGAGAAATGGTGGCGCGGTACTCTTGCCAGCCAGGCATCGCGAAACTCCATAAGAACATGCATAGGCCTACTTTGCGTGACGTCACAGGCTTTTCAGAGCCCAGTTGTTTGGCCTTGTACTCTCGAAGGTAACGGCATAATACCCTCTCCAGACTCACGCGCGGATCACGGCCTGAAATCGCGGTGCGAATCCCGAAATTTGTTCCTACAGTTCCACACTCGCAGATGTTGCTACTGCTGCTGCAGCAGGGCTACTTTGCTCTTTGGCAATGTATAATTACGCATATATTATGTTTGTGCGATTTCGGGACGATGAGCGTCGGTGACGCGTCTAATTTCATATGGTCGGACAGTCGTCAGGTTCCGGCATTTCCTTTTTACGATTGTTGTACATATAAATGGACCGACTTACCTGGTGTCGGCAGCGACATCTTCCTCGGCGGTTAACCCTTGTTCAGGTTTCATTAGGCCATAAATATCGCCGTACAGCTTTTCCATTATCCCTCCTCTCTCATTATACATTTCCTCCAGTTTTTCCACAATCTGCGAATGCGTGAAGTTTAGGAAAATTGGCTGCGTCCAGTCGATTAGCACCTCCTCCTCTAACAACAGGTACATGTTGTCTAGCTGATCGCAAGGGCAAAACACGCTGAAGCTCTCGTACAGTTTATTGTTAGGCTGTCAAACAAAAATACACACCATTGACTTACACTTAGCAATATTGGGAATACTAATTTATACAACAAAAAGTAGATATTCGATAAGGTATAAAATGTTCACTGCAACATAAAATCTGAGCGTGGTCAAAGTTGGATTTTCCAGGTACTGCTTTTTTTGTGCAGCATACGAGTTTACGAAAGGAAAATCTACAAACGTACAATAGAACCCGGTCGTATCGAGAGACAAACAATTGCCGCACGTTTCGAATGGCGCCATTTTAGATTCATACACACACGCACATGTACACACATTTCAATACATTTCCGTAATTTGGAATTATTTCCTGTCCATAAGACTTTCCGGAGTTCATCGCGCATAGTAAATGATAGTTGAGAAATACACACCACTGCGATTAGGGGCCGTTCAAGTATTTGTCTTTGCTTTGCTCATTTTGGATGACATGGGGGGTAGGGGAGTCTAGATGATGATTACGCCATCGGTAGTTATTTACTTTTTTAAACGAATGGCAACCCTGACATTGTCTTTGCTTGAAAACGAAACGCGTTTTCGTGGATTCCCGAAAATAATGCATACGTTTAGTGAACAGCGCGCGGTAATTCCCCTGCTCGCTTTAGAACCGAGTAGGAGTAGATGAAAATCCACGTTATCAAAAAGTCATAGGGTTTGCTATACAACACTTTAAGCGACATGATCTATTATTTTTAGCTACCAATGCACATAGACAAATCCAAGTTATACCAAAAATTATATTATAATATTAAAAAACAATACATTAATGGACAAATGTTGCATGGGGGGAGGGGGTAAAAGCTTTGTTTACTTTTGCTGACAAGGGGGATGGGGGGGGGTAAATAATTCTAATAAATCTGCTTACGTAATACTTGAACGGTCCCTTAGTTCAAATAATAGAATTTAACCAATATGGATTAACGAAAATGAAAAATCTCGTCTTATTTTACATTGACTTTCTTATTCACATTTGCTTTTCGATATGATGGTAAACGACATAGACTTCTTCATTCAGATGTATTACTGCACCCTTTCAATTTGATTGTAACTATACGTATATTTTTTCACGGTATGGTAATATTGATTTCTTTTCTCAATGTGTGAATTTGGTGTGTGTTGCACAATATGGAAAACTGCTATATAGGCGAGTGAACGTGAACCTCAGTTCGAGGCGTGCCGGCCTTGACCTTTGATCACAGATGCTTGGAAAATGTAGGCAAACATGAAACGGCCAGCGATAATGTATTTTTTCCATTCTTAATTTCACTTAAATAAAGCGATGTGAACGAAACTGAAGTTCTTGATAGTTCGTGGCTGACGTCGCAGAATCATAGAGGGCGAAGTGTACTATCAACCGGAGGCGTATTCTGAACGGTGTCCCGATTGGAGCATTACCCATCATCTGTCATGTATAAAAGTGTGCGAGCGATCACGTGATAGCAATTCGTAGCGGGCAGCCTTCTACTCGGGAGTCCGGTAAAGCGGATCTATATTTGTGAAGAACTCAACTTGGCAAAACGGTTATAAGTGTAAACAAGTTAGCTTACCGTTTTTGTCATTCCAGGGAAGTGTAGTATCACAGCTTGCTCCGGCCACGTTTTAGTGACGTAGAAATAAAATTCCCACACCCTGTCTTTCAAAAACGTCTTCAATGTTTGATGGAACTAAAACAATAATAATTATATTACTAACATCGTCCACTATCTCAATAACCGCCATTAAATATCGTTAAATCGATATTCTCTTATGGATCTTGTGTCATTTAAAAATAAATGTTTTTACATCTCTACGTATGGTTGTACGAGTATAACAAATAATGGATTTGACATTACGGGATGACATTTATATCGATGCCTTTGTATTTTATCCAAACGATACCTAGATATGTGTATGAACGTAATCAGGAGAATAGAAAACTATAATATGCATATGACTAACGGTTTTCGATAGTTATGCCAATAGTATGTAGTGACATACCTTGATGGAATCCGGTAAATAGTTACCGAGAAAATCAATGATTTCTGGAAGCTCTGATTCGTTTACCAATCGAAAGTGTTTGCCTTCTGGTAAAACTTCTTCCATAGCTGAAAAAGACATTGAAAGAGAAAATGCTTAGTAACAAATAGCTCATCGATTATGTTTCATTTGTCTATGTGTATTGCTTTTGAACGAATCCAAAACCAATATTTTTGAAACAGTTAAAAATATCGCAAAAAAAAATATGTATAAAAATGATATGATTCATTTTTATACATATTTTTTTTTTGTTTATTTGTACATATTTTAATTATGGAGTTGGCTTTCGTCGTGTTAACAAATATGAAATAAAAATCACTCTCTTCGTCCGGTTTTAAATTGACATCCTGATTCTGTGACGGCTTGTTCGATAAACACCGCCAGCTAGCGTCGAATCGATGTTTACCATATACCTAGACATTTAGTTTCATCAAACGTAGAATATACATAATTGGCAGTTAATTGGAACGTTAAAAAAATCAATCGGGTACTTCGACATTTGACTGCTAACGCGGAAATTAATCTCAGTTTGCCACCAAGAAATGGAGGAATAATGATACAAATAATCAGGAAATAAACTCAACTACAGGATTCAGCAATTTCCTGAATGCCTCATAAGGCTTCTTTATTTCATATAAATACGCGTATTGACTTTTCGGTGAGTGAGGAAAGTTCAGATATGATTCTAGTAATTTATCTAAAAATACACAACCTGGAGGCTAAAAAATCGTAGAACTTTCAATAATAATATGTTATAATAATTAACTTGTATAATAAAGAAGGTAAATGTATGTGTTTGTTTGAAAGCTTTAAATCAATAAATCTTCAAAAGTACTGAACTGAAGTACATTAATTTTATATCATTATAAAGGGAATTGCAAGACCTTTAAAATAAGGTATCACTCGACCCCCCTTTCCAGTTAAGATTTTGGGGGTGGTGTCACCCTGCTTAGGGGACTGCACGTGCCAGCGTGATTTTTTGCCAAACTTGTGTCTCCCTCGAAAACAAAATCGACGGGTCCGAGCGTTTTTCCAAAAAAAAAACTGAGCTGCCAGTAAATGAGTCTGTTTCGTTTTCGATGCGCCATCCTGTATAATTAATTTACTAAATGATCAAGTATAAAGGAATATCAAAGAGTGAATGATGATAAAAGATGCTAGTGTGTGCATGTATTGTATATAAATGAAAGCGAGTAAAAGGTTTCAGCAACAAAAGCAGAATTATATGTAGATTCTGAGCGTACCTCGCGATGTGTTTGTTGAGATTGGCCGTCGGCGTCGTCGCAGCCGCTGCCGCGATCGTGCGTCGCGCCGCCGACTCGCACAAACCGAAACGTCCGAGATGCGGGAGCCTGTATTATTCAAGTAATGCTGGGAAGTACACCTGCTGGCAGTAGGTGTTCACAAAATGCACACAGGATGTACGATCCCGTTCGAAGGAGTGTCGGGCTTGGCTGGACAAGCGGCGTTGTTGTTGGCGGGTGCAGCGCCAGCGGCCGAAAGCAGGATCGATCGCGACGCTCGACGACGACACACCACCAGTGAGAGACGCCGGCGTCGGCGGCAGCGTCGCTTCACACACCCCCGAGCTCACCCCGCGAACTGCGGCACCAGCACCCGCACACACCCCCACCCGAATATCCGCCAACATCGCAAACAGTGTTGCCAGTTCGATATTCATTGCATCAGTAAATGGGTTGCCAAAAATTCAGTAGATTTCAGTAGATATATATTTTATGCAAATTTTAGGAAATAATAATAATATCTTTATTGCACACGCGGCACATAGCAAAGTATTCATCTTTTCCCTGTTTAATCCACTTTGTAAATTGCTCCTCTTCGGTCCAGCTTTTCTTAAATACTTGATTATATTTATTTTTTTTTCTTTAAGGAACCAGCCCCTTCATTTTCAGAGTTATGGTACTCATTTGAACTAAAAAAATAATACATTACATCTTTAGAATTCAATATTAACTAATAAAAGTGAACTCACCTCTTTTTTGTACGTACCACTGGATACGAGATCAAACCGAATTGTGAAGGTGAAATCGAAGAAAAAACCAAAACCCTCGCGTTGTCGCGCAGAGCTGGGAAATCCCGGTCCCCGTAGTCGTTTACGCATTAATAACCGGTGATTCCCCTTGGCCGTGATCTGGTCCAGTGTTGCCAGGTCGCATAAAACCACTGCTGTTATGGATGATGCCATGATTCGTATTATTATTACGGATGATTCATCCGAATATTCTATTCATCCGTTTCCGTCTAACCGATTAGCAGAATATTCCGAATATTTACATCAGTAGTCTGGGCTGTAAAGCATTACCAACATAATATCAAGCGCTAAGACGCTTTCGAATTTATTTAGGGTCATCATTGATGACCGTATTTAAACTGATTCTTCGACAATATTACGCAAGGTCTAGGTTATGAATTAAAAATTAACAATAATAATAACATTAATTAGGCATCATAATTTTTTCACTAGCTTACAAAAATATTTCAGTAGATCAGTAGATCAATATACAAATCAGTAGATCTACTGAAAATTCAGTGAAACTACTGACAACACTGATCGTAAACACCCTTCGCACAATACGCACGTTGCCAAACCATTCTTTCATTCAGTAAAATCATTTGTCGATTCCTCTATTTTTATTGATCAAAATAAGGATATGCAATTAAATAAACTGTTACATAATCAAAATCGTTTAAGGTAATAGTCGATCTAGAAGGCATTTAGGCACATGGTTCAATCACAACTACAGATAGGAGATTCAAAGATAAAACGTGCGTAGCGAAACACCAATTAGTCCAACGGTTTTCGATAAAAAAAACATAGTCTGGCGCAAAAGAGACGTCCTGGCAGCAGCGCATTGGAATTTACTTTAAGTCTGTGGCTTGATGCCAAAAGGGATTGAAAAGGGGAGGTAATTCTGGGGGAAATGGGGCGCACGCGGTGAATCGAGTGTCAAGGCGAACCAGCGAAGGAGAAACACGGCAACGCTGCCCTGACACTAAAAATGGGGGGGGGGGGTAGAACGATAGCGTCTTTTCGGCTAAACACGTGCTACACCATTTTTGTTTATACCCCTTGCGCCGCTCCTCTTTTGCTACTACTATTAAATTAAATTCAATGTATCATCATTTTAAAACATCAAAGCATTATTTCCAAATTCTAATTATTATATACTAAGTGACATATAAAACCGAACACCCAGTTTAAATGGTTTTATTTTAATAAAAGTTGGTGAATGTATTTATCTTACTGTAAATAACATGTGAAAAAATTTTCAGCCCTATCAGTTGGACATTCCGGTTTTTATACGGCTTTTTATTAATTCACTAACGCTCTAAAAATGAATATTTCAGCCGCAGTAAAGAATCAACGTTGGCGGATTTTGGTTCTTGACTTCCTTTACGATCGGTTACGATGCCTACAGTACGGAGACCTGTACGATTTCGTCAACTTAGTGAGTTTGATAGGGGCCGTATAGTGGGACTTTCTTTTCGGGCAATTGCAGTTAGAGTGCAAAGAAGTGTAGACACTGTGGTTAGGTGTTGTCAGGCATGGCTTCGAGAAGGCCGTACGCATAGAGCAAGGGGCACTGGACGCCGCCGTAGAACAACAGACCGTGAAGATCGCCGCCTAAGATTATTGGCCTTAAGGGACCGTTTCTCCACTACCAGGTCCATTGCAAATGAATGGTTTGCAGAATACGGAAGACCTATTGACATGCGAAGTGTTTACCGACGAATGAGAAGTTTTGGCTTGTTTTCATACCGGCCACACTGGGTCCTCCCTTTAACTCGAGAACACCGACGTAATCGCCTTGAGTGGTGCAGGCAACGGTCACTCTGGGATCAGGAATGGAACAGTATTGTCTTTAGTGACGAGTCTCGATTTTGTTTAGGCATGCACGATGGTCGTGCCAGGGTTAGAAGGCGACGTGGTGAAAGGAGCAATCCACAGTTTTTTGTTGAAAGACATGTTCATCACACTGTTGGAGTTATGGTTTGGGGTGCTATAGCTTATGGTTCCAGGTCACCTTTAATCTTCATCATAGGTAACATGAACGTGCAGCGTTATATCCACGAATTTCTAGAACCCCATCTTTTACCCCTTCTTGACACCCTGGCAGATCCAACTTTCCAACAAGATAATGCCCGACCACATGTTGCAAGAGTCACAATAGACTTCTTTCAACATAATGATGTCACATTGTTACCATGGCCACCAAGATCTCCCGACTTATCCCCAATTGAGCACGTGTGGGATATGATGGGTAGGAGATTGCTCAATTTGCAACGTCCTCCTCAGACTCTAGAAGCACTTCGAGAGGAGTTGGTGGTTGCCTGGAATGAGATATCACAGGAGGACATTGACCACCTGATCAAAAGCATGCCTAGGCGCGTTGGAGAATGCGTAGCACATCAGGGTGCATCCACACATTATTAAAGGTCAAAGGGCTTTAAAGCAGTGCAATCATTTTGAAATTTTTATCATTTACTTATTATGCTTCATTAAGTACTTATACAAACTTTTATTAAAATAAAACCATTTAAACTGGGTGTTCGGATTTATATGTCACTTAGTATATGTTTAAACGAGCAATTCGTTCCGGTCACAAAATACAGGGTGTTAGTTTTCTGTATATATGTATAAAACTAACATCCTGTACTTTGTGACCAATTGACGGAATCAATCATAAGAAATGAATCTATAATATAATGAATATTACCTCTATACTTTGAGATAGGCCATAATATTTTCTAATCAGTAAAGAGAAGCTTTTTGGCGATTTCTAATATTTCTTGTACTCATAGGTACCTAAAATGATTTTGTCATTCACCTTAGAAAAAAAATTTAGTAGACTGGATTTATTCTTAGTCGCCACTTACAATTCTTCTTCGATTCTCTTAGATACAATAATATCTAGTTCCTTGTCGGAGTTTTGCTTGTAATTTGTAATTTCGCCACACTTCGTTAACCAAGTTTTGTACATTTTGTACTTTCGTACTTGTATGAGATTTTTTAAAACTTTCGAACAATTTTTGGTATAACTTGGATTTGTCTATGTGAAACGACATCTTATTTAAACATTAAACTTTGGCTAATGGAATCAGTGGTAACACAAATGTTAACTTGCTTTACTATGCTTACAATACGTCTACTAGCTATAGTATCCAAATGAAACAGTACACTGATAGAGGAAATTTAGACAAGTGAACACCGCGCGGTAATTCCCCTACTCGGTTCTAAAGCGAGTAGGGGAATTACGGCGCTCTGTTCACTAAACGTATGCATTATTTGCGGGAATCCCCGAAAATGCGTTTCGTTTTCAAGCAAAGACAATGTGAGGGTTGCCATTCGTGTAAAAAAGTAAATAACTGTCGATGACGTAATCATCATCTAGACTCCCGTACCCCCCATGTCATCCAAAATAAGCAAAGCAAAGATTAACCCCGCCCCCCCATAGAGCTCACGTAATACTTGAACGGCCCCAAACACCAAATCACGCTTGCTCTGAATTTATATCGATTAAATTTTGCACAACCAAATTTTTATAACTTTAGCAAATATAAGTCCATATGTTTTTCTCTAATGATTCAAAGCTGTATTCTCAGACTATCCATGGTAGCTCGATTGTCGGGTACTCCAAATCCAAAATGGTCCTTATCGGAATTCCCATAGTTCCAACCATATGCTCGTTATGTAGATGTCCAAATACTGCACACACTTTTCACTGAAACAATAAGTCAATTAAATATACCGCTTCCACCCAGTTGTTTCTTGCTTTTTCGATACTCATCAACATGGTCTAGGCTTGGTTAATCGTCTCTGGACAATGAACGAAAGCATAGCAACTATCCTCTATCCAAGAGGTCGTGTCTATTGATATAAGACAACACAAATCGCCTTCTATTAACAGTGTGTAGCCACTACCGGTGGGGTACTGTGAAGATTTCAATTTGCAACAGTATGGTGACTTTGGTCGAACGGAGAACAACAGTATATTTAGTATTTAGTGACTCTGCGCTACCATTACAGACCAAAATCTTCACAGTTCCAACCGGAAGTGGCTACACACTGTTAGCAGTTGTTGATTCTGGCAATAGATGGCGCGTTGCGTTGTCTTATTTCTATAAATCAATTAAGATCCATGCTTATTGATCCCATGAAAAATATGGAGTCAAGCAGATAGGCGTAGCACTTCCAGGCGTTTCCAGTTCTTTACTCCAAAATGGTTGTCGAAAAAAAGTCTAATTGCCTATTTTAAAAGTGTGTAACCGACCTTGAACGAATAACGAATGGTGGGAAATGAGACAGTTGAATATTAATATCGTAAAAGGATAATGTGTTCTTATAACACAAATAACTAATGTCTTCAGATTTACTCATATTTTATTCAATACGATTACGAGTAAGAATTGGTAGTGACATTTTTATAAGAGAGAATAAACGAACGTCATCTTAGAAAGCTTCTTCTTCATATTAATGATAAGCATTTGACATGCACCTGAAAACTGCTCGCGCCTGTTTTACATCCCCTAATGAACAGAAATCATCAAACATACGGATGTAAATAAAGAAAATGATATAAATTGTTATGATACAGGTCATAATGGTAGAAACATACTCAACAAATAATAGTCTTTTCAGTTACTAATTGGATCTCGTTATGCAACAAAGAGCCAACTGAAACATATACTAAGTGACATATAAATCCGAACACCCAGTTTAAATGGTTTTATTTTAATAAAAGTTGGTGAATGTATTTATCATACTGTAAATAACAAGTGAAAAAATTTTCAGCCTTATCAGTTGGACATTCCGGTTTTTATACTGCTTTTTTTTAATTCACTAACGCTCTAAAAATGAATATTTCAGCCGCAGTAAAGAACCAACGTTGGCGGATTTTGGTTCTTGACATCCTTTGCGATCGGTTACGATGCTTAGAGTACGGAGACCTGTACGATTTCGTCAACTTAGTGAGTTTGGTAGGGGCCGTATAGTGGGACTTCGGGAAGCTGGACTTTCTTTTCGGGCAATTGCAGTTTGAGTGCAAAGAAGTGTAGACACTGTGGTTAAGTGTTGTCAGGCATGGCTTCGAGAAGGCCGTACGCAAAGAGCAAGGGGCACTGGACGCCGCCGTAGAACAACAGACCGTGAAGATCGCCGCCTAAGACTATTGGCCTTAAGGGACCGTTTCTCCACTACCAGGTCCATTGCAAATGAATGGTTTGCAGAACACGGAAGACCTATTGACATGTGAAGTGTTTACCGACGAATGAGAAGTTTTGGCTTGTTTTCATACCGGCCACACTGGGTCCTCCCTTTAACTCGAGAACACCGACGTAATCGCCTTGAGTGGTGCAGGCAACGGTCACTCTGGGATCAGGAATGGAACAGTATTGTCTTTAGTGACGAGTCTCGATTTTGTTTAGGCATGCACGATGGTCGTGCCAGGGTTAGAAGGCGACGTGGTGAAAGGAGGAATTCACAGTTTTTTGTTGAAAGACATGTTCATCACACTGCTGGAGTTATGGTTTGGGGTGCTATAGCTTATGGTTCCAGGTCACCTTTAATCTTCATCAGAGGTAACATGAACGCGCAGCGTTATATCCACGAAGTTCTAGAACCCCATCTTTTACCCTATCTTGACACCCTGGCAGATCCAACTTTCCAACAAGATAATGCCCGACCACATGTTGCAAGAGTCACAATAGACTTCTTTCAACATAATGATGTCACATTGTTACCATGGCCACCAAGATCTCCCGACTTATCCCCAATTGAGCACGTGTGGGATATGATGGGTAGGAGATTGCTCAATTTGCAGCGTCCTCCTCAGACTCTAGAAGCACTTCGAGAGGAGTTGGTGGTTGCCTGGAATGAGATACCACAGGAGGACATTGACCACCTGATCAGAAGCATGCCTAGGCGCGTTGGAGAATGCGTAGCACATCAGGGTAGATCCACACATTATTAAAGGTCAAAGGGCTTTAAAGCAGTGCAATGATTTTGAAATTTTTATCATTTACTTATTATGCTTATGTGATTTGATGCCAACCTTGTGTCTCCATCGAAAACAAAATCGACGGGTCTGAGCGTTTTTCAAAAGAAAACTGAGCTGCCAGTTAATGCGTCTGTTTCGTTTTCGATGCGTCACCCTGTATATGGTAATATATGAGGTTTGGCGTTTGGTTGGTATCGATCAACGCTTTCAAAGACATTGATTTCAGTCAATATGTGCAGTAAAAAGAAAAGGTGACAAACCTACAAGCGATATAATAGTTTCAACAAAGTAAAAAATTATAAGCTGAGTAATTTCGAACGTTTATGAAAAAAATAGGATATTTTCACTGTACTATATTGTTCATGAATATTACTACAAACCAATAACCATTAGCATACTATTACCAAGATAATTAGGCTTATATAAAAGAGCAATTTTATCGTTTCACCGTAAAATATAGCTTTTGGTTTGGTCGAATGAAAATGTGTTCAGAGTTAGAGACGTACCCCAAAGACTTTTTCTTTGCGAACAAAGTGATCGCCTCGATCTGTGGGCTTTGGCAGCCATCAAAAAATTATGGCTTCTTGGTCAAGATATTCTATTTTTTGTACTGCGCACTCTTATACGTGATCGCTATCAGTTTTCTTATTTGCGAATTTGTCCGCTTCTCAGAAACCGTCAAGCATACAGCGATGCTACTTAATCATATCGGCCTATTTGTCACGTCAGTATAACAACTTAAAAGTTCATACCACATTCTAACAACAAATTATTATAACTCTGTGAATCAATCAGTTTTAACATATTTTTTAACACCGAACTACGGAACTGTCTTTACATTTCAGCCACTTGGTGGGCATCACAAAGTACGCTTATTTGATAATATACAAAGATAGAATACAGGGATTGATAGATTCTTTGCATGACCAGAAGTATTTTTATGGTGCATACAAGGATTTCAGTCCAGGTAAATTCTTCACCAAGAAAATGAGAATCTGCAGTTTTTTTGCTTACGGGGTATGTATTTACTCTTTAATAGTATAGGTATAAAATACGTTTTGCTTTCAAAATTTTGATGTTCGGATGTTGGCGTGAAAACGAAGCCGCGGTAGTCACAAGACTGATGTTATTTTTCATACATAAATGGCATAAACCAACCTGCATTTATCAATAAAAAATATCGATTTCACCTCGCAAAAGCGTGTTGATTTTTCAAATAGAAAAAAAGGTAATAGAAGACGCACCCTGTATTATGTCTACGTATGTTGATCTTGCACCGATATAGTGCGTGACAACACGCAACACAACATCCATGGGTCGTATTTAAGTTACGAGGCGGAGATTGCACTACACAGGCCCCTCACACATTATACATTTCACAACCCATAAAACTTATAAAGATCTTTTCAAAAGGAGGTTCTGCTCCTGCTGCTGTTTTTCTTTACCGGAGGTCGTCACGACCTCAACAAGTGTCTGGTGTCTGTCACATGCGGCCAGGTATTAGGGAAAGGCGATGTAGCCTGATGGACTCTCGGTAGAACAGAAAAATAATGTCGATAGACTAATTGTCTAATTGGAATGTTTGACTGACTTGATCCGTTCAACTTCTCCGTTCGTAGCTAATTTTTCCCTTCAGAGGATCCAGTTTACGCTACAAATAATCCTTTATGAACATGACTACTACTACTAGACATTTTTTTACATAAAACCAGATGAAGCAATCTCCCATCCTTATTCTGTCCAATGGTCAGAGAATGACAACAAATGAGATGAGACTTTTATAAAGAAAATTAACAAGATGTAAACGGCACACTTATTCATTTTAGACGTTTATATCGTATTCGGCGATAGGCGTGATATCGCACATTACCGGCAAAATGAAGATGTTGAAAGAAACGGAAGATGGTCAGTTCGCAGGCAACCAGACATGTTACGATTACTTATCGTTCATGTTTGAGATTCCATTTTCGGCGCACGATGTGCGCATGTGCGAGTATGCGCTCGCTTACATGTCTGCCGGAATGGGCATCTACGCATTCATTATTGCACGTAAGTTAATTAGTTTCCATTCTAGTTCATTTTTCGGTTAATTAGTTTAATAGGTCGCGCTCACTAAAACGAACACCTTTCATTGTTTTTTTTTCATTTCTTGTTTTGTTTGTTAAGATGAACGGATATACACGTTTTTTGTTTTTTTATTTCACCGCTTCAGAAGGTTTTCAATAAATAATACAAACCTAGGCAACCATAGGTATGTAGATAACCTCATTTTGCAAGAACGGTTTTTTTAGTATCGCACGCAAAAATTTGTGAACGAGAGAACCAGCCTTCTAACGAATGATCAACTGGTTCAGTTAGTTCCATCCTAAGAATCGATCGATTGAACTAGTTCATTTGCGAACACTCCACTGAAATAAATTCCGTTTCCTTATGTATAATATTATGTCAATGGTCCAAACATGCTCAGATGTATTACGTACATATTTATTTACTTACATACCATACAAATTTTTTCCTCATACAATAAATAGCTACCAATGCTCTTGATTGCAGTATTTGATGGAATGTTCGTCACTCTAACGAGCTGCCTGAGTGCTCACATAGTGATTCTCTGCAACGTTTTGAAAACCGTACGGCCGAGGTGTTTGTTAAAGTTAGACTTACCAGACAATCTCGAATTGTTTAAGGACGAGCACCTCCCTCGGCTTGAAGAACAAATGTACAAGGATATAACGAAATGCAGCAATCATTTGTTGGTCATTTTCAAGTAAGGAACCGATGACTTCTTATGTTTCCAATAAGATGAGCAGAGTATGCACGAATGCTATGTCACCTATTCTTTGAGAGAAATTTTGAACATTGAGTTATCCCATCTGTCATTTTCGATAGAACATGATACTGATATGCCCACATCCACCACGTTTTGATATTCTTAATTGCGTCGTATCTCAAGAAATATGTATAGGTAGTTTTTAGGTGTCTGTACTGTCTGTACTTACATAAACTACTTTAGAGGCCGTTCAAGTATTACGTAATCAGATTTATTACAATTATTTACCCCCCCCCCCCATCCCCATGTCAGCAAAAGTAAGCAAAGCTCTTACCCCTTCCCCCCATGTTTACGAAAACATTTGTCCATTAATGTATTGTTTTTTTAATATTATAATATAATTTTTGGTATAACTTGGATTTGTCTATGTGAAACGACATCTTATTTAAACATTAAACTTTGGCTAATGGAATCAATGGTAACACAAATGTTAACTTGCTTTACTATGCTTACAATACGTCTACTCGCTATAGTATCCAAAGGAACACTGATTGAGGAAATTTAGACAAGTGAACACCGCGCGGTAATTCCCCTACTCGGTTCTAAAGTGAGTAGGGGAATTACCGCGCGCTGTTCACTAAACGTATGCATTATTTGCGGGAATCCCCGAAAATGCGTTTCGTTTTCAAGCAAAGACAATGTGAGGGTTGCCATTCGTGTAAAAAAGTAAATAACTACCGATGACGTAATCATCATCTAGACGCCCCCCGCCCCCAATAGTGCTCACGTAATACTTGAACGGCCACCTATTAACGAATAATTTGATTTTAATCAGGGCACGGGATGATATAGAAGATGTAAATGGCCTTTTGATTTTACTGCAATCGGTGGCGTCGATGATAGTTATAGCCTCAAGCCTTTTCGTTTCCATCAAAGTGAGTTGTTCTTGAACGATTATTTTTCAATTCTCTTATTTTGTACATGGAATTAAATAACCATTTGCCAGGTCCCGTTAGCTTCTCCCGAATTTCTCTCCCAATCACAATATGGCTGCAACATATTACTACAGCTGTTTTTGATATGTTACTTTGGAAATGAGATTACTGTATCAGTGAGTAAAGCTTCCTTATTTATTATAACCTTCCTAGTAATTTATTCATGAGTATGGCACTTTTTGTATCAATCTGATTATAATTATCCGTTTTTTTGTTGTAGAGTGAACGAATTAGTAGCGCTGTGTACGAATCCGATTGGTATTCTGCCAGTCCGAGATTTAAAAAATCCATAATATTGACCATGTGTAGAATGCAAAAGAACATTTTCGTGACAGCATTTAAATTTTCACCTTTAACGTTGACCAGCTTTGTCGCAGTGAGTGTCTTTAATTTGATATCTGTTTTTACATTTAGCATTTACTTTTGCTCATTTCAGGTTGTGAGACACTCATTTTCTTATTTAGCCGTATTTCAAACTATGTAAAGGAGAAATCACAGTCGCATAAATAAATAATACCCATGTATGTTATTTTTATTATTTCTTACACGAATAAATATCAGTAGCAGCGATGCCGTTTTTGATTAATTCTTCGAAATTTCGTTAGCTTAGTTACTCGTCAATGCACGTATTTGGAAAATATATCAGAACGTCATAAATGCATAATTTGTCTAATGCAAAGTAATTCATAAACGGTAAATACGATACGAAGCCAATGGCAACCCTTATAAAACATTTGATCGTCATCTGTTTGTGGGAGCGCGATCGTTTGCGATCAGTCGTTGCCAATATCGTAGTTGGCCAGTCGTGTGGGCAGCAACAGCGGCAAATGCAAATTATGGAAATATGCGGTTTCTACACGATAAAACAATCGACTGCCGTGTTCGATTCATGTGCCTATGGCGGCTTCTACGTATACCGCAATGCTAGAATGCATTTTTGTCAACACGCCAATATAGTCTAGGTGACTTCTTATTGTTTTTCAAATTACGAATTATACAAAAATAAAGTAAGCCTAGGGTGAATGTATCAGTGGTAGGACAATTTAGATAAAAACGCAATGCAAACTGGAATTACGAATTTTGCGTTCAAGAAAACACAACTAATGCTTTTAGAGGTGATCAGATATGTTGTTAACTTTTCGCTGACAACAAGTACATTGTTTATATGTAGATATTTCTGTAATTTTATTAAAAAAAATAAGCATAAAGGTGCTATTTTGCCAGTACTCGGGCAGAATGTGTTATTTAACTAGTCGACAGCATTTGATTGGACAGTTTCAGACAACACCGTATTCGTGATAGTAGAATAGAAATTTCCAATCAGCTGACATTGAGACTGAGGAAAAGAAATTAAACACACAGTCACTGAGCATTCAATATAGGTATTTTTATGAAAAATACATACAAATCAGGTAAAAATGATCAAGAAACTAATATTTTCCTTTAATCCGGTCTTGCACTGTCGACTTTGGACTAGCATACTGTTTACATATTTCAAGCAATTTCTCAACATTTCTCACAGCTTCGACTGTTTTCTTTAGCCTATATACAGGATTATTTTTTTCTTGTATCCATTCCCGAATGAAGTGGAAATGTGAAATTTTATTTCACACTCTCGTGAAAAAATGGCGGCAAAATAAAAGTAGCCGGCTATCGGGATGCTATGAAAATTCGTTCATTCCAGTAGACTGACAATACCACTAGCCATAATCAACATTATTTGTTATCTTTCGCTGTCCGTCCACTGGTTGGGGCTTCAGTCGTATTTCGGTTTGCTAATTCCAATAGAAAAGTTTGATGGTTTCTATGTTTAAAGAGAAAAAGATAGATTGATAACGACCAAGTCATTCCAATAGTCGAACAAGTGACTAGCATGTGATGATCCAGTCAGCGGCCACTCCAATTTGACCTCAAAATGTAAAAATAACATATTAAGATTAATTTTGTTTGTATGAAATTCAGCATGCTGTCAGTTTTTTTCATTGACCAACTAAAGTCATTTGCCTTCATTCGTTTATGAAATTCAATTAAAAATTCTAGTGGTTTTTCCATACACGCATCAGGTACCATTTTTCCTGTAATCTTCTCACACTGTTATGTAATAAAGACCAGTCGTAAAAAAAGAAATGTCGAACTATCGACTTAACTACAACATGATATAACTAAACTCAAAATCCGTCTAGCTGTTGGTATCGCGCCAAAAATGCATGGTAAAAGCAAGTCGGGAATCAATAATTAAAACTATACGAATAGGTGTGGTAGCAAATAATTAGCAACTACAAACGCGCCAGCAGAACGTATAGCAATATGTTTAAAACATTTAGTCGATGTCTCAATCTGGTTGTATACGATATATGGCATCCGCTCAACTGCTTTTAGACAGAATTTTTTACAGAATTCTGCGGGTGAATTGGCGTCCGCAGAAATAACATCTATAATCCGAAATCAGGAGAACAGAAAGGTCCAAAGTGTTTTACGAAGTATATTCACAGAATCTGTCGAGGTTCGAATGTTACTCTTTGTCGTTTATATTCTCCTGATATGAAAAACGCATGTCTGCTCCGATCGAGAATTCCACAAATCTTTGTGACGTCATTCGAAGAACATTATCACTTGATACCTAAGCGAGAGCGTCTTTTGGAGTACGACGTTTCTGTCATGTATAGGACGACCAGCAGCTCAACAGCAAACAAGACTAAGGAAATAAGAATCAGCCTTGAGATGTAGCAGCAGTTTCTAATATTATCTGGTATCTCGCATATTCTTGGCTACATTGTATAGATATAGACACATAGACTTCATTCCTCAGCAAATGATCAGCTATTTATGAACAAAAACAAAAGGTAAAATCCAGTAGTGGGTCGCTTATAGGCAACCAGTAATGCAAGCCGAACTAAGGAGGCTGTAACCGGAAATTTGGCAGAGAGGTAGCTTTTACAATGAAAAATTTAGTTGATGTTAAAAAGCTCATTTCAAAAAATTGATAATACAGGGTGCGGCAGAGAGGATGGACGGTTTTAAAAAAATCATAAAATAGTTAATTTTTACTCGAAAACAAATTTATTGATGGAATCAGGTTCACAAGGAAATAGCATTTGAGACAGTCAAGTGTGGAAAATCACATCAGGCATGTGGTGGCCGAAATCGTTGATGCAGTGCTGGAGGCGTTCTTGGAAGTTCGCGTAAACTCTCTCCAACATCGCTCTCTCAACTTGGGTGACTTCCACGCGAATTTCGCCCTTCAATTCGTCCAGAGTTCGGGGCTTGTTCGCGTATACTCTAGCCTTGAGGTGTACCCATAAGAAAAAATCGCATATGGATAAATCTGGGGACCGAGGAGGCCAATGAACATCGCCAAACCTGGAAATAAGGCGACCAGGGAAGAGAGGGCGAATAACGTCCATGGGTGCTCGGGCTGTGTGGGCGGTCGCGCCATCCTGCTGGAACCACACACGTTGGATTGGAACACGTCGCCGTCATATACAGGGTGACTTCAAAGTTGAGTCATTTATTTTAACAGTGAGTAGATCTGATCAAAATAAATGTTTTTTTCCTTTAACATTTTTGTGGTAAAATTAAAGTAACAAAGTTATAGCCCTTTAGAAGTCTAAGTACCGCCCTGTCTCAAAAATAATATTATGTGCTCGTGTTTGGCAACAACGGATATAATCCGCCTTATCGGTTCATCGCATCGGCAACCAAAAAGCGAAAGAATTTGAAACGCTTATCACGATGTTTTTACTACAATTTTATTCAGTTGTATTCAGTCAATGTGTCAGTCGGTAACGCGTGAGTGAATAGTGGTGTTTGTTGCGTGGCTCAAACGAAATAAAAAATGGCACATGTTTACGAAGATACTGAACTTGTGGAGGGGGGGGGGGCGGATCGGTTTCCCAATCGAGTGCCTTTGTTAATATAGTACAAAGGGCTCGTGAATCAGGTGACTTAAGACTTCACAGGGGAGGGCAGGCCGGTGCTCCAAGACCGCACGGTCAAATACAGGTCCGCACTGAAATACTTGTCGGGAGGATACTAAAGATAAAAAAAAATTTAATTTTTTTTACACATATTTTGGTTTATCTTCCTTATACAATCATTGTCTGAAAATTAATGACTCAACTTCATGAAAAGATGAAGAATCGGTCATCTGTCATTGTAACTTTCGAGGTAGTCTGTCTATGCCTTCGCGACTCTCTTTTCCGTCATTGGCGTTTCGGTAGCAGCTGGTTAGCGGCGTCCCGTTCTCGTGCATTTTCGGCAAAGTAACCCCCGTCTGTCCATGTCCTGCTTCCGAATTCAGGATCCCGTCTCGATCCATACGACAGAGTTAACAGCAACCGCGCAAGGTGTCGCTGCCTGTCTACGTCCTTCTTTATATTCGCCGTCCCGGTTGGATGACAGGGACAGGGCAAAAGGGCTGCTGCCTGCGCAACAGTCTGCAATCCATCAGAGTATCGGAATCTGCCGTTTTTGAAGGGCAAAACCCTTCCGACGCGGATGTTGTGTTGCTCTAACTTCAGTGGTGTAGCCGTCGCTGCCCGCTGCATTGTTGATTTTCTGCAGCTTTCCCGTGTTTGAAGCTGCTCTTCTGCATCGTCATCTTTGTGCGATAACTGTTTACCCGCCAGAAAGTAGTGTCGTACGGAAGAACGATAGTGAGTTTTTCATTTGATCTCTTCTCCGTTGCTACAACCGCCGGTAAGCCTCTTTTTCAGATTCGTTTGAAATTCAACCATACAAACAGTTACCAAATGAATAATTGTTGTTTATTGCGATCACGAATCTGAGATAAATTACTTTTTGGCAGTTTAACATATCCATGCTGAATTTTTGGAAATCACTACGTTGCTGGTAACGAATTAACCTAAACATCTAAACATCATTAAAATGTTTCTTTTTGTATACAGGGTGGCGCATCGAAAACGAAACAGACGCATATACTGGCAGGTCATTTTTTTTTGGAAAAACGTTCAGACCCGTCGATTTTGTTTTCGAGGTGGACACAAGTTTGGCAAAAAATCACGTTAAAACGTGCAGTCCCCTGGGTGGGGGTGACTCCAACCCTAAAATCTTAAATAGAAAGGGAGATCGAGTGATACCTTATTTAAAGGTCTTTCAATTCCCTTTATAATGATGTAAAACAAATGAGCTTCAGTTCAGTAGTTTTGAAGATTTATTGATTTAAAGCGTAAAGTAGACTTTAATAGGTACATCAGATTAGTTTGTACTACTTTCAGAAGAAATTTGACTAAAAGAATTTACTTAATAAGTAAATGCTTTTCTTCACTACGCCCATGGTTTGTTTATCATTTTGTTGTTGAAAATAGCTACTGGAGCGTTTTTTTGTGGCAAAATAGTTATTTCATGAA
The DNA here is from genome assembly GCA_963669975.1 of Acanthoscelides obtectus. Classification (NCBI taxonomy): domain Eukaryota; kingdom Metazoa; phylum Arthropoda; class Insecta; order Coleoptera; family Chrysomelidae; genus Acanthoscelides; species Acanthoscelides obtectus. Next base: position 70,402,248 of record CAVLJG010000009.1, read on the forward strand.
GAAAGATAAGGAAATATATCGTGCTTCTTTTAAATAGGAATTTAGTATATGGTTTGCGATTGATTTGACCAAACTTTGTTGCTAAAATAACTGGTAACGCTTTATTACATAAATTAACCATGGTATATTCCACAGCAGAAAGAGTTGAAATTATCGAAATATTTTTAATAGAACAGTAGAAATATTTAATGAGCGATATGAGCACAGTGACGTGCATCGAAAATATGTTACAGCTAAATTTCGGGAAATTGGGTCAGTCGCCAATAAAAAACGCAACATTGAAAATCCCATAACGAACGAAGCAATAGAAGTGGGGGTTTTAGGGCAAGTTTATGTAGATCCTACGTTAAGTACCCGCAAATTGGAGACTGTGCGTGGTGTTAGTCGACGTACTGTCCAACGGATTCTAATGGCCCATAGTTTTCATCCGTATAAAATTCACCTGGTACAAGAACTTAATGAAGACGATTTTGATCGGCGATTACAATTTTGTGAAGATATGAGTGAACGAATTATAAACGATGAACATTTTCTATTCAACACTTGTTTTTCCGACGAATGTTCCTTTTTCTTAAATGGCGTAATAAATCGTCATAACTGCCTATATTGGTCCGATCCTAATCCCAGAATTTATCAAGAGGTTCGTACACAGCAGCCACAAAAATTAAATGTTTGGGCTGGTAATTTTGGCGATCATTTAGTTAGTCCTTTTTTCTTAGCTGGAAATTTGACTGGTGAAATGTATTTGGAATTACTGGAAGACGCCATAAATCCTGCATTAACAGCCATAAATGAAAATCAGAATGATCGGCGGTACATTGCAAATAGGTTGATGTTCCAACAGGATGGTGTCGCACCACATTACGCATTACGTGTTCGACAATATTTACATCAGACGGTTCCAGATCGATGGATTGGCAGAAGAGGTGCCATTGAATGGCCCTCAAGATCGCCAGATTTATCACCTTTGGATTTCTTTATGTGGGCTCATTTAAAAAGCAAAATCTATGCTACTCAGCCAACATCATAAGAAGACCTGTGACAAAGAATTGTGAATGATTGTCTTCAAATTACTCCTCAAATATTGCAAAATGTGCGGCAACGTTTTGACCAAAATCTTTATTATTGCATGGAGAGTCATGGTGGCCATTCTCAACATTTACTTGCCTAACGTGTCAGTTCATTCTTCATCTTTAAATTAGTTTGCTACCAAATGTATTGATCTCCACTAATGATGATGTATTAGTTTTATTTAAGCTTTAAATCAATAAATCTTCAAAACTACTGAACTGAAGTACATTCATTTTATATCATTATAGAGGGAATTCAAAAACTTTTAAAATGAGGTATCACTCGACTCCCCTTTCCATTTAAAATTTTGGGGGTGTTGTCACCCCCGCTTAGGGGCTGCACGTGGTAACGTGATTTTTTGCCAAACTTGTGTCCCCCTCGAAAACAAAATCGACGGGTCTGAGCGTGTCTCAAAAACAAACTGAGCTGCCAGTAAATGTTTCGTATTCGATGCGCCACCCTGTATATACAGGGTGAATTCGAAGTTGAGTCATTTATTTTAACAGTCAGTAGATCTGATCAAAAGAAATGTTTTTTTCCTTTAACATTTTTCTGGTAAAATTAAAGTAACAAAGTTATAGCCCTTTAGAAGTTTGAGTACCGGCCTGTCTCAATAATAATATTATGTGCTCGTGTTTGGCAACAACGGATATAATCCGCCTTATCCGTTCATCGCATCGGAAACAAAAAAGCGAAAGAATTTAAAACGATGTTTTTACTACAATGTACAATTTTATTCAGTTGTATTTAGTCGATGTGTCAGTCGGTAATGCGTGAGTGAATAGTGGTGTTTGTTGCGTGGCTCAAACGATATAAAAAATGGCACATGTTTATGAAAATGCTGAATGTAGTACAAAGGGCTCGTGAATCAGGTGACTTAAGACCTCACAGGGGAGGGCATGCCGGTGCTCCAAGACCGCACGATCAAATACAGATCCGCACTGAAATACTTGTCGGGAGGATACTTTATAAAACAAGGTAACATTTTTTTTTAATTTTTTTTTATTTTTACACATATTTTGGTTTATCTTCCTTCTACAATCATCATCTGAAAATTAATGACTCAACTTCAAAGTCACCCTGTATATATATATATATATATATATATATACATGGCACAGTTAAATTTTTAGGACGATAAAAATGAAATGTAAGTAAGTTTGTTATTATTCTCAAGCATCGTCACTGAAGAGCAAACACCTTCGATACATGACATGAATGATCCCAAATAACTGGTATATGTTACACTCCAGTTCAATACTTCCTCGTCTATCCATAGAAAGTGGAAAAATACTTTGAAATCTTGGTGGAATAACAACTTCATAAAAGCATCTAGATAAGTAGAACTGACTAATGCGAACAAGTGGCTCCGGTATACATGACCCATTAAAGAAATAATTGTATCAAATGCTTCTGATCAACTATATCTGATATGATAATCATAATACCACATAACAAAAAAATCTTAACTATGTTAGAAATAACAAAAAAGACTAATATAAGAAAAATGAGTAACCGACCAGATTCGAATGACTTCTGATAAATGGCTATAGAATGGTCAATAACCAAACGAAATGCATCGAACTGATATACAGGGTGACTTCGAAGTTGAGTCATTTATTTTAACAGTGAGTAGATCTGATCAAAAGAAATGTTTTTTTCCTTTACCATTTTTCTGGTAAAATTAAAGTAACAAAGTTATAGCCCTTTGGAAGTTTGAGTACGGCCCTGTCTCAATAATAATATCATGTGCTCGGGTTTGGCAACAACGGATATAATCCGCCTTATCGGTTCATCGCATCGGAAACAAAAAAGCGAAAGAATTTGGAACGATGTTTTTACAATTATTTTATTCAGTTCAGTTATATATACAGTCAGTGTCAGTCGGTAGCGTGTGTGAATAGTGTCTGTTGCGTGGCTCAAACGAAATAAAAAATGGCACATGTTTATGCGGATCGGTTTTCCAATCGAGTGCAACCAACCCCTCGTGCCTTTGTTAATGTAGTACAACGGGCTCATGAATCAGGTGACTTAAGACCTCACAGGGGACCTCACGATCAAATACAGGTCCGCACTGAAATACTTGTCGGGAGGATACTTTATAAAACAAGGTAGAACTTTTTTTTTATTTTTTTTTTATTTTTACACACATATTTTGGTTGATCTTCCTTCTACAATCATTATCTGAAAATTAATGACTCAACTTCAAAGTCACCCTGTATATGATAGAATTTTTATAAGAAACAGATTTCTCTATTACCCGATAGTATGAATGATATAGAAGTTGCCATGAAATTAGAAAATAATAGTGTGGCGACTGGTTCGTGCATCCGGTCCCGCTGGCTGCAGACGACGGCGATAGGAAGACGAGAAAAGCGACCAATCGGAATCGTTTTGAATGATTCTACAAATGAACGCCCCGCCCCGCTACGCCTGCAGCATGTAGTACCAATATAGTATCGGCACCGGCTACCCGGCTACCGATGCAGCAGTTTTTAAAACTCTCAACGTGATCGCGCTCGCACGCAACATCTCAATACAGTGCCATCAGTCTGTTAATATGGCTTATACGTGATTAATAAAAACTGAATGTGTGTCGTTGAACTTACGGCAAAATGGTTTTGATGGATCTGCCTTCGGCTATAAGACGCCATCGCCTTGTCGATAGCGATGTCGCACCTCGAAGGAGGGATCCTGTCGAATCATCCAATTTTCCCGTCGATTTCGCGCTGACGCTCGCAAACTGGTTGTAAGTTACATCTCGACAGAGCCAACGGTGACACGGTCCCAACCCTCCCACGCTCTCCGTATCTGACACAATTAGAAAAATCACACTAAAAGCATCTTGACAAACCCAGGACAAAAAACGGCGTCAAGCAGGTTGATTCTATACTTCCTACGCGTTCACTGGATGTTTGTTTCAAAGAAAAGGGATAAGGCGCAAATCTTTTCGAACGGTACGACGAATCTTCAACGTCTGCACACCAAACTATGTGTGTTAAGCAAATCTATTATATTTCTGTTTCCAAGGCAGATGTAGGGAAAATATGTGTGACATATTATGTCTAACAGGTGCATAGTATCACTGAGATCAGCAGCTTCTTGATAATAGAAAGTGACTGACACCAAATATGCAACAATTTACAACCATTTCCCTCATACAGATTCCAACCTACAATTTTCATCATCCGACTATGTCTGAAAATGAGCGGGAATCTCCGAAACGTTGAAGCACTATGTTCCGGTGACCGCAAACCAGTTGGAGTATACAGGGTGTCCGCAAAGTTGGGGTTTTCCTTTACACGACGTGTAGATCTTGAAAACATATGCAATTTTTCTTAGTACCATATACACCAATGTCTTAAGGGAACCGAGATAAAGGGCGCTGCAACATCAAAAATATCTGAATACCGTCCTGTAGCTGCGACTCGCGATATCCCCGACTGGTACTAGGACACTAGCTCAACCCGACGACAGAACTGGGTCGGGGTCAGTGTGTCAGGTCAGTATGCAACCTTCAACCGACGGTTACGGTCACGCGTGTAGAGGTAAACGAACCCGTATAATCGATTGCGTTTCAAAAACAACAAGCACTAGAGAAGTGCAAGTATCAAAAACTAAAGTGTGGCAAACGCTGCGTGAAGAAGGGCTGTATCCGTTTCACGTCCAACGTGTACAAGCCCTCCAACCTGACGATTGTCCAGCAAGAGTGCGGTTTTGTGAGTGGTTGTTGCATCAACATAACAATAATCCGGACTTTTTGAAGTGCATATTGGTGACAGACGAATCTACGTTCACGCGTAATGGGGTGAATAACTTTCGCAACACTCATGTTTGGTCAGTAGAAAATCCGCACGCTGTCCGTCGGGCACATTTTCAACATTTTCGATGAATGTTTGGGCTGGCATGGTGAACGGTATGCTCATTGGACCATTTATTCTCCCAAATCGATTGGACGGGCTGCAATACCTAGACTTTTTACGCAACGTTTTGCCTTCCTTGTTTGCCTGCGTCTGCTCGGTAGCGCATCAGCTGATTTCATTTTCTGTTGGAGCGGTATGATTTCGGGCAGAGACGTACTTAGCCCTTCTCGTCAACTGGAGAGTGAGTACTTTTTCCTTTATTTTTTTTTACTTGGTCGCCCTCGTTTCACTACACATTACCTTTGTTATTTCGAAGGTAGTTGTTTCTCAAAAGGAAAACCCCAACTTTGCGGACACTCTGTATACCGTAAATACCGTTACATCAAAAACGTTTAGCGATCTGGTCATCCACGATTGGCCATATCTTAAAATAGGGTTTCCATAAAATATTTAGAAAAAATGCAGGGCATGTTACGAACTCGTTTATTGGTCGTTAACTACGATAAACGTTTTTACTAAAACTATCAACTTTAGGAAATTGGAATAAAATAATTATACTAAAACAATCTTATGTTAGCTAAAATTGCACGTGTGTCACAAATTATTTTATTTGATTTAACCTAAAAATAAAATCAAAATTAAGATGTGGAAAATTTTCTTAAAAATCCGAGCGGTACTTCCCAAGTAATAGAGGAGTCAAGTATTATCAAATGGAAATGAGTGAGATGGTTTTTCGTGATGTGCTGAATGTGCGGCATGACGTACGCATAGCGGTCGAACCCTTTCCGTTGACGCTATCAGCAGAAGGCAGGCAGAAGGCAACAACTCTAAATGGATTTAGACTATTTAAGAGGGTTGTTGTGGGGTGTTTGAAGAAGCGACCAAGAACAGAACACACGTAGTGACTGGTACTAAAGTGGATGCAGAGTTTGTTAGGGTTTTGGGTGACGGCGAGAAGTGTGTATTTACTCTTCTCTATCCGCTGTTATGAAAATGCTTTGAAAAATGCACGTTGCCCGTTTGTAGTTATAAATACGAAAATCGACAAGTACATCATCAGGAACGAGTATCTGAAATTTTTGTATTTCTACATAATTAAACAACGATCAAAAAAGAGATCGAAGTATTCAGCGGCAGAGCTATTTTTCTCACTTTTGCAAGCTTTGTTATAATGACTAAAACTTGTTTTGTTTTCGAATGTAAACATTGTGTCAGATTTATCTATATCTGTTGTTCAAAAGAGACATCGAATGTTGTGTATTTTTCTTCGCTATTTTAAAGGCTAAGGGCCAATTTCACCAACGTTGTCAAATCAACAGCCCGTTATTCTACACCTATGTATAGGGTAACAGTCCGTCAAATACAACGAAAATAACTGTCAAAGTATGAGATGACAGCTGGTCATTGAAACGTCACCAGCTTATTGAATATTAAGAAATTGCATATAATTCAGTCAAAATTTAAGGAAATGTTTGAGTATTGTTGATTTTTTATTCATGTTTATATTATTTTCTTCAATTAATATGCGATTTTACTGATTCAACTAGGTGTTTTTTCCTATAAACCTCTTGCAGATAGCCATTAAGCACCTACTTGATGACAGGCTCTACCAAAAGATATTGCTCGTTTGCAAACATTCGTTCATTTACTTGCCGTTCATCAGAACCATTATGGTACCTTAGATTGATATTCCCACAAAACCATTTAGGTTTTTTGATATCCATACATCCATAAAGTTGAATATTTTTCGTTGTTCAGGAACTGAACAAACATCCACACTATATTCACAGCGATTAAGAAATTCCCAAATATCATGATACCTAGTAATTTTTCAGACTTGGCAACCCTGCGAGTGACAGGATATCCCCGCCAGTCAAAAAAGACAATCAAACAATAAACATTACTAGTTTTTATGATTTTTGGACTTAAAAGACATTATTTGTGAAACATTTTTTATAATTTTTTGTCTATGTCCATAGTAATTGCATTATGCATCAGGGAGATGTCTTACACATATTATCTGTGTTTTAGGATGGAGAGGACAAGGTTTTTATTGCTTTGAAGAAATTCATTAACCCGTAAATTAATAAATGATTACTATTATGATGTTAAAAGGAAGATGAGGAATTGGATGGAATGTATTTTATATTCTTTTTTTAAATAGATGAAAGTTGTAACCTGTTTTTTCTGTAGAAAAGCATCATGTTGGAATCAAAAAGTCGAATTTTCACGATTTAATAGAAATCACTGATATTCAGAGACCTTTGACAGCTTCTGTCAAATTGCATTTCGATAAGGTATTTTCACATTGGTCCATAATATTAATGTTGGTGAAATTAAGCCTAAACAAATCAAAATGGCATTTGTGATAAACGAGGACTGAATAGCGTAGAGTCCTTGTATGACGGCGTCTAAAATAAATTTCTCCGTCATTTAATCTGCTGAAACCGTAGCTAGAAAATTTATGACATATATATCTGCCTTGCCTTCGGAAGCTTTAATGAAATACTAGTACAATTTATGAAGATCACTTAATTTACAGTAACGACGCGACATCTCTTGCATCTTAATGAGTACTAGCGGATTTGTAATATTGTAATTTATAAGAGTTGTGTACTGCTGTGTACTTTCATTTATCTTCCGTAATTCTTGCATATTCTATCGGTCCAACGTCTGAATACGAAAAAGTTATGTTTTAATTAAGCTGTAGGCTATACCGGATGTCTTAAATTCGACTATCACCACTGGGATTTCGGAAATGAGGACATATATACGAAGTCGGTTGCCGCACATTTTGCCATATTTGAGGAGTAATTTGAAGACACTCATTCACAATTCTTTGTCGCAGGTCTTCTAATGATGTTGGCTGAGTAGCATACATTTTGCTTTTTAAATGAGCCCACATAAAGAAATCCAAAGGTGATAAATCCGGCGATCTTGGGGGCCATTCAATGGCACCTCTTCTACCAATCCATCGATCCGGAAACGTCTGATCTAAATATTGTCGAACACGTAATGCGTAATATGGTGGGGCACCAACCTATACGCAATGTACCGCCGATCATTCTGATTTTCAATTATGGCTGTTAATCCCGGAAAAAAAGCATGCTCAAATAATTGGTGAGATCATAGTAAATCCCCAACAGTCTACTTCCTCCATCGCGAATGTATGTGAGGTTTATCCTTCTACTGAATGGAAACTTTCGAAAAAGAATAAGTATCAACCATACAAAATTCAAATGGTACATCAGCTAACTGAAGATGACCCTGATCGAAGAACAGTATTCTACGAGACTATGACGGAAACCATTGCACGGCATCCTACCTATATCAAAAATATTTGTTTTAGTGATGAATGTACATTTTTTCTCAACGGTAATGTGCATAGACAAAATTGTCGTTATTGGAGTGACACTAATCTTCACGTCTTCCGGGAAACTCATTCTCAATATCCGCAAAAAATTAACGTTTGGGCTAGGATATTTGGAAATCAAATTGTGGGTCCTCTAATCATCGAACAAACTTTAACCGGGGAACTGTATTTGGATGTGCTGGAAAATACTATTGACCCTCTAATCGAGGCCGCGGAGGGCCTGTGGAATGGCCAGCTCGCTCGCCAGATTTGACACCTTTAGACTTTTCTTTATGGGGCTATTTGATGCAAAACGTGTACGAAACTGAACCTGCTTCAATATTAGATATACGGCTGAGAACAACAAATATTTGTAGAAATATCGATGTTACTATGTTTGAAAAAAACAAACGGCGAGTGTCAAATTTTCAACACCCGCTGTAATTGCTTGAAATATTTGCAGTAACTAATTGGCCAAATCACTGTAGATAGGATTATTCAAATCGTCGCAGATATATTTTCGTGACCGTCTGGAGGGCCGTATTATGAGATGACTCGGCGCTCACGACGACCCCATTTTCCAGTGTAATCTCTCTAGGGTCTTAACCTTTTTGATCCCACCATAAACTTGACCGTAAAGTTCCCATTATGGACAAACGAAATTGCGATCGCCTCCCCTCGCTTCGTATCTCATATTGCAGAATGCCGGAGATGACTGTTAACACTCTTACCATGCATCAGGAACGCAGCAATACCATACATAAAGATTGAAACAGGCGCCAATAAATTTGATCAGCTCTCCTAGTTTCGATTGTAAAATAAAGATAAACTATCACAAAATCATAAAAAAGTACCTCTACTTTCCCTTCGTTCCTATCGGTCAATAGGCCATAAATGTCTGGGCGCGGTAGCAACAAGCCGAAGACATAGGATTTGAATACATTATACATATATGATATCATTTGTTACACATCGTTATAAGCTGTGCGAATAGTTGTTCATTTAAAGGTTCTCTCTAGATGCAAGCGGTCTCAGAGATGCATACTTCCCATTTCCCCGTCTAGATCCAGGTAGGTGGGTACTAACTTTGCTCTACGTTACGCTGTTGGGAAAGCGGTATCAACGACATGCCTTCGACACCGCAGCATCTCCGCGCAAAGCCGTTACCACCGAGAGAGTACAAGGCCTGACAACAGACGCGTGACGTCACCACGAGTAGGCCGGTCGGCCGGCCGACAGCACGGCGTGCCGTACATCAGCGCTACTGAATAATATATTATTGCAGCATATTTACTATACTCTATCTGATGTAAATAACGGATAATTTAGAAAAGTGTTTTTGGTATATGAAGGCAACTTGGTGGAAAATAATAAATTAGTTATTGACTATTTTCACCCTGATTTTCACTGATATTTTATCCAACATTACGTGCACATTAGATTAATAAGTTGATGTTATAAAAGCTGGCTAAAAATGATAAATTCTTCAATGAATAACCCAAAAAGTTTTAACTACTAGAATGATTCGATACCTCACAAAATTCAAAATCTTAAGTGAAAATCAATATGGATTTACAGAAGGGAAGGCTACATCGGACGCAATAACTAAAATTGTAAATCAAATACATCAAAATATTGATAACAGAATCCCTTCAATCTGCATTTTTGTTGATTTAAAGAAAGCTTTCGACACAGTTAATCACAAATTATTATTAGAAGCATTGGGGAGAATTGGTTTCAGAGGAAACGCGTACTCACTGATCGAAAGTTATTTGTCAAATCGCCCACAATCTGTGCAGATATCAGGATCATTTAGTAAAGAAATGTATATTAAGTGTGGTGTCCCACAAGGAACTGTCTTAGGTCCGCTGTTATTCAATATATATTTAAATGATATTTTCCAAATTAATTGTGTTGGCAAAATAACTAGTTTTGCAGATGATACTGCAATATTATATGAAGGCACTGACTGGTCTGATCTGAAAAATGTAATTGAAAATGATTTTATCAAAATTATTCGGTGGTTTAACAGTAGAAAATTAAGCATTAACTACTCTAAAACACATTTTTTACCATTTGGATCTTATGCTAGACATCTGCCAAATTACACAAATTTCTCCTTCAATATTAATGATAAAAAAATGCAAATTAATAGAGTGCCCAACATAAAATACCTTGGAGTGGTCTTGGATCCTCACTTACGATGGGACATCCATGTCAATTATATTTTAAAGAAAGTTAGATTTGTATCCTACAAAATTAAATACCTTGGGAATATATTGACAGAAAAATATCTTCGAACATTATACCATGCACTGATTGAGCCTCATCTCACATATGGTATATTAGCATGGGGAGCTGCATGTTCCTCACATATCTATAATTTAGATGTTTTTCAAAAAAGTATTCTAAAAATGATATTTAAAGAACCGAAACTTTATCCCACTGAAAAATTATACGCAGATGTTCGAATGTATGATATAAGACAGCTTTATTTCTTACACAGTATCACTCACTACCATAAATTTGTAAACACCGACGAAAAAATTAAACATAAACATTATACCAGGTACAAAATTCGTGGCACAGTAGTTGCTCAACCGCATAAATCTATAATGCAGCGATCATATCTCTATTTAGCGCCTAAATTTTATGAAATTATACCTAAAGACTTAAAAGATTTACGTTTCGGAAATTGTTTCAAAAGAAATTTAAAAAAGTGGCTACATTCCATATCTAGGACTGAAATTCATAAACTCATAAATACGAACATCAACTAAATACATAATCTACTGTAGCTTTGTCCTTTTTTGTCATTTGCATTCTACAGTTTCAACTTAAATTTATTGGTCCATGTACAGGCGATGCCTTCTATTGGGCCTGTTTTGATTTTATATTTATTTACTCATATTGTTTGTTATCTTTGTACATTGAGTGAATAAATATTATTATTATTATTATTATGTTAGTCACAACCGATCAACAAAATTTCACAGGAATATGTGGACAATTTACTATTATTATAGGCATAATATAATGGTACTTGAAAATTATATAAAAAATGTAGTGATTGTAGAACAGTTGTGTCGTTCCTTTTGGCGCAATAATTTTTCAAAAATATTATGCACAATTTTACGAATATATGCACAATATGCACCCCCCACAAAAAATATGCACAATCGCCAATAAATAAAGTGCATTTTTTATACAAAACTGGCAATGAATTTTTTTAGCAGCTGCATGAACGAGTGAAATGTACTGTTAGACACACACAAAATACTAATCCAGTAATTATTTGTTACGCATCCGAGTCCCGATGATTGTTCATAATTGATGACGTTAGTTAAATTTAATAAATAAATATTTTTTTATTCTGGTATTATTTTCTTAAATTCGCATTAAACAATAAAAAGGTTCCATGAAATTTAAGTTTTTTTTTTAAATTGGCGGTTGCGCCAGAAAATCAGTTATATGCACATTTTTAAAGAAATATCCACAATTTCTATTAACATCTTTGCACAATTCAAAATCCATCGAGAACAACACTGTCCAGTGTGTATTGTTTTCGGTTAGTCGCTGTCGCCAACCAAATTGAATCGGAAGAACAAAAGCGGACGATGTCACGGCCGTCCCAGATCTTCGAGATGACGGAGTTGAGTAGGTAGAAAAGGCACGAAGATGCCAGCGAACGTTGAAACTTGAGATCTGGAGAACAGAGAACCACGCCGGCAAAGTCTCTACTGAATTATTCAAGATAGTGGCAACAGGCGCCTCCGGATTGTTTTTATCGACACACACTATGAATAAATTTACACAAATTTTCTTCAGAAATGAGTAGAGAAATGTTAAGTAATCTAGGAAGGGCTAAGTGGCTGAGAGAACAGTTCATCAGTGATTAAAATGGCTTTTATGGATTTCATCTTCTTTGGCCCTTTACAACCTAAAATATCCGTCTATATGCGAAATCAAAGAGTACATCAAGCATCGATGTTGGGTTTCTTTCGCGTTATACAGGGTGCTTTAGAACTAAGGGATCAAACTTATTTGGGTTATTCAGTGTAATAGTTGAAAACATTTGAAGATAGGGACCCATTTCCGGAAAAGTGTCACTACGGCCCTAAGACGCGTTAAAATTTAGAAAAACGATGACTTGCCTAAATAGGATTTAATGCATTTAATTTTTGCCTTTTGTACATGATAACATCACAACAATTGTTCAAAATGTGTTTCTCCAACCTGAATACACAGATTTGAACGTCGCACATGATTTCGGCGGACTTGACTAAAAATTTGTTACTCGTTTTGAATGATTTCAAGTGCTGCTGTAATTCGTCCAATTAAGTCTTGCTCTGTTTCTACTGGAGTTTCGTAAACCATGTCCCCACAGGAACGATATATTCAGGTTGGAGGAAGACATTCTGAACAATTGCTGCCGGATATGCGTCCCTATACTCAAATGTTTTCTACTGTTACACTGAACAACCCCTACAAGTTTGATCCCATAGTTCTGAAACACCCTGTAGTAGCAGAGCCTACCGCAAATTTTCAGTTACATCATCGCCTTCTATGATACCATAAAAACTAGTGAAACGCGACGAGTTTGCTGTTCAATACTAAAATACGTAAAATGGATTATTTATCTGACAATACCGTACCTATTTATCTCTGACCAAATAAAAATATCCATATATTTAGATGCCATCGACTTGTTTTATGGACGGCTTGTTTTAAGGTTATATCACTGATCTCTGTCTAATTTATTCTCTTCTCTTTGAGACTGAAAAACCTGGTCAAAGGTCCCAAAAAATTTTGTTCGCCTGGGCAAGATGAATTGCACTATCGAAAGTATGTGTAATGCTATTACAATGTACAATTGTCCAATTACTTGCCATTCGACAAATGACGCGATACGACGACAACACGTAATTAAGCAAATCAATTTTTGTGTAATTGAAAAACAGCTTAGAAAAAACCAGTTAAGTCAATTTTGGTTACAAATGTTTTACATGCATATACAGGGAATTTTTTACCCACAATTCTGTTCAGTACCTCTACGCGTTGAGGAGAATTATTAAAAAATCCCGGAATATCTTTCAAATCCCCAAAGAACACCAGAACTTGAGCATTTGCGGAGGCACATAGTGAGTAAATGGATATCTTTGTTTAATTTTTGCCTATACTCCAGCATTATGTCCGCTCTAATGAGCGGTAATCCGCGGCTCCATCATAGCTTTGTGAAATCAATTTGTTAGGTAAATTTCCTATTAATGGATCTACGACGCTCAAAATATGTCTTGTGAGAGTATCAGCGTCACATTTTTCGGGATTCATATAATTCCAAAAACGTTCTACTAGTTCGCCGTTATCTGAAAATTGTTACCAGTTGAGTTTTCCCCGAAATGTCCGTTGTTTCATCTGCTATTATCGCCAAATACGAGGCACTGTTAATCTGTTTCATTATTTCTTCATGACAAACTTCAAGAATAAAATCCAGTAGATCGTTTTGTATTTCTTTCGAAGTTCCTTTAAATATTGAAGCATTTTTTATGTGTTCGCTTGAGGTTGTATCAAGCTCAGCAGAAAAATTAATCAGTCCACGAAATATTTCCGGGTTTTGGGAGCTCTCGGTTTCGTCGTGGCCCCGTAGCGCCAATTCAAATGCTCCGCAAAATTTTATACCGAGCACCGACCGACCAATCAGATATCGTACTTCGCATTAGATCTGTATAAATTGCAGCACATGCTTATGCTTAAATCGCGCATTTGATTTTGTAGAGAGAGACAAAAGCAAGCGCGTGCGGCTTGTGTCGAAGTAGTGCACAGACCCTTTTCAAGTGGCCCATGAATAATGTTACGCTGCAGTCGCGAAGAAAATGACAAGTACACAATTGGTCGATTATACTGCTTTCTCAATCCAAAACAGACTCGACGCTGCGTCTTGCGGGGGCAGCGTTGCCGGTATTGTTTCTATTTGTGCGATAACATGGAAAATAAATAATGATCAAATTACTACTGCTTTTTTCTGTTAAGACAAAAGTTTTGGCAGTTCTGCAGCTCTGTAGAACTTAAGGGCCAGCCGCCCCTGTTGATGAACGTATTTGCATTCTTCCTTTATGTATACTTTTTACAGGTAAACAGTGCTGCAGAAAACCATGGGAAAAGGAGACAAGAAAAAATCTGATGGTGGTAAGTAATTATACACGACCTATATTTTTATTCCAACGAAAATAATGAAATATATGAATCTATGGCAAAGCTCGCATGAACTATCAGAAACTGTAAAAAATTAATAAAATAAGATAGGTCAGCAATATCACTAGTAATTTGCATTTGGCTTCCATGAGGTTGCTGAAATTCTTTGGGGCATAGTGTTAACCAAGTTTTGGCAAAAATTTGGTGTAAAACAATCCCATATTTCTTGAAGCTTTTGTCTCAGTTGGGTGATTGTGCCACAAAGTTTCAATAGGTGACAGATCTGGACTGGTAGAAACCCATTTGAAAAGTGGTACATTATTTTCTTCCATCCATTTTATTGCCTTTTTTGAGGTATGGCACGCTGCACCATCTTGCTGAAATACAAAATCTTGGCCGGATGTCAAATATTCTTCCATCACTGGTAAAAGCGATTCTTCTAAAATTGCCAAATATTTGTTTGTATCCACATTTCCATCAATAAAATGAAGTTTTCCTACTCCTTTTGTTGACATACTGCCCCAGACCATAATGGTAACCGAATTTTCTCATTAATAACCTTTCCTCTACCCATTTTGAAAACCCTAACTACCCAAAACTATTTTAAACGTATTATGACAGCTGTCATTAATAAAAACAATTGTCATGGCTTTTATTTTTCACAGCCACCTATGCGTTATAGACTTATTTTGCATTGAAGTGAAAATAGGTTGATATGCTGTAATTGCAACATGTGTTATTTTTATGCGGCAAATTTGATTAGGGAGTGATAAAGTTGATGTTTTCTACTATATATTATCAAAATATTCATTTTTAATATTTTAAACCTACAGCACCCTGCTACATTTTTATTATTTGTGTTTGATAAGAAAAAAAACTAAGATTTCAATAGTTGGGCCAACTGAAGTGGGAAGGGGCTCGTACAGAAAGTAAAGGAAGTTTACTGAACATCGGCTGTTTTCCTTCCATGTCAGTGGATTGAATCTAGCGACTGTCACTATATAGCTAGTGCCTTAAAGATTTATTTAATTTTTGATATACGAAAGGTGCTGCATCTGTCCCCTTGGCATTTCAACAGCCAATTCACCGAACGGACGAACTCTTTCCAAGTGAAACCGTATAGCAAAATCCGGCCTTGTCGAAAACAACTTCTCCTGTTGACACACACGTAGCATCCAACTTACCATTTATCCCCTAGAGCCTAGAGACGTGCTACTCGGAGTCACGTCGGAGTTGAATAGTTCAAAGTTCACACATTTATTCTTCGGTATTTTTGGCATCAGTCTAGGTATAATGAATGCGTCCTTTTATTTTGAGCGCATCGTCGGTTGTAAAAGCTAACAGCCTTTTTTTAATGACAACGTTAGAATGCATTTTAAAAATAGTTATAATTGAATTGCAGTAAAATGGCATGACAATAATTTAGTAACACTCTGTTCAAATGCCGAAGGATTGCAACCAATGTCTGGGTTAAAAAAGTGGTCCGGCAAGATTCGCATTTTTATCCTTTGTCCTCTTCTCAGTTGATATTTATTCACATTTTGTAAACTCAATTCCATCTAGCGCCTTGTCTAAATTCCGTATATCCTTTTACGAGTATATATGGTAGCGGTTGAGCTCGAACTGTACGGTGCCCCACTACGACTCGACAGGAAAATCGTAACCGTCTTCTGCACTTAGAAAGATTAAACTAGATTTTGTAGCTGAACTGCCAAACAACCACTTTGTACATACACTTTACCTGTATCAGAATATTCTTGGCGGAAATTCATCTAAATGAGTACAAAGCAACAAAGATCAAAATCAATAACCTCGCATTTTGCATAGTATAGAGTGGGCCATCCGCTTGTTTCTTTTTTCAATTGGTATTAAAACTACACTCTTCAATAATATGTAACACTCGATACTTTATTCAAAAGGATACACCGATTATTTATGAAGAACAATTTCAGTTAAATAGCTGCCGTCCTCATAACCCAATCACATTTTCGATAGTTTGTGGGTCTATTTCATCAATAGCACGACGGACATTTTCCTTAAGAACATCAATTGTTTGAGGATCGTTGTTAGTGTAACAGCGGTCCGTAACAGTAAGTACCCCATAGGAAGTAATCCATGGGCGTCAAAGCACAGCTGCGGGCTGGCCAATGATCGTCTACAGAACGGCTGATAACGTGATAACCGAACTTGGTGTGTAAAAGATCGATTGTTTCACGGCTGGTGTGAAATTGTGCATGTGTATGTCGCCTAATAGTGTCCACAAAAAAACTCCTCAACATGTATCTATAGCGTTCCCCGTTTACCGTCACGCTGTTGTTATCTTCATCTTGAAAATAGTAGGGACCAATAATCTCACCACTCTAAAAGCCACACCAAATAGTTACTCTTTTCAGTACTCCGAATCCTACAGTTCTTTCTGTTTGTTAACGTAACCTCCCAGATGGAAATGGGTTTCGTTCGAAAATATGATTTGGCGACCAAAATTGACGTCCGTTTCCAATTGATTAAGAGCCCACACAGAGAAATGATATCGAAGAGGTCACTTTGTTTCAACTCTTGCCCTATTAAGTGGATTTTTTTAATACGTTCAATAAACTTGTGGAAAGTAAGAAGAGTGAAACACGATGGTTGACGTAAGAATATAGGATGTAGTACGAACTGAGCTTTTGCTTTCAGTCTAGCGTAATTTGATGGTAATATATTAAAGAGAGTCGGACGTCCCGCCGATAATTGGAAAATATTGCTGACGATCGCAGGGGCTTACAACCAATCGCAATTCGCAATCCCGTCGTTGAAAAGCAGTAACATTTTTTTATTTATGATACACAGCGGCGACGCTTTCGAATTTCGGCCGTCCCAAAGTGGTGCATCATGCGCTATTTTGCGTTTCAGTTTTACGTTCGATGAATATGATGTTGCGTGTATTGATGGTAAATGGTGGTAACACTAAGTGAATCAATGTCGAAACGGATGAAGTGTCACGGCAAATCATCGATAACCGGCTCACGCTCTATCGTTACCACATATAAATCGCATGACATTGCGTGTCTCTTCATCGGTGAATAGTTCTGTGCTATTCAAAATATTGTAAGCAAGATTAATAGTGGCTATGGATTGATTTTTACCTGAATATTCCCTCGAAGCATCTACATTCTGAACAAGAACATCATCCGAATGGATATTAGATAATCAAAATGGAGTCTTAATATTATCTGAATTGAGTGACAACTCTTGGAAGTACATATACGTTTTTACATTGAGATCTTTATCAACAATTACAGAGTGCGTTATGATAGGTGCTGGTTTATATTCTAACTTAAACAAAGTAACTTTATCCTGAATAACTTTGTGCCACAGCTCTGGGCATTGCCATGAACTGAAAACTGTTAGAAAGTCTGAATAATTTTGAAAGCTTGTTGATTTTTGGTAGCAGGAATAATCATCAATGCTACTTTGCAGTGCTTTAAGTAGTTGTTCTTGTTACTTCTCCCTCAATTTTTCAACTCGGCTTCTTCTGTTTGATATGTCATTTCAAAGGTATTTTGGGCAATTTGCAAAGATGTTTGGAATCGCATCTGCCATTCATTTTGTAGACTCAAGGGGTACAGTAAAGATACTATCTGTCTTTTCATCATGGAAGATGGATTCCCAAAGTGCAAACTGCATATTCTGGTGTTTTTTGTAATCATCAAATCACTACGAGGGATGGCATTGAGTCATCTTTTGCGCCCCCCGTTTTCATTCACTGGGAACGAAAATACGTGTACTATCGGAACTTTCGCGGAATTACCGGCACAATTAGGAACGCAGCATTTGTAACGCGAGACACAAATAATATCGTATAAGTTTAAAACGACAATTTAAAGTTTAAAACAACAATTTGAAGTTTAAAAAGCAAAGAATCATTCATGCTAACAGTTGAGAATTTGAGGTTAACAGGCTGCTAGCCACCTCTCACTCTTAGCGTTATTGAGTATTGAGATATAAGATTGCGGTGTTGCCACATATTCCATTTTGTCATGGAATGTTACACTTCATACGTGACAGATTGAACTAATATCGAAAATAATGAGGTAGATTAGAATGAATAATCACATCATCATTGAAGCTGCGCAGGCCCCGAATATACCTTGCAAATTCGTCCACAGAGAAGTATAACTAATCGGTAGAGGTGTCGATACTGCTATATCATAACTATACAGGGTGTCGCATCGAAAACGAAACAGACGCATTTACTGGCAGCTCAGTTTTTTTTGGAAAAACGCTCAGTCCCGTCGATTTTGTTTTCGAGGGGGACACAAGTTTGGCAAAAAATCACGTTAACACGTGTGACACCAACCCTAAAATCTTAAATGGAAAGGGGTTTCGAGTGATACCTTATTTTAAAGGTCTTTCAATTCCCTTTATAATGATGTAAAATACATGAGCTTCAGTTCAGTAGTTTTAAAGAGATTTATTGATTTAAAGCTTAAAGTAGACTTCAATGTTTTGGACTTGTTTCTGTTCCTAAACAAGTTTCTAATAAATTAATAGTTTAGTAGGCCATTCCCCATCCAGGTCAAGTTCCACTTTTTTCTGTTTACTATAGTAGTATTTTCGTTAAAAATTTATTTTGAAAAAAGCTGAATTTGACTTAACCGACCATTTGATAGGGAATTATTACTAAAAAATATATTATTTGCAATTTGCACTAATACTTGGTTAAAAAAAAAACCTTCATATTTTTTTTAAAGTTTATATTTCTTCATATTTCCGAAAAAAATCGTTATATTTTCATATTATTTTCGTCCTGACCTGTTCCGGTCCCTGTACAAGTTTCATCGTGTGTACAACGTTGAGTATCTAACAGCATTTGCGTTAAGATCCTTAGCTAATGAATCGTGATTATTTCTGCCACACTGTATATTTACAATGTAACATCGGTATGTATACGTAGTGCAGTAATAATGTAAATAATAGCAAACAGCAATACCTGCCGAGGGCACCTAGAGTGTTTTATCGGTTCTAGCGGCAGCTTCCAATTTCATCGGGTTTTGCAAATAAAAGAACAACTAAACAGTCGGTTGTTGCCGATACGAGCCGTATGTGTGCACATTTGTGGAAGCCAATTGCCACATAGCTAGACGAATGTGTGTCGAACACTTTGCTCGGGGCTGTGAGATTTGTTTAGTGTCTGCGAGTACATGCTGCCCTCTTCGAGTGAGATCTACAAACGACTTGTCTTTAGTGTACTTTGAGAAAATCCAGTTTTCTTTATAAAAGCGCTCGCGGGTGAAATACCGGATGTTTATGCTGAATTTGACAGGATTGCTCAAATTGTCAAACTTGTACATATGCATAGGAAATGAGTTCATTATTCATTCCGAAATCCAATCAAATATCGAGCATTTACTGGTAACACATCAACAATTCATAGTAAATACCATATCGATGTTCTGGCGGTAATACCAACAAGTAGTTTCAATTGGCTATTTTTCCAAGGAAATACAAAAAGTCAATTTTTATTATCGGTTCATGGCTCGCACTATCGAAAATAGCACGTATTAAACGCTTAGAACGGGAAAAGTATTTGGCTCTTTGTATATCATAGATAATCAGTTTAACTGAAGCAAAATACATACATACATCAAAAGACGAGAAACACGAAAATATTGAATCTTAAAAAATGAAAATAGCCTCAACGATACCTGGTATCTGGTATTTAATCCGTATTATTATTGATAGTCGTTTTACATTCAGAATAAATGGTCGGATTTTTTGTATTTAAAGAAGGTGTTCAAAATGTCGTCCTCCACTTTTCGCACGAGCTTTTCCCGTATCATTCTATGGAATATGGTATGCGATAGTCCTAGGCGGCGGCCTAATTCCAGAGAGCTGATATCTGCATTGATTTCCACGAAGTACAGTAACCTGTCTTTCACGAGTGCGAATATTAGTGGGCTGAACACTTCCTGTATCTCGAGGTTTTTGGTACGCTTGCCCAAATGTCGTTCTGTCTGGGTGTACCCGTTGGCGAAATCTGTCGCGATACATTTGAGCTGCAAGATTTGAATTCTGACGAGCGTCACCGTAAACTAACAACATGTCGGCGAACTCTTGATTCGAGAACATTGTAAATAAACACGACGACGTACGCAAACAAAAACAAAACAACATACTAACTACTGTTACCGTTTGCGATCGATTGCCGGTTCGATAAGAGTGATGACGACGCGCTGTTGTCATGTGTGTTTTAAATATTTAATTTAATGAAACTCTGATAGAACTACAGTATTCAACAAGACGGTTTCTGAGTATGAGAATCGGCTCGAAATCGGATCCACAATACATTTATAAAGACTCGTGTGGTTGGCAGCGCTGTGTACTATCAAATAATCCACGATTAAAAACATAATCAGGATGACTTTGAAGAATTCGATTTGATTGAATTCGTCTAGCAATTTTCGATCTGAAACGGGTATGAAAAACAGATCCATCAGCGTGCAACCGATATTAAAATAATATTTCGAAAAATTTGATGATACGTGGTATCGCCACTAGGTCATCGACGATATAAAATAAAGCATACATCGTCAAATTATAATCTATTATACAACTGTAACATGTAATAGTACGTAATTATGTTGCTAAGCTAAAATATCCCTAAAATTATTGATATGTGACACAATAAATAAACACACAGACACATGCATATTATAGAGAAGTATGTACATAAATATACAGTTCGTTAAACACTGTGTGATCCACTAACATCAATTGATGCTTGCTAAAATCTGCCAATAAGCCATCGTCAATGTAGCTCGGCATGTTTGGTTGTTGACCCATTTTGCGCGTTCAAACCTATAAAATCGAAAAATATCAATTAGAAAAATAACCAACTTTTTGGAAATTTCGATATTTAAGAAGATTTCTAAGGATCCTGACATTTTTTGGATAAAAGCAATCCTATTGTTTCAACGTATTTTGAGCTACATATTGCTTCCGAAAAAGTTTCAAACCTGAGATACGTGAGAATTGAGACTTCTTGTCTCAATTTTTTTTAAATTAATATTATATAGTATTAGTTTCATTGGCAGAGCAAAATAAATGATGGTCACAGGGTCACAGCTACCAACTGCGCACATGCAAATTTGAGATGAATCCGCAACCGGTTTCTGATTTGTACGATTGTGCTAGTACCTACTTCTTAAATTATGATATGTGTAGTCAAGGCTTAGGGGGTTTGTTCTTTGTTTACTTTGTTAATGATAACATTTTTTATCTACACCTTAGCCGAAATAAAACGCAAAGAACACGTCAACACAATTTCAAAAAAATTTCAGCATAACCTGACTTCCAGATTTCTAAACACAATTTCCGAATTACAAATTTTTAGCAAAGAGGTAAATAGTCGTAAGTCAAAAAAACAATGTTTCGATTAATGAGCAAAAGCAGTAAGAATATCAACATACATTTAATGATGGTCGTATTACATTTTCATAATTACAAATCTGGATAACCAACAATCTGATGCTTACGATTTTTGCAACAATGTCAAGCCAAAATAATGTAATTTAATAATGATTTGACGGGAATTCAAACGGTCAAAATCGTTTCCTCAGCTCATTATCGTTATTTTTCGATAGCTGTATAATTTTTACTCGCTTACGTATAGTAGTAATCGACGAGGATAGAGCCGGAAAACAAAGTGACATTTTCACGCATCGAAAAGTAGCATATAGTAGAGCAATTTTAAAAAATCGAAACTTTCGAAGGAAAAGGGATAAAGAGAAAAAAAAGACGCTATCTTTGAGTCCAACGTCCGGGCTTTCTCACGCAAAAATCGTCAGGTTCGTAGCTCCTTTATCTTCGGACAGCACGAAAATCTATCCCTTTTTCGACTTTACCGGCCGTTTTCGA
The DNA here is from genome assembly GCA_963669975.1 of Acanthoscelides obtectus. Taxonomy (NCBI): domain Eukaryota; kingdom Metazoa; phylum Arthropoda; class Insecta; order Coleoptera; family Chrysomelidae; genus Acanthoscelides; species Acanthoscelides obtectus. The sequence continues at coordinate 70,424,625 of CAVLJG010000009.1, forward strand.
TCGCGTTTCTTCTTCCTACCGCGACGGCTCTCGCTCGTCCGTAAAGTGCCGAGTTTCCAGTTTCCGAAACGGTATCGTTTTCCTTCCGAACGTTTCGCGAACCCGGAAAAAAACCGGAAAAATCCGAAAGTAGCGCGTAGTCGAGGAATTAAAAAAAATCTAAATTTTCGAACGAAAAGAGATAAAGAAAAAATAAAGACGCTATCTTTGAGTCCGACGTCCGGGCTTTTTTATGCAGAAATCGTTAGGTTCGTAGCTCCTTTATCTTCGGAGGAGATCGAAAGTGAACGTCGAAAAGCACGAAAATCTATCCCTTTTTCGACTTTACCGGCTGTTTTCGATCGCGTTTCTTCCTCCTACCGCGGCGGCTCTCGCTCGTCCGTAAAGCACCGAGTTTCTAGTTTCCGGAACGGTATCGTTTTCCTTCAGAACGTTTCGCGAACCCGGAAAAAAACCGGAAAAATCGGAAAGTAGCGCGTAGTCGAGGAATTAAAAAAAATCTAAATTTTCGAACGAAAAGAGATAAAGAAAAAAATAAAGACGCTATCTTTGAGTCCGACGTCCGGGCTTTTTTACGCAGAAATCGTTAGGTTCGTAGCTCCTTTATCTTCGGAGGAGATCGAAAGTGAATGTCGAACAACACGAAAATCTATCCCTTTTTCGACTTTACCGGCCATTTTCGATCGCGTTTCTTCCTCCTACCGCGACGGCTCTCGCTCGTCCGTAAAGCGCCGAGTTTCTAGTTTCCGGAACGGTATCGTTTTCCTTCCGAACGTTTCGCGAACCCGGAAAAAAACCGGAAAAATCGGAAAGTAGCGCGTAGTCGAGGAATTAAAAAAAATCTAAATTTTCGAACGAAAAGAGATAAAGAAAAAAATAAAGACGCTATCTTTGAGTCCGACGTCCGGGCTTTTTTACGCAGAAATCGTTAGGTTCGTAGCTCCTTTATCTTCGGAGGAGATCGAAAGTGAATGTCGAACAACACGAAAATCTATCCCTTTTTCGACTTTACCGGCCATTTTCGATCGCGTTTCTTCCTCCTACCGCGACGGCTCTCGCTCGTCCGTAAAGCGCCGAGTTTCTAGTTTCCGGAACGGTATCGTTTTCCTTCCGAACGTTTCGCGAACCCGGAAAAAAACCGGAAAAATCGGAAAGTAGCGCGTAGTCGAGGAATTAAAAAAAATCTAAATTTTCGAACGAAAAGAGATAAAGAAAAAAATAAAGACGCTATCTTTGAGTCCGACGTCCGGGCTTTTTTACGCAGAAATCGTTAGGTTCGTAGCTCCTTTATCTTCGGAGGAGATCGAAAGTGAACGTCGAAAAGCACGAAAATCTATCCCTTTTTCGACTTTACCGGCCATTTTCGATCGCGTTTCTTCCTCCTACCGCGACGGCTCTCGCTCGTCCGTAAAGCGCCGAGTTTCTAGTTTCCGGAACGGTATCGTTTTCCTTCCGAACGTTTCGCGAACCCGGAAAAAAACCGGAAAAATCGGAAAGTAGCGCGTAGTCGAGGAATTAAAAAAAATCTAAATTTTCGAACGAAAAGAGATAAAGAAAAAAATAAAGACGCTATCTTTGAGTCCGACGTCCGGGCTTTTTTACGCAGAAATCGTTAGGCTCGTAGCTCCTTTATCTTCGGAGGAGATCGAAAGTGAATGTCGAACAACACGAAAATCTATCCCTTTTTCGACTTTACCGGCCATTTTCGATCGCGTTTCTTCCTCCTACCGCGACGGCTCTCGCTCGTCCGTAAAGCGCCGAGTTTCTAGTTTCCGGAACGGTATCGTTTTCCTTCCGAACGTTTCGCGAACCCGGAAAAAAACCGGAAAAATCGGAAAGTAGCGCGTAGTCGAGGAATTAAAAAAAATCTAAATTTTCGAACGAAAAGAGATAAAGAAAAAAATAAAGACGCTATCTTTGAGTCCGACGTCCGGGCTTTTTTACGCAGAAATCGTTAGGTTCGTAGCTCCTTTATCTTCGGAGGAGATCGAAAGTGAATGTCGAACAACACGAAAATCTATCCCTTTTTCGACTTTACCGGCCATTTTCGATCGCGTTTCTTCCTCCTACCGCGACGGCTCTCGCTCGTCCGTAAAGCGCCGAGTTTCTAGTTTCCGGAACGGTATCGTTTTCCTTCCGAACGTTTCGCGAACCCGGAAAAAAACCGGAAAAATCGGAAAGTAGCGCGTAGTCGAGGAATTAAAAAAAATCTAAATTTTCGAACGAAAAGAGATAAAGAAAAAAATAAAGACGCTATCTTTGAGTCCGACGTCCGGGCTTTTTTACGCAGAAATCGTTAGGTTCGTAGCTCCTTTATCTTCGGAGGAGATCGAAAGTGAATGTCGAACAACACGAAAATCTATCCCTTTTTCGACTTTACCGGCCATTTTCGATCGCGTTTCTTCCTCCTACCGCGACGGCTCTCGCTCGTCCGTAAAGCGCCGAGTTTCTAGTTTCCGGAACGGTATCGTTTTCCTTCCGAACGTTTCGCGAACCCGGAAAAAAACCGGAAAAATCGGAAAGTAGCGCGTAGTCGAGGAATTAAAAAAAATCTAAATTTTCGAACGAAAAGAGATAAAGAAAAAAATAAAGACGCTATCTTTGAGTCCGACGTCCGGGCTTTTTTACGCAGAAATCGTTAGGTTCGTAGCTCCTTTATCTTCGGAGGAGATCGAAAGTGAATGTCGAACAACACGAAAATCTATCCCTTTTTCGACTTTACCGGCCATTTTCGATCGCGTTTCTTCCTCCTACCGCGACGGCTCTCGCTCGTCCGTAAAGCGCCGAGTTTCTAGTTTCCGGAACGGTATCGTTTTCCTTCCGAACGTTTCGCGAACCCGGAAAAAAACCGGAAAAATCGGAAAGTAGCGCGTAGTCGAGGAATTAAAAAAAATCTAAATTTTCGAACGAAAAGAGATAAAGAAAAAAATAAAGACGCTATCTTTGAGTCCGACGTCCGGGCTTTTTTACGCAGAAATCGTTAGGTTCGTAGCTCCTTTATCTTCGGAGGAGATCGAAAGTGAATGTCGAACAACACGAAAATCTATCCCTTTTTCGACTTTACCGGCCATTTTCGATCGCGTTTCTTCCTCCTACCGCGACGGCTCTCGCTCGTCCGTAAAGCGCCGAGTTTCTAGTTTCCGGAACGGTATCGTTTTCCTTCCGAACGTTTCGCGAACCCGGAAAAAAACCGGAAAAATCGGAAAGTAGCGCGTAGTCGAGGAATTAAAAGAAATCTAAATTTTCGAACGAAAAGAGATAAAGAAAAAAATAAAGACGCTATCTTTGAGTCCGACGTCCGGGCTTTTTTACGCAGAAATCGTTAGGTTCGTAGCTCCTTTATCTTCGGAGGAGATCGAAAGTGAACGTCGAAAAGCACGAAAATCTATCCCTTTTTCGACTTTACCGGCTGTTTTCGATCGCGTTTCTTCCTCCTACCGCGGCGGCTCTCGCTCGTCCGTAAAGCGCCGAGTTTCTAGTTTCCGGAACGGTATCGTTTTCCTTCAGAACGTTTCGCGAACCCGGAAAAAAACCGGAAAAATCGGAAAGTAGCGCGTAGTCGAGGAATTAAAAAAAATCTAAATTTTCGAACGAAAAGAGATAAAGAAAAAAATAAAGACGCTATCTTTGAGTCCGACGTCCGGGCTTTTTTACGCAGAAATCGTTAGGTTCGTAGCTCCTTTATCTTCGGAGGAGATCGAAAGTGAACGTCGAAAAGCACGAAAATCTATCCCTTTTTCGACTTTACCGGCTGTTTTCGATCGCGTTTCTTCCTCCTACCGCGGCGGCTCTCGCTCGTCCGTAAAGCGCCGAGTTTCTAGTTTCCGGAACGGTATCGTTTTCCTTCAGAACGTTTCGCGAACCCGGAAAAATAACCGGAAAAATCGGAAAGTAGCGCGTAGTCGAGGAATTCCAAAAAATCGAAATTTTCGAACGAAAAGGGATAAAGAAAGAAAAAGAAAGACGCTATCTTTGAGTCCAACGTCCGGGCTTTCTCACGCAAAAATCGTCAGGTTCGTAGCTCTTTTATCTTCGGAGGAGATCGAAAGTGAATGTCGAACAACACGAAAATCTATCCCTTTTTCGACTTTACCGGCCATTTTCGATCGCGTTTCTTCCTCCTACCGCGGCGGCTCTCGCTCGTCCGTAAAGCGCCGAGTTTCTAGTTTCCGGAACGGTATCGTTTTCCTTCAGAACGTTTCGCGAACCCGGAAAAATAACCGGAAAAATCGGAAAGTAGCGCGTAGTCGAGGAATTCCAAAAAATCGAAATTTTCGAACGAAAAGGGATAAAGAAAGAAAAAGAAAGACGCTATCTTTGAGTCCAACGTCCGGGCTTTCTCACGCAAAAATCGTCAGGTTCGTAGCTCTTTTATCTTCGGAGGAGATCGAAAGTGAATGTCGAACAACACGAAAATCTATCCCTTTTTTGACTTTACCGGCCATTTTCGATCGCGTTTCTTCCTCCTACCGCGACGGCTCTCGCTCGTCCGTAAAGCACCGAGTTTCTAGTTTCCGGAACGGTATCGTTTTCCTTCCGAACGTTTCGCGAACCCGGAAAAAAACCGGAAAAATCGGAAAGTAGCGCGTAGTCGAGGAATTAAAAAAAATCTAAATTTTCGAACGAAAAGAGATAAAGAAAAAAATAAAGACGCTATCTTTGAGTCCGACGTCCGGGCTTTTTTACGCAGAAATCGTTAGGTTCGTAGCTCCTTTATCTTCGGAGGAGATCGAAAGTGAATGTCGAACAACACGAAAATCTATCCCTTTTTCGACTTTACCGGCCATTTTCGATCGCGTTTCTTCCTCCTACCGCGACGGCTCTCGCTCGTCCGTAAAGCGCCGAGTTTCTAGTTTCCGGAACGGTATCGTTTTCCTTCCGAACGTTTCGCGAACCCGGAAAAAAACCGGAAAAATCGGAAAGTAGCGCGTAGTCGAGGAATTAAAAAAAATCTAAATTTTCGAACGAAAAGAGATAAAGAAAAAAATAAAGACGCTATCTTTGAGTCCGACGTCCGGGCTTTTTTACGCAGAAATCGTTAGGTTCGTAGCTCCTTTATCTTCGGAGGAGATCGAAAGTGAACGTCGAAAAGCACGAAAATCTATCCCTTTTTCGACTTTACCGGCTGTTTTCGATCGCGTTTCTTCCTCCTACCGCGGCGGCTCTCGCTCGTCCGTAAAGCGCCGAGTTTCTAGTTTCCGGAACGGTATCGTTTTCCTTCAGAACGTTTCGCGAACCCGGAAAAAAAACCGGAAAAATCGGAAAGTAGCGCGTAGTCGAGGAATTAAAAAAAATCTAAATTTTCGAACGAAAAGAGATAAAGAAAAAAATAAAGACGCTATCTTTGAGTCCGACGTCCGGGCTTTTTTACGCAGAAATCGTTAGGTTCGTAGCTCCTTTATCTTCGGAGGAGATCGAAAGTGAACGTCGAAAAGCACGAAAATCTATCCCTTTTTCGACTTTACCGGCTGTTTTCGATCGCGTTTCTTCCTCCTACCGCGGCGGCTCTCGCTCGTCCGTAAAGCGCCGAGTTTCTAGTTTCCGGAACGGTATCGTTTTCCTTCAGAACGTTTCGCGAACCCGGAAAAAAACCGGAAAAATCGGAAAGTAGCGCGTAGTCGAGGAATTAAAATAAATCTAAATTTTCGAACGAAAAGAGATAAAGAAAAAAATAAAGACGCTATCTTTGAGTCCGACGTCCGGGCTTTCTCACGCAAAAATCGTCAGGTTCGTAGCTCCTTTATCTTCGGAGGAGATCGAAAGTGAACGTCGAACAGCACGAAAATCTATCCCTTTTCGACTTTACCGGCCGTTTTCGATCGCGCTTCTTTCTCCTACCGCGACGGCCTCGCTCGTCCGTAAAGCGCCGAGTTTCTAGTTTCCGAAACGGTATCGCTTTCCTTCCGAACGTTTCGCGAACCCGGAAAAAAACCGGAAAAACCGCGTCGACGTCATACGACAAATTCGCATCTCGTACCAATGCCTACCAAACCAAAACAAAAGATGGTGATCTTAAGAGGGTGATATTAAGCGATGCGCTTAATATCGTCGAATAATTCAGAATTGTATTGGACATAAAACTGTTTACCTTCGAGCTACAGAAATACAACTTATGCTCACAGTGTTATTCACGCGTTTACGCCGCCATAATATTTGAGTGCGGCGTCAATGGCCGCCTTGGCAAAGTCTCCTTCGCACGGGCTGGTCCCCCAGAAAGGCCCCGCGCAGCCCCTTTGCTCGAAGCAACTCTCAGGCACCGCTTTCGTGTTCACGCTGCAACAGGACACAACGGCCCAGACGCAGTTGCTAGGGCCAGGTAAAGATGTACTGCTGCTGGTGGCGGTTGACCCTGGCGTTGTCGTTGGTGTTTCATCTGATGGACGAGGACGCTTTTTCCCAGCAGGAGGAGGAGGAGGCTGAACAAAATAAATGATAAATTGGATTTAGAATGACGAAAAAACATTTTTACTTATTTCTGTCGGTGTGTGTGTGTCTATCGGACACGCCTATAACTTGAGAAGTGCCGCTCTGATTTTAATGAATTTTTTACACAATGTTACTGTAGACTACCATAACGTTTACACCCTGTATGTACATACCTCTATTTCATTATCGTCGACCGACAACGGAACTGTATTGAAGCCTGGTGGTCGTATAGGTCTGAGTGACAGTTCAGGCGGATTAGTGCCCCACACCGGACGAACGTCTTCGTCTTCATCGTCACCTTGAAATCTGGAAAAAATAATATGCAGTCAAGCTGAATCAAGCACCTTAAAAAATAACATCAACAAACTTATTACAGAAAATTAGTAACTAACCTGTTTCCGATCTTCATACCGTCGGTAGCAGGCTTGTCTGGCGGAAGATACTGCGGCCCCTTAAAGGGCCGTTTCTTCTTAACGGGATTGTCAGGAGGCGTTCCAGGGTTCGACGAAAACGGCTGAGGGGGGAAGTATATGGGGGACTTGCCTTCTTCGCCGTACACGGGGATAAAATATGGTCTACTGAGGGCGTACGGCCATGGTTTCCACAGAGAGAACACATTACTGGGATCTGAAATTAGCAAAAAAAAAACGTTTTTCACATAATAATATTACACAAGATACATTATACTTGGATGAATTCGTGAAACTTGAGAAATATCATACTTTAGACTTTAAAAATGCAATGAAATTCAATGTATTGAGAGCAAATTAAACATACACGCGAGTTTAAAACTCATTAACCTCACAGAAATTGTGGTAAGACTATACTTTAGCGCGTATCGCAAATATTTCATGTCTTACTTTAAAATGAAAGATTAGGATGTACTTAACTTTTACGAAAATATCATGTTTTCTTCAAGGAATCCTCTGCTTGCTATTTTATAGAACTTCGAAGTTGCATTTTTGGTGGTAATACTCTAGACTGGTTTATATGCTGTCTTTTTTTACTTCCCTGTGAGGTCTTAAGTCACCTGATTCACGAGCCCTATGTACTACATTAACAAAGGCACGAGGGGTTGGTTGCACTCGATTGGGAAACCGATTCGCATAAATCCGTGATGCCGCATAAATAAGAATCATGTCCACAAGTTCAGCATTTTCGTAAACATGTGCTATTTTTTATTTCGTTTGAGCCACGCAAAAGACACCACTATTCACTCACGCGTTACCGACTGACACTGACTGTATACAACTGAATAAAATAATTGTAAAAACATCGTTACAAATTCTTTCGCTTTTTTGTTTCCGATGCGATGAACCGATAAGGCGGATTATATCCGTTGTTGCCAAACACGAGCACATAATATTATTATTGAGACAGGGCGGTACTCAAACTTCTAAAGGGCTATAACTTTGTTACTTTAATTTTACCAGAAAAATGGTAAAGGAAAAAAACATTTCTTTTGATCAGATCTACTCACTGTTAAAATAAATGACTCAACTTCGAAGTCACCCTGTAATTTTGAACAATCTTTTGTATAAACAAGAAGAAAACAGCTTATAAAGCAGTATTCTATACCACACCATTATCATCCAAAATGCAACTTTGAAGTTCTACAAAATAGCAAACATAGGGTTCCTTTAAAAAATTATATTTTCGTGCAAGTTACATCCTAATCTTCCATTTTAAAATAAGAAATGAAATATTTGCGATATGCGCTAAAGTGTCCAGCCGAAATTGTGACTAACCTGCATTTATTTCCTTTGGTAGAGCATGCGCATAGCCTCTTCTTATACGTTCTAAAATTTCGAAAGTATTTCGCTGAGTCTGTGCAGTTACGGCTTGGTAGGATGTGGCTATGATGAATGCAAGCGTCAGGAGTTTGGTCGCCATGCTATAATAGAACAATCTTCGCTACAGATGCAACACAGTCGATGTACCCTTCAAAACATCGACCAAGTATATCACAAGGCAAATTTGTCATTTGTTTTATAGCAGCTGTTGTTGTAAACCATTGCTGTCAGATGACTAACTACGGTATGATGTAAAGTTCATTGAATTATTTAAGTGTTTCTTAGAATTGTATTGTCGGTATTGACTAAAGTTCTGTACCATTCCATGTACTTTATAGTACGCTGTAAATGTATATGTTTATTACGATTTTAATCTCCACTTTTATTAATGTTTTGTTGAATACTATAAAAGGGAGATAAGTCAAACGCCAGTGCGATAGATAAAAAAATGTACCTCTTGTGAACCATAATACACTATATCAATGTATATAATTCATTAAGCTTACGTTACACTATGTTAAAAAGTTAACGTTTTTAATAGTATACTAAGTGACATATAAATCCGAACATCCAGTTTAAATGGGTTTACTTTAATAAAACTTTGTATAAGTACTTAATGAAGCATAATAAGTAAATGATAAAAATTTCAAAATTATTGCACTGCTTTAGAGCCCTTTGACCTTTAATAATGTGTGGATGCACCCTGATGTGATACGCATTCTCCAACGCGCCTAGGCATGCTTCTGATCAGGTGGTCAATGTCCTTCTGTGGTATCTCATTCCAGGCAACCACCAACTCCTCTCGAAGTGCTTCTAGAGTCTGAGGAGGACGTTGCAAATTGAGCAATCTCCTACCCATCATATCCCACACGTGCTCAATTGGGGATAAGTCGGGAGATCTTGGTGGCCATGGTAACAATGTAACATCATTATGTTGAAAGAAGTCTATTGTGACTCTTGCAACATGAGGTCGGGCATTATCTTGTTGGAAAGTTGGATCTGCCAGGGTGTCAAGATAGGGTAAAAGATGGGGTTGTAGAACTTCGTGGATATAACGCTGCGCGTTCATGTTACCTCTGATGAAGATTAAAGGTGACCTGGAACCATAAGCTATAGCACCCCAAACCATAACTCCAACAGTGTGATGAACATGTCTTTCAACAAAAAACTGTGGATTCCTCCTTTTACCACGTCGCCTTCTAACCCTGGCACGACCATCGTGCATGCCTAAACAAAATCGATACTCGTCACTAAAGACAATACTGTTCCATTCCTGATCCCAGAGTGACCGTTGTCTGCACCACTCAAGGCGATTACGTCGGTGTAAGGGTTAGAAGGCGACGTGGTGAAAGGAGGAATCCACAGTTTTTTGTTGAAAGACATGTTTATCACACTGTTGGAGTTATGGTTTGGGGTGCTATAGCTTATGGTTCCAGGTCACCTTTAATCTTCATCAGAGGTAACATGAACGCGCAGCGTTATATCCACGAAGTTCTACAACCCCATCTTTTACCCTATCTTAGTATCTTGACACCCTGGCAGATCCAACTTTCCAACAAGATAATGCCCGACCACATGTTGCAAGAGTCACAATAGACATCTTTCAACATAATGATGTTACATTGTTACCATGGCCAACAAGATCTCCCGACTTATCCCCAATTGAGCACGTGTGGGATATGATGGGTAGGAGATTGCTCAATTTGCAACGTCCTCCTCAGACTCTAGAAGCATTTCGAGAGGAGTTGGTAGTTGCCTGGAATGAGATACCACAGGAGGACATTGACCACCTGATGAATTTTTATCATTTACTTATTATGCTTCATTAAGTACAATACAAAATTTTATTAAAATAAAACCATTTAAACTGGGTGTTCGGATTTATATGTCACTTAGTATATTATCAGTCGGTCGGAAAAACAAATAAAATACTGAGCTTTTCTTTGAAAGATAAAGCGTATCGAGTACTTGATAATTTTTCGGTAGGAACGTCATGCGATAATGCAGTTTCCAAATCATGTGTATTTCACCAATTATATATTTTTTGCTGTATGAAATTATTCACGCGCGGGAAGCGTATCTTCTATGTTGTGATGTTCCACTTCTTACCCAAGGATATCTTATTAAGAATTTAAGAATATTTCACTTTAGAGCAGAATCCAGGGGGGGCATATGCCCCAGTTGCCCCGCCCTCCAATGGGCACCCATGTTCACGCGGTTACTATTCGGAAAATAATTTTATCGTTCAAACAACGTGAAAAGGCGAATATAGAAACAAGGTAAAAGGGGTTGAATTTGAAGCAACACGTAAAACGAACGTCTGTTGCTAGAAAAGAGAATTTTACGGTAGTAGGATGGCGAATGCCGAGCCGTTTTGCTTCCGCTTACCTTCACAAGTGCCGTTTCCGTTGTTTTATGATTTCGGCTAGTTATTTCCGGACACATACACACGAAACAGTCCACAGAACGCGAACGCCAGACGGAATAAACTCGAACACGACTATCGAAAAAGTAACTCTAGGGTCTGTACCTTCGGGCGAAGCAATTTATATGGCCGAACACTTCACTTTAGGTATCCATCCCCCATCCAGGCATGTAAAATTAATTTAGTTGCATATTATAGTGCAGTTCAACAGATACGAACAATCATATTCTTGAAGATTTACAAATTGAATGAATAAATCTGAGACCAGAGGTAAAGACAATCATACATACATAGCATCTGGTGGCTTCAAATAACCTTATTTTGAAACTATGAAATCAAAATGAATAGTTTTCCCACTTTGAAGTTATCCAAATCTTGAAATACGGTGATATTGATCAAGTTTTAGGATTGAACTCGTCATAAATAAACAGATAGTTACTAGTGCTCGATAAAATACTAACTAAAATGCCGTTGCGGTTTAAAGCTGATACCTATAGATATTTATGTAGCTAACATACTACTTTTGCTGTATCATTATACCTGTAGGGCAAGTGTAATATTGTAAGTGAAATGGAAGTGGGTACCAATAAGGATTAACTGAAGTAGGGCCAATTGAACTTTTGAAGTTATCCGATTATCTGCACTACCGACAAGTGGGATTAACTTTTGGAGGGTGATTCTTAGTAAGGCGACTGTTGTCCTTGTATTTGCAATTTCTCAGGAATTTCAAACTGGCTTAAGATCCAGAATAATAGCCGTACATAGACGTTTAATCAAAAAGCCATTCACTCCTTGTTCCTCAATAATAAGCTATCTTGACAGGATTGAAACGTTACTATCGTGTTACATGGGTATATGGTCTGTAGTTCTTAATCTGATAAAAATTTTACCTGGACTAATATTATTGCCTTAACCCAGATATGCCTACAGCTCAAATAAATTATAATAAAGTATGTTCTCTGCAAATTCATTCTAACATATATGAAGCATATATTAAACAAATTTATTATTTTTTAAATTTTGTTTTAGGAAAAAGTGTAAAAAAATTCCGTACAAAATATGGTGCACTATTCACATAGGCGAACATTAAGGTTTAGTATGGAAGGACACAAAAACATAAGCCACATCTTATTGGCTTTTCTTGTGGTATCACAAAATGATCTAAAGGATCATAACGAATATCTACAGGTATATATTCATTAGCCGAAGGGCGTCCTCTAGAAAAAGATGGCGGTTTCTTGTTTTGTTGTAACAAGGCTGTGGCAAGCCGCCGTCTAAATAATAATTGATCCATATGTCCTCCGTGCGATCTATACAGTTGCCAGGAATTATGAACAGCCATATCAATACAGTGGCTGATCAATGAAAAATACCACTTTTTACCCCGGATGGAAATGCGATACAGACCAATATTTTGATCACAACGATCAACGCCGCCCATATTTGCGTTGTATGCATTTGAGGCTGTTCTACCTAAAATCAAAAGCATTTTTGAAAACATTGATTTTCTGGCAGATTGTGTTTCTTACCTGAATACTTTTTTATCCTTTTGAGAGTATCGCTTTACAAAGGGAATTGATTCCAATCCTGCGGCATTTGAACAGAGTGTTACTAAATTATTGTCATGCCATTTTACCGCAATTATGTTTGTATCGGAAATTTTGTTGTAATCGTAACTACATCTTTTTGCCGTTTTCATAATTTTAGAATCTCTGAATGGGACGCCTTGCAAACGATTTTCTCTAGCAGTACCAGTCGTAAAGAAATTTTTTTCTGTCAATTTTACCATAAGAAGGAGAGAAGTGAAAAAATTGTCGAAAACTAAATGAAATTTTTCGTTTGGCTATTTTCTCCTCAGTGCATCAGAATACTCTAATACCACACCAGCACCAACCCCCCAATCTGCATAATTCTTACTAATGTTGGTTGACGACCCTTTTTAAGGCTCAACCTAGTAAACGGAACCTAATCTTGATGCGCCAACCCATGATTTATAGCCGTATCGTATAAGTTTTCCGTGAATGAACTGTTTGCATGAGTGTCTCCCAAAATAAGGAACCATTGCCTCATCTACACTATGCATTGCTGGCAAAATTCCATGTTCCATAAATTTTTTTTCAGGCTCGCAAATAAAGGTCTAATTTTTGCAAACTTATCTCCTTGAGGCAAATTGTAGTTATCTACTAAATGGAAATTTGACATAATACACATAAATTTATCTCGTGTAAGCGCTTCTGTGACGAGTCGATTATTAGCATCCATTACCATAAATTGTACGCTAGGCATATCTGGGTTAATAAAAATTAAAGAACTGATTATCTCGACAGGATCAAATCGCCTTTGTTTTAACAATACTTAACATTTAAATGATTCTACAGCTACCACCTTTCTATGATTACTTTTCCCGTATTTAATTTTTTCGGGCATACATTGCGGAAAAAATTTTTTTGGTTTCAATATTGCAGATTGCAGGTTTCGTTTTCTAGAATAGACATGTTTCGGATGCAGGAATTCAAGCTTAACGTTTACGCATCGCATGATGCGCTCATCGAAACGAATTTTATTTATCGTAGGTAATGCTTCAGAACAGAAATTCGAATGAGCCGCAGTCAGCGAAATACTGTTCATTTGTCGGCGCCGTGCCGTTCGTCTGTTCGTTTGTTCGGGATCGTATTTAAGATTCTGAATGCATCTTTTCGCTGAAATAAAACGGATTCATTGTGTATCTGTACGAGTGGAATGGCAACAATAAACCTTAGATTTAATTAAGAGGAATGGCCGCCATTTGGCATTGCCATACTGGGAAAGATAAAAGCACCGAAGACGCGCACACGCGAATCACAAAATAAGAAAACCAGACCACAATGCCATATAAACGATTTCAGAACCATTGCTTTACAAATTGATGCAGCTTATCTAGGTGTAGTAGCATTAGTATAGAGGAATGAGAAATGTGTTCATTTGCTAAACATTCAAAAAATTTTGAATAATTTCACCGAAGTTCTACCGATTTCTAAAGGCATTTAGGTAGGTATATTATAGAAGTCATCTAATATGTATACAGAGTGTAAACGTTATTAATGAAATGGGTAATAGGGGGGTCAAAACAACTCAAAAAGTCCATATGACCCATGGTCCAAAAGTCAACGGATTTTTGTCTAAATGGCTTTATAGTTTACAATTTTAAGTGCTTTATATTTCACCACAATCACCACGTTTTTAAATTGAGTTATTAACAAATAAATGGCATTTAGTTTTTCTAAGTTTAGCCGAAATTTGTAGTCAGTAAGTAAGTAAGTTTCATTCTACATATTAAATATTTAAAACACACATGACAACAGCGCGTCGTCATCACTCTTATCGAACCGGCAATTGATCGCAAACGGTAACAGTGGTTAGTATGTTGTTTTGTTTTTGTTCGCGTTCGTCGTCGTGTTTATTTTTACAATGTTCTCGAATCAAGTGTTCGCCGACATGTTGTTAGTTTACGGTGAAACTCGTCAAAATTCAAATCTTGCAGCTCAAATGTATCGCGACAGATTTCTCCAACGGGTACACCCAGTCAGAAGGACATTTGTGCAACTGTTCCAAAGACTAGTACCATATGTTATATGAAACTTTTGGCTTCTTTTAATCCCCTCTATCACCCATTTAAATAATGCCTAACATAACGTTTACACCCTGTATTCTTATTTCTTTCTCGCAGATTTATGTAATATAGCCTTATTTGCAAATAAAACTCTGAGAATAGCGTAGCACTGAGTAATTAGATAGTTCACGTGTGCAACAAATTTTAAGTCATCATCTATTATAATACCTAGGTTTTTCGAATGATCCACAGGAATTAATTTATTACCTTTTAAATGTATGTCTATGTGCTTTTTTAAGGTATTTTTTTTATTCTATTTTCGTACACCAACCTATTTGTCTTCAAAGGGTTCAAACGAAGATTATGACTACTACTGAACTTTTCAATTTGGGCAAGATCTTGATTAATTTTATTATTCGCTGTTTCCAAGTCATTACTCCTAAATGAATAGAAAATTTGAGTATCATCTACAAAAAATTGTACGCTGCATGATTTTACCTCTGTTTCTAAATCTGAGATATATAATGAAAACAATAGGGGTCCTAAGACTGATCCCTGTGGTACACCAGAACAAATTTTTTGTTCGGTAGAGTACTGTTAATTTAGACGAACTTTTTGATACCGATTTTCAAGGTAGGTTTGAATAAACGAAAGAGGTTTTTCAGAAAATCCATAATAACTGCATTTAGTTACAAGAAGTGAGTGATTAATGGTGTCAAATGCTTTAGTAAAGTCAAGAAGTATGAGAGCTACTGCTTTTTGGTTATCAAGTGCCATTGTTATATTGTCTGTTAGATCATAGAGTGCCGAAGATGTATTATGACTTTGTCGAAATCCAGATTGTTTAGATGGAATAATTTGTTAGAATATAAGTAGGCGCAGAGCTGCTCGTAAACAACGCGTTCCAATAGGATCAATATAAAAATTAAGATAACAAAAAATTCAATTATCTAACAAAGCATAAGGTACAATTAGCTGTATTTTCATAATAACTACAATTTTGTAAATAGCAACTAACAAAAATAACACTTAATATCAAGTACCCCACGCTTTTTTACTACAACTCAATGTTTTATTAATATCTTAATATTTATATTCATATTCCTCCAAATTAATTGATCTTGTTTGATTATTGCAGACATAAACTCTCTTATAATTGAAAATTATTTTCTACTTTTTAGATCGATTTGATATCGAACTTTTTTCAAACTATATATAATTTATTTGGCTCCTATATAACTTCAAATGTACCGGACGTAAAATCTTTCTTTCTTTGTTTGGCGACCGTTACTTATAATGGACATGTTCGTCTTTTGTTGATTTTCTGATAATGTTTGGATATACTGTTGGTTTTTGGATATCAACATTAAAAATCCAAATTTCATGCTCGAACTGTTTGATATTTCTGATTACTTTGGAATATATGAACATTTCTAGGGAGGCTCAAGCATTTTGAAACTATAAATTATTATTTTTTAAAACGTGTCAGTTTGTCAGAGCATCTTTGAATATTTACAATGAAATTGTTTCCGGTTCGGTAAAATTTCTAATATTCTAATAATTTTGTAAATTGAGCAAAATCATTCTCTAAATCATCAATAATGTCAGCCATTCAATAAATCACAAATTATTAGACGTTCAATTCTGAAAATAAACTAATATTAGACGTTTGTACCTGACTTTTAGATTAGTTTTGGAAGTGTAATCTTTCACAATAATCACTTTCACTGCAAAAGCGTACTGACTGTGCCGGCAATTGACCGCTCAAAGATCGATTGAGCTCTATATTTATACAACAACAGACGAATGTTAGTTAAAGCTCAGGATGACGCGACCAACGACGAGCTTGAGATTTTCCAAAAGACGTCATGCTCGTATTATTACTAAATATTCTCTGTTCACCAGATGACTAGCAGTTTGTTACTATACGCGATGTATACATACACTATATAACTTACACATATACATACACACCAAATACAATACAAACAATGATTGATCTACATCCAGTAGGTGGAACAGGACTGGCCTTCAGTTCGCCAATAACAATGTTCAACAACATGTGCTTTGTTGGAGGTGAGCTACATTAACAGCACCGAACCTTAAAATAATATTGCTGCTCATTTGCGGATGGATCAAAATCAAGTACGCGCAAAAGAAATTGTAATCTTATTAACTACATACTATTTGCAATAGCTTCTTCCAAGAAAAATCTCATATCCCAATACGTAATGCAAACGACAAAATGTCATCTTGCAGACTAGGTAGTTTTTAGTCGTTTGCTCGCTATGATCGCTGTTCGCTGACGTTTAGGCAACACGTACAGTTATATACAAAACGAGTTCACGAAAAGTGCTGAGTTAACATCAAAAAACCTACGAAATGTAAAAAAACGACAAAATGCCACCTTTCAAGATACGTAATACCCGTGCGGATCGTAAAATAGTTACATTAATGACCGATAGAGGCGCTGAGAGCGCTTTGTTTACATGTCACCATAATACCCGTTAATAACAAAGTTGTTTAACGAAATGAAATTCTAATAATTATTCGCTAAATGAAAAGGAAGTAGATAATATCGATTTACGACAAAACGATACTCGAGTACTATGAAGGTTTTTTTGTTTGTTTTATGGATACCTTAAGATATGTCAAATCGTTGAACGTTGACGATTTAACGATATTGCATGGAAGTTGATCTGTTTTCTCTGAACAAAAGCATCATGTTGGAATCAAAAAGTAGTCTTGTTTATAATACAGTCGAATTTTCACGATTTTATTCAATATTTTAATAGTAATCACTGATATTCTGAGACCTTTGACAGCTTCTGTCAAATTGCAGTTCGATAAGGTATTTTCCCATTGGTCCATAATATTAATGTTGGTGAAATTGGGCCTAAATCATTCATATTACCCGTTTATGCCAAAATAACAGAATTAAACAGATCACCTATTGAGATAGTTCCCCTGATCCAACTCTGTACGTGTTTGCTTATCTTATCTGGTGATCTATGAGCGCGTCTTTTCCAATGACTCAATTTCCGCCATCAATAAAAAAAATCATCATAAGACGAAGCTTAATTCAGTGGAATAACGAGAAGCATTTGTCAGTTCCAAGAACGGCTTCTCGAAACAATGAATATCTAAGTCATTATTACTCAGAGGCAATATGCAACAGAATGCATCTGAGTAGCGATCGACGACGAGCCCATCGGGTTGGGTGAGGTAACTATTCTATTGTTTTAAATGAACGCCACAAAAACTAGCTGACTGCAATGTAAAGGTTGTATTACGTCAGCACGATTCTTTCAAAATCCATAGACGCATCCGCATCTGCAGCAGATTCTGTAGAATCATTTTAGGAAATAAAATATACTTTGTCCATTACTGTTTCTCCTTTTGGTCAATAATTGAAAAATACCTATAATAATTTAGAAAATTACTGATTTTCGGCTACCATGATAAGTTTTACTTCGTACGCCAAGAGGTCAGGGAAGTAAATCATAGTCTATAGAGAAGTCTGATCACATCGAACAAGTTGTTTTGTAGCGCATATCAGTCCTTCAAATGTTCGTTTCTTTGACAAAATGTCAATGCATTTTTTGAACTTTGAGTAGGCTGACCCTATACTTTCGAGTCTGTACACGATAGCTTCATTTCTGTGGAGATCTGGTGTTTGTCAAAAATGTTGGATAACTGTCCAATAAGCGATTAGAATTACCGGGGTTAGAAGTGCATTAATATAGTAACATTAAAAAATTGCGATACACTCTCCTGGACTTGTCTATAATCCTACCCGCTCCAACTTTTTACCCCTGAATTTTTTCCAATAATGATCAGGGTCCTCTGAAACGTCAACGATCGAAGTTTGAGCGAGTTTTTTTTTTGAATTGAAAGACCTTTAAAATAAGGTATCATTCGACCCCCCTTTCCATTTAAGATTTTAGGGTTGGTGTCACCCCCGTCCAGGGGGCTGCACGTGTTAACGTGATTTTTTGTCAAACTTGTGTCGCTCTCGAAAACAGAATCGACGGGTCTGAGCGTTTTTCCAAAAAGAAATGAGCTGCCAGTAAATGCGTCTGTTTCGTTTTCGATGCGCCACCCTGTATTTTAATTTCCTAAAGTTGCCAGTTTTGATAAAAATGTTTTTAAGTCCTTAAAAAAAAACAAGTAATGTGTTCTAAATTTTTATTAAATATTCTATGGTCACCCTATTTTACGATATGAACAATCGTGACGGACCAAATCGTTAACGTTGACGATTAAATAGTTAAATTTAGTTGACCATTTCATGAAATGGTCAATTCTACGACATATCCACAATAGTTTACAGTAGTCATTGAACCAGGTGAGAATAGCTAGATAGGTTTGAAAGATTCAATTTCATTTCAAATCATGCCTCCATAAAAGTTAATGATGAGCCACTGCACATATACTTGTGAAAGCAACATTTTTAATGTCTGTGTATTTATGTTTTGTCGCTTTTTATATTTCCTGTAATAAAGCATAATTTACGCGCGGATCGGTAAATATGCATAACGGTAAATATTTAACGTTCGAGGTGTGAAAATCGATGTGAAAACAACATGAAAGGAACATCCGAATTTGGGATTTCCACAACGGATCAAAGTTGATGAATGGGCGCATGGCCGCTTTCCGTTTTACCGGATTGTTAAAATATTCGAAATAACGTCGTTGTAATTTTGGAATAACACTTGGCATAGCCAAGCGGCCGACCTAGAAATCGCTGCCTCGACGATATTAAGCGGTGATCTTTTGTTCGATTTGGTATAATTGGTAGGGGTTCAGAAATTGTCGTATGACATCGACGCGGTTTTTCCGGTTTTTTCCCGGTTCGCGAAACGTTCGGAAGGACAGCGATACCGTTTCGGAAACTAGAAACTCGGCGCTTTACGGGGGAGCGACAGCCGGAGCGGTGAGAGAAAGAAACCGGATCGAAAACGGCGGGTAAAGTCGAAAAAACCGGTAGATTTTCGTGCTGTCCGAGGTTCAACATAGGTTTAAGGAGCTGCGAACCTGACGATTTTTGCGTGAGAAAGCCCGGACATTAAGATATTAAGAAGTCATTTCCAGTTCGCTTCTAATGACAGAAAGATTTGAGCAGCCTTTTCATCAACTTCAGCGGAAGCAGCATGAGTGTGTATTTGCCTGGCTCTGGATTTATTTCGTTGTTTCTGTTTTCATTTTGCGGTCAGGCAGGCAAGCAGGGAAATATTCTGTCGTCGGTTCGCTCATTCGTTGGAATACACGTGCATTCGCGAAACAATACCCACCTGTCAACGTACGCCAGCCTCATAACAATATATTTAAGTTGATAGGATGTTTCACAACATTTAAATTCAACTCGCAATGTTCCTATATTCAAATACATAGAGGTTTTCTATTTTTCGTTTCATCCTTTATGTGCCAGTAAAAAGAAAATCACGTTAGGTAAAAATAGGTTCATTGTGATACTTTGTGATAAGAGACCAAGCCTATACCATGCTGATGAGTAGCTAAGAACCAAGAAACAGCTGTCCATGGTTGGCTGTCTTCTTTTTCTGGTCGGACGGATGAAAGCATCTTGTTTAATAGAATCTATGTTTATGAATTTTGGGACGAAACACAGATATCTTAATATCAGTGTGTAATTTAGTAGGTGGTATGTCGTATGAGCGCGGCTAGGTATCTTTCAAACGTTCCATCCTAGAATTTGTATGCCTGCCGGCCCCGCGGCGGCGCTTCATAGCGGCAAAAGGAGAAAATGGAAAGGTGTTTGAAGGCACAGCTCCTACGCGGCGCGAAGGAGGAAATATCTAAATAATGAGAGATATTAATCTGTAAAGAGGGGAGAGGATACAAAGCTGCGATTAATTCGCGAACAAATCCTCGTCATCGTCGTCGTCGGCTTCGTCTCAACAGACTTCATAGTAGAGAGACTGCAGTTACAGATATGACGGAGAGAGCCGAACACCGCTTGCGTTTGCTTCCTTGCTTACCTGTTTCCGTTTCTCAATCCGATTTCGATTTGCAGCATCTTCCTGTTTTGTTCCGGTGCAACGAGGTGTTCATTACAAATTAATTGGATCCGACGCTGCACGCCGGTTATTAATTACTTTTAGCATCTGCGACGTATTGCAATAAAAATAAAACAATTTAGGTACGTATTTAGAAAGGTTCTAAAGCTGCTGCATACAGAGTAAAAGGATTTATTCGCGGCTCGTGAAATCTTTTACTAAAACTTCAACGTTAACTCATCCACCGGTTGTTTGAGTCTACAACAACATACGACAGGTACATCACCAAAATCCATATCAGGCAATTCGGACAAAGTGTATCAAAACATGAAGGTTCAATGACATTTGTGACGCGAAACCGCATCTCAATTAGTACACGAGAGATTGAATAATACGATGGCGACAATGGTAATTATAGAAACAGCAACGTCGCATCGAACATCGAACCCGTCAGGTCGGGAAGGGGGGTAATAAAGTCGAGGAAGAGCGTCTGCCGAACAACAAGGCACAATGCAGTGCTTGCAAAAGATACCTCGAACACTTACTACAGGTGACCTTGGATTTAAATATTTTATTGATCACTACTTTAAAGAGCTACTAAAGGGAACGGTTCGCCCTACCCGAATACTTGTAGAACGAGATTTTCACTGTTTCTGTTTTGGACCTATTGGCATGCGAAGTGTTTACCGACGAATGAGAAATTTTGGCTTGTTTTCATACCGGCCACACTGGGTCCTCCCTTTAACTCAAGAACACCGACGTAATCGCCTTAAGTGGTGCAGACAACGGTCACTCTGGGATCAGGAATGGAACAGTATTGTCTTTAGTGACGAGTCTCGATTTTGTTTAGGCATGCACGATGGTCGGGCCAGGGTTAGAAGGCGACGTGGTGAAAGGAGGAACCCACAGTTTTTTGTTGAAAGACATGTTCATCACACTGTTGGAGTTATGGTTTGGGGTGCTATAGCTGATGGTTCCAGGTCACCTTTAATCTTCATCAGATGTAACATGAACGCGCAGCGTTATATCCACGAAGTTCTAGAACCCCATCTTTTACCCTATCTTGACACCCTGGCAGATCCAACTTTCCAACGAGATAATGCCCTACCACATATTGCAAGAGTCACAATAGACTTCTTTCAACATAATGATGTCACATTGATACCATGGCCACCAAGATCTCCCGACTTATCCCCAATTGAGCACGTGTGGGATATGATGGGTAGGAGATTGCTCAATTTGCAACGTCCTCCTCAGACTCTAGAAGCACTTCGAGAGGAGTTGGTGGTTGCCTGGAATGAGATACCACAGGAGGACATTGACCACCTGATCAGAAGCATGCCTAGGCGCGTTGGAGAATGCGTAGCACATCAGGGTGCATCCACACATTATTAAAGGTCAAAGGGCTTTAAAGCAGTGCAATCATTTTGAAATTTTTATCATTTACTTATTATGCTTCATTAAGCACTTATACAAAATTTTATTAAAATAAAACCATTTAAATTAGGTGTTCGGATTTATATGTCACTTAGTATATTTCGTCATTATTTTTGAAATATCGTGCGGTATGAACATTGAGCTAGCATTACCCCTTCTTGCCAGAATTCCATTAATACTGAAGTATTCCATCATCGAACACAAAAGAAAATTCAATTTTTCGCAGTGGAACTACTACGTACTTTAAAATGGAAAATTGCATTTGAAATATTGATAGAGTATCATTTCTGTATATGTGAAACCGTATCGGTTTCTATACTTTATAGACCTGTGGAAGTAGTCTTAACGCTTTTATTTCCGTGTCAGCGGCGAAAATATCCTTAGATGTAAATTCTGAAACTGATCCTGTGTTTTACATGTTGATAATAAAATACCGCCCTTTCTGGCCAGAAAAGCACGGGGAGATTATCGAAAATATTGGTACTGCCCGATTTTTTGTGTTCCAATAAGTGTTGAACGTTCTCACGTTACGTAAATGCACGCAAAGTTCTAAAATTTTCACAGGGTTTTCACATTTAATATGCACGCTACTTGATTCACTAAGTACGCATAACCAAAATCGTTTCTCCTGCTTTTCTTTAGTCCTTAATAGAGCTGTGATCTATGCACATAATTACGTCGGTGTTAGATGAACAGCAGCTGTTGGTGAATTTGATGTAAACGATGTGTATGTGGAAAGTTTCCAAGCTGCAGCTAGCAGCTACATCATAAAGCGGAGAGCAGCAGCAGCAAAATAGGCCAAGTTGTTATTCATAGCATACACACTGTTTGCGGCGGTGTTCTCTTTGTAAACTTTACCAGTTAACAGTTTGATGTACAGTCGCACATCGGCTGGAAAACGTGGAGATAATTTTATGGTTAACGTCAACAGACTGCAAGGCGAGGCAGTGCAAGTGCAAGGATAACAGTCTGTGATGGTGTAGGAAAATCGGTAACGGATGTAGCGATAGCGTGCTCTACGCCGTCTCGGTTATTTTTATTGGCTGATATGAAGTTTGGCGTACCAAAATAAAAACAATGTCGGTTCTCTTATCGGGTTTAGCTTTCACAACTTATTGTACAAGAATAAGCATAAGCTTGGCTAACGTTGTATACCTGCTGGCTATTGCAATTGATCTCAAAATTAATTGTTTCTATTGGAAATATGTATGAATGTATATTCTGAAATTCAATTTGAAAATAAACATATTTTCGCATTTCGTACATTTATTCATAGATACTCAGAATGACATTATTGAACAGAATTTCAACTCTTCAAAAGTATACAGGTTGGGTTCTAAAGTTATAATCTCTTCCGAGACACCTAACTCATTCCTGAGCCATACTTTTCAAGTTTGTAATACTTACAGGGTGACTTTGAAGTTGAGTCATTAATTTTCAGATAATGATTGTAGAAGGAAGATAAACCAAAATATGTGTGTAAAAATAAAAAAAAAATGTTTACCTTGTTTTATAAAGTATTCTCCCGACAAGTATTTCAGTGCGGACCTGTATTTGATCGTGAGGTCTTGGAGCACCGGCATGCCGTCCATATGTGAGGTCTTAAGTCACCTGATTCACGAACCCGTTGTACTACATTAACAAAGGCACGAGGGGTTGGTTGCACTCGATTGGGAAACCGATCCGCATAAACATGTGCCATTTTTTATTTCGTTTGAGCCACGCAACAGTTACACCACTATTCACTACCGACTGACACTGACTGTATACAACTGAATGAAATAATTGTAAAAACATCGTTCCAAATTCTTTCGCTTTTTCGTTTCCGATGCGATGAACCGATAAGGCGGATTATATCCATTGTCGCCAAACACGAGCACATAATATTATTATTGAGACAGGGCGGTACTCAAACTTCCAAAGGGCTATAACTTTGTTACTTTAATTTTACCAGAAAAATGGTAAAGGAAAAAACATTTCTTTTGATCAGATCTACTCACTGTTAAAATAAATGACTCAACTTCGAAGCCAGGCAGCACGTATAAAAGTATTCTTTTGTATTTTGCATTGTTAGTACGTAGTGGAAGTTAATAAAGTTGCATATTTTTCAATGCAAAAATATGTTTAGCTTTAACAGTAGCGAGCATACGCGTATTGACTTCGATATTTTTTTTAGAAAAAAATGGTACGCCAATGGTTTCTTGCCAAATAAAAATTATTTTAGAATTCCCCGTTCAATTTAAAACAAATGATCTCTCTTGAAGTGTTTACCTTCGAAACGTTGTGCGAGAAACTTTTGTGAATGTACCTAGGAATGTCAATCGAAGTGAAAACGTTTTTGTTGCTGTATGTTCATTAAACAGACCAGAATCGGATTCCTGACGAAAGGTAAATAATCTAGATGTTTGTGTTGAGTTTCACAATAAACATCTAAAATCCCAAAAATGGAGTAGAAAGCATTTTCTGAATGGTTGAATCGTGAGTATTTATGTGCCGTTTTCTAGCAAAAAACACATTTACCAGCAGCCAAACAGTACGAGAGACTTGCCAATAGGAACGGGTGCACGTAAATTAATATTTACAAAATTGGTCCTGAAAAAATTGTTTCTAATGACATATTGTAATTGTGTTTATACAGAGTGCATAAACGATAGGCGATAAAGAATATCATTTGCTGAAAAATATGTTGCGACTTGAAAAATAGTTTGAAGACTCTAAGTCGCCGAGTGGCGATGATTCACCTGTCGTTCTGTCTTTGCCATTGGACAACCTCAGTAAGCGATCGGCCGATTTTGTCGAAACTTGGAATACAATAAAGTAAAACAGCACAAAGCGCCATCTATTACCACCAATCGGCTATTGCAATAGCAAAAACAGCAAGCAGTCTGTTGGAACTGGAACTGTATGCCAGCCATACTGTGGCCGATAGATGCCGCTCGTTCTGGTACTACAGCAGATACACGATACGGTCTATTCGCCATTGAACAAACTTATGAATATTCATCAGCGTTAAAAACACAAAACGTAGAAATATGTTGATTATCTTTGAATGTTACTGTCTTCCTGCTCTATATTTTATACTTTAAATTTAAAACAGATTTGGTAATCGGCATCATAGATGACTACCTTGAACGTTTTTATTTTTTTTTTTGGATACATGACTAATGGTGTGTAGATGAAGTCACGAAACAATGATAGCCTATTATTCAGGATTTTAGAATCGTGCTGTAACGCCATTTGCGAATCTTTACATACAAATGTCAATGTTAAAGTTAACAGTATTCGTGATTTATTATCAGCTGTGTTGTATGTCTGCCTTATTAGTGTGGAGCACGAAATAAAAAATAAACGAATAATTGTCTGAGTTTATACTACAATGCTTATCATGACTTGCAAGGTAAACAAATGAAACTCTATGTGAACAGCGTGATTAGCTAGATATAAAATAGTGATGCATTACGAAATTTGCAAAGAATTTACATGAATGCACCTAAATACGCTATAGATAATACTGATCTTCGCTTTGCATTATAACTTAAAGTTAATTCGGCTATTATAATAATAAAATATTATCAGACTTGAGATCGTGTATACTAATTAGCCAGGCAATATAATAATAGGTTATCTATCCATATATAAAACCGTTAGAGGTCAGATCGGCATCACCAGACTATTCAGGCCATTCGCCATTGTTCACAACGTTGACATTCGTCGCATATTTGGTATGAGTGGGAGAGCAAGGCGAGAACCATCAGAAAATATTTGAAACACCATTGGAATTCTCTTAGAAATTATTGATATTATGAAGACAATATTGGTTCACAGTAATATTTTTCCTCATGTATTCAAACCGATGTAATTATTTTCAAGAATAGGGCAAAGAAATACAAATAAGCTCGTATACAACGGTAGCACCAAAAGGGTAGTGTTGAAAGTTGAAGCCAATGCGGACGTTTAAGATTTGTTTCTCGAAGTTCATCGTTTATAAAGCTTTTTGTTTTACGACGTTTCGATCTTCGGTCGTCATCAATCGATACGTCGTGAAACAAAAAACTTTAACATTATAGAGACAGAACAACTCAACCAAAAGGTTATGTTTATAATCTAATTCATTAATTGTTTTCATTAGTAGAATAATTACCTCATCAGTGTGTTACATTTTTTCTTAATGGACTGTACATGTCAGACTATATCTTATTCCATTTATCTTAATTGCTGTTAATTACCTACATATGCGCTAAATTAATTCGTATCTTTTCTTTCCAATTCAACCCAATCCTTGAATATTCACCTACAAAAACATTAAAAGATTATGTATTTGGATTACTCTGAGGAATATTCAATTTGAAAGCATCCTACACATCTGATGAAAATAATAATTGCAGATTCGTAAATAATGACTGAATCGTTTATATCAGCGAAACCGCTGTGAAAATGAGCAGATGCCGTAAAATTGTAAATAGATATTAACATCATAATTATCTGTCTTTAGTTATCTTGATGTATATGAAAATTAACGATAAAAAGATGTTAGTCATGGACATGTATCCTCTTTGCAGTTTGCTATGATGATATGTTTTAAAAATAATATCTATTTACAGGATAAACAAGGATGTACATGACTATTTTACACGGGGTGTCTAAAAGTATGGACGCACCCAAATATCTCGGAATCTAAGGGTGCTAGAAAATAACTTTGAATACAAAAGTTTCAGGAATGACGCATCTAGTAGTGACCTTTTTTAAATGGGAACGCCTAAAGAATTTCTTTTTAAACGGTATAAATATCATAGTGGCTAAGATTACATCTAGTAGTTATTACAAGGTTGCTCTTTCATGGAATGTTGCGGAAAGCAGCGGATAGCTGGAAAAAGAATAACATTAAAGGTTCTTTAATGTAAAAATTTCGGGGCACCTAACGGCACATCTGATGGTGACCTTCATTCCGACTGAAAAAATCAATTTTACCTTCAATTGACCTCCAAGGTCATATACAAGGTCAGAATGAAGGTCAGCATCAGATGTGCCGTTGGCTGTCCTTCAATTTTCGTATTAAAAGTTCTTCCTTTTCCATCTATCCGCTGCTTCAATAACATTCCATGAAAGAGCGACGGTTGACCTTGGGATAGCGTTCAAATGTAACTTTAACCACTAGAAAATGTTACAGTTGAAAATGAAATTTTTTGGCTTTATATTTTTGCAATAAAAACGGGTGAAGAATCATCTTGCCCTTCAAGTTACCTTTAAAGTCACCACTAGATGCGCCATTTGATTTCCTGAAACTTCTGCACCCAAAGTTTTTTAGCACCTTTAGTTTCTGAGATATTTGGGTGTGTACATACCTGTATACTAGGTAGTACTTAGAAGCAGTGTAGGGAATGACTTCAAAACAGACGATTTCTTGGTTTCGAAAAATATAATTTTGTTATTCTTATTTCCTACTTATCTATTTGCTTAAAGACTTAAATTTACACTATCTTCACCTTCAATTACAGATCAAGCAATCTGCATTGTGAATACATACAATATGATGACTACACCGGGTATTCATTTGAAAACTTCATACCACGGACTTGCTATCCACTGATTGAAAGAAAAACGCTGAGACACGTCAAAAATATCACTTTTTCTATCAAAAAGTGTTCCAAATGTTGCCCCTGATTTAACGTCATTAGAATTTTTTCTATGGGGCCATTTGAAATCTGTTGTGTTTACTCCCCAATCTGAAAGTTTGGATGAACTTCGTCGTAACATCGAAAACGGCCATGATATCCCACATGTTTTTCGAAATAGAATTTGGCCATCGCCTATATCATTGATTGGCCAATAAATGGGCAACATTTTAAACAGTTATTGAAATAAAAAGTGATATTTTCGTGTGTTTTTGTTTTCTATTTGAACAAATTAAGATGAATGACGATTTTTCTAATTTTCTTGAAAACAAATCGACCGATCTGAAAAAAATCAAACGTCAAAATAAAGATCTTTCAAACAAGCTATTACTCCTTGTCATTTAACCCTTTCAAGGCATATTTTTAAATTTTCAAGCTATTTCATTTATAGCTGAAAAAAATGAAGTGATAAGATCTCAAAAGCATTAAAAATAGCCCAGAAAATTTTTAAATTTGGAGAAAAAGGAATTAGTAGGTGGTATCACCATGATACCACCAAGCACTAAAATAATACAATGCAGATATTACTGAAACATATATTTAATTAAGATAATGTTATAAAAAGAAGTTTGAAGTAAAAACATACAACTTATTTGCTATGATATTTTTCAAAGCAATTTTTTTGGTCAATGAGACACAAACCGACATTGCAAGTACTGCACGACCATCACGTACGGTGTTGTTCCGCTTTTGTGCTGCAAAATGCACGACTTCATCTGACCCATTTTGATCATCTTCCGATTCATTTCCTGAAGGTATGTCCTCAAAAAATATATTCTTGTACTCTTCATAGGTCATATATTCCAAATCTTTGTAAGACCACTTTTTCCCTGAAACAAAATCCCCAATCAATTAGTCACTATCCACGTAAGCAGCTAACTTAGTAAAATAATTGAATCAAAAACAAAAGTACACCCACCAATAAACAAACCAACAACATACAAGTAGCCCACCAACCAATAGTCTAAATAGTTTTTCCATCGACTTCCATCCCGCCGCAAACTTCAGAATTACCGAACTGACGGCAGATCAACTAACCCAGCAAAACAATCAAATTACTCAAAAACAGAAAAATACGCCCACTAATTACACAAACACACTGCCAAACATACAAGGCAAAAATCCAAAATCACCGAAAATATTAGGCATTGATTGCTATGTGGTATCAATTGACACCACCTTAATTTTATTCAAAGCAACCAATAAAAATATATAAAATCGCGTGTGCCTATGATAATAACATAAAACAATACCTAATACAATAAAATATAGTACTTACCCGCCATTCTGTCCTTATTTTTTGAAACAAACACTCAATTTATGACCACGCACGCCATTGACCTGCACACTGTGAAAACAAATCGATAAATGTCAAATAACAAGCTGTTAGGAATGGCGTCCTATGTAAATAATTTTTTGGCAATATAGTGCTACTTCTTACACGGTGGTATCGGCAGATAACCACTCCGCAGCGCCGTGATAAATTATTAAAAAGGTGGTTTCATGGTGACACCACAAAGCTTGAAAGGGTTAAAATTTTTAAGGTGACGACCCTGGGCGGCAGAAGGTGTCGTGTCTCGGCGTTTTTTCTTTTAATAAGTGGTGCTCGATAAATCCGTGGTGGGAGGTTTTCAAACACCCTGTATACACAAACATCCTGACTATATCATGGATATACAATACAATATCTCAGAATGTAATAATGATTCATACGGAATCCATTCAATTTAACATTTTATCATATTTGTTATACAGGGTGGCGCATCGAAAACGAAACAGACGCATTTACTGGCAGCTCAATTTTTTTTTTTGATAAACGCTCAGACCCCTCGATTTTGTTTTCGAGAGGGACACAATTTTGCCAAAAAATCACGTTAGCATGTGCAGCCCCCTAAGCGGGGGGACACCACCCCCAAAATCTTAAATGGAAAGAGGGGTCGAGTGATAACTTATTTTAAAGGTCTTTCAATTCCCTTTATAATGTAATAAAATTAATGTACTTCAGTTCAGTAGTTTTGAAGATTTATTGATTTAAAGCTTAAATAAAAATAATATATCATCATTAGTGGAGATCAATACATTTGGCAGCAAAGTAATTTAAAAATGAAGAATGAACTGACCCGTTAGGCAACTAAAAAATGTTGAAAACTGGCCTCCATGACTCTCCATGCAATAATAAATATTTTGGTCAAAACGTTGTCGCACATTTTGCAATATTTCTAATGATGTTGGCTGAGTAGCATAGATTTTGCTTTTTAAATGACCCCACATAAAGAAATTCAAAGGTGATAAATCTGGCGATCTTGGGGGACATTCAATGGCACCTCTTTTACCAATCCATCGATCTGGTAATGTCTGATCTAAATATTGTCGAACACGTAATGCGTAATGTGGTGGGGCACGATCCTGTTGGAACATCAACCTATTCGCAGTGTACCGCCGATCATTCTGATCTTCAATTATGGCTGTTAATGCAGAATCTATGGCGTCTTCCAGTAATTCCAAATACATTTCATCGATCAAATTTCCAGGTAAGAAAAAAGGACCAACTAAATCATCGCCAAAAATACCAGCCCAAACATTTAATTTTTGTGGCTGCTGTGTATGAACCTCATGATAAATTTTGGGATCAGAATCGGACCAATATCGGCAGTTATGACGATTTACTACGCCATTTAAGAAAAAGGAACATTCGACGGAAAAGCAAGTGTTGAATACAAAATGTTCATCGTTTATAATTCGTTCTCTCATATCTCCACAAAATTGTAAACGCCGATCAAAATCGTCTTCATTAAGTTCTTGTACCAGGTGAATTTTATACGGATGAAAACTATGGGCCTTTAGAATCCGTTGGACAGTACGTCGACTAACACCACAGACAATCTCCATTTTGCGGGTACTTAACGTAGGATTTACATAAACTTGCCCTAAAACTCTCACTTCTATTGCTTCGTTCGTTATGGGATTTTTAATGTTGCGTTTTTTATTGGCGACTGACCCAGTTTCCCGAAATTTAGCTACAAGTTCTAGAACATATTTTCGATGCACGTTACTGTTCTCATGTCGCTCATTAAATATTTCTGCTGTTCTATTAGCGCACTGATTATTTGCGAAAAATATTTCGATAATTTCAACTCTTTCTGCTGTACTAAATTCCTATTTAAAATACGTACGAGACATTTCCTTATCTTTCTTCAAGAAATAACTTTTTGCCACAAAAAAACGCACCAATAGCTATTTTCAACAACAAAATGATAAACAAACCATGGGCGTAGTGAAGAAAAGCATTTACTTATCAAGTTTTATTTCTTCTGAAAGTAGTACAAACTAATCTGATGTACCTATTAAAGTCTACTTTGAGCTTTAAATCAATAAATCTTCAAAACTACTGAACTGAAGTACATTAATTTTACATCATCATACAGGGAATTGAAAGACGTTTAAAATAAGGTATCACTCGACCCCCCTTTCCATTTAAGATTTTAGGGTTCGTGTCACCCCCGCTTAGGGGGCTGCACGTGTTAACGTGATTTTTTGCCAGACTTGTGTCCCCCTCGAGAACAAAATCGACGGATCTGAGCGTTTTTCCAAAAAAAATTGAGCTGCCAGTATATTTACTTCACATTATGAACTGTTAACAGTGTTCGAAAAATTGTAGTTCATTTAAATTTTTCAGGCTTCATTTAACGTGCGTCTATTATGCAATAATAACTGAGCATAGGAAACGCGCGCGCGTCGCATACTCAACTTGGGAAATTCCAATTCATTTACACATTGCGGTTGATTTTATTGATTTACATAAAGCGTATTGCATCTTCTCACCGCAACTTGAACTTCATAGATACCACTTTTCTATTCATACGTACGTTTCAGATTCAATCAAAGCATCACAATTGGAGCAGCGTTCACGCTATACAAGAATGTGTTGCGTGTATAAATAATGTTTCAGAGCTGTTGAAAAGGACGCTACGTTTCGGTATAACAGTACCGTTGCGCTGTGCGGAAAACTTATTTTTCTGTTCCCGAATACCATAAAACAATTCATTGAATTTTGTCACCGAAGTCAGAGTAATTATTACAAGTAGTAAAAGTGTACCGTACCTTTTAAATAAACGCCAGTCCAAGGTTTTATGTTATAACTAATTTATGGTTCGCGCACATTTATCAGTATGTATGTACTGATTGACCATCAAAAACAGCAAGCAATACGTGTCGGCGATGTTGAGCTGTTTGCGTTGTGTCGTATGCTGTACATCGCCGCGGTAGCGATGGTTCGCGCGACTAAAAAAACTTCGAAACTATCCGACACGAGGTACACCTTCTACCTGCTTCTGCATATTCAGTAGTAACATCGCATTCTACATCACGGTCCCGCGCTGTATCTAGTGGGGATATGAATTGATCAAATGATAAAATTTTAATCCAATGAAGAGGACAGGTTAATATACTTCAGAACTGGGCCATTATTAGGCAAGTTTCATGGGCGCCCGCAAGAATTTTTCTAAGATAGGAGCGATCATCACCAAGAGTTAATATTCTGTAAAAGTGTGCCTGCCCCAAAACTGGAAGAGATTGAAGAACGCGAGGAAACAAATGTTCTCATTATCATAAGGATTCCCAACATTGTCCACAAAATCTTCAAGATCCAATCAGAATCTCAGGGAGAGCCACGGTGCCCCTCTGCGGGCGGCCATGTCCTTCAATGGATTTTGATTCTGAAACGTATCTTGTGGATCAAAACCAATTTATTATTTTTTGTTCCTTCGTTTTGTCCATGCTTTTTTATGAATATTTTTGAGTGGTGATTTTGGTACCAGGTTTTGTGCGATAAATCTCCTTTTTTGTGACTGCTATCGTTCTACTAGGTATGTAATTGTGCTATAATTTTGTTTGCTGTGGCATTATTGATTGGACCAAAGATATGAGTTTGTTTCATCCAAAGTCATTCGGGAATCTTAAAAAGTTTAAATATTCCATTCTTTAAATACGAGGGGTTAAAAAAACGGAATTATTTTTTATAAGCTATTTATTTTCAAATTTTTCACAAAGTAAGCTTATCTCCTCCAAAATACCGTCCACTACAACTAATACGCTTGTCCCACCGGTGCTTCCACTGCTCGAAACATTTTTTGAAGTCTCCCTTAGAAATGTCTGACAACTTCTCCTTCGTTTTTTTTCATCAGCAGATAGATAGACGTCACAGACGCCAGGGCAAGGCACATCATGCGTGAAAAGTGAGTAAAGGATTGTCCCTAGAACCGAACCCTGAGGGACGCCGGCCCTGATGGGCCGTACTGTCGACAAGAAATTATTAATTTTGATCCGAAATTTCATACCTTCAAGGAAGGATTTCAAGAGTTTTAGAAGCCAAAATGGAAAGCTCTTTCGAATTAGTTTCTAGAGAAGGCCCTTGTGCCACACCTTGTCAAATGCTTTCGACACATCCAGAAGCAAGATGCCAGTACTTTCGTTAAGGGTGAATCCCCCGGTTACTCGCTCCACGAGCCTAACCGCCTGTAACTCCGTACTATGCTCAGACCGAAATCCAAATTGCACGTCAGGAATCACATGGTGATCTGACGAGAAATTCGCAAGGTGACGTAGAATCACCTTATCAGCCAGCTTAGACGGAGCAGACATCAGACTGATGGGACGATAGTCCTGGGGAAATATCTAAACACCTTCTTTGGAATCATTATAACTTCCGCAGTCTTCCACGCCGATGGAAAGTACTGGGTCCTTAGCGTGGCACTGATAATCGCCACGAGATAAGGCAAGGACTTTCGTGAAAGTAGCCCCAGCGCCTTATTAGTGATTTGATCCTCCTTAGGCGCTTTACGCACCTTGAGGCGTTTAATATGACGTTGAAGCTTTGCTGGTGTGCAATGCGGGATCTCGGGAGAAGCCGCTGATGTGCTGTACAACTCATCAGTTGAAGAATCTTCCGAAAAAGAATCTTCTTCTAAAGTATCTCCTGACGGATTTTACAATTTGTTGCTCCTCGTCGAGATCATTATCAAGATCATAGTTCGGAGAGAACTGTCGTTCCATAGCGTCAGCGAAAACGTCGACCTTGTCCTCTGTCCTGAAGACTATGCCCAAAGAACCGTGAATGTGCGGGAGTTGTTCTCGCTTTCCGATTCTGAGCGACTTCGCCACTTTCCAGAGACGAGTACTCGAGTCAAGCATCACCGCCAGAAAATCGTTCCATTGCTCATTGCGGAATTCATGGAGATGAGCATTTCTTACTTCATGAACAAGGTTCGTCGCTCTGCGAATTTCATCAGGATGATATTGGTTTTTTACGATTCAGTCTCCTTATTTAATTTAATTCCTACTAAATCTCTAACATTGTACACAAAAAGCATGCTAAGTATAGAAGTCCAACCGGATTCTCAAATTGTTCATTTCTTAATCGTTATAAAATATTTCGACATATAAAGCTCAGCTGTAAAACTGCCCAATGAAATTGAATAAATACAATTTCGGATGACTGTTATTTACTTAGATGTTTTTTTGTTTTCATTATTTACGTAGAGAGAGAAAAGCTACTTCTCTACAGGGTGTTTCAGAACTAAGGGATCAAACTTCTAGTGTTCATTCAGTGTAACAGTAGAAAACATTTGAGTACAGCGATCCATATCCGGAAAAGTGTCACTACGGCACTAAGACGCGTTAAGATTTAGAAAGCTATTGACAAAATTGAACTGTAGGATGATAATCGGCTGCAGTCAATCCTTGAACTTTCTAGAAGTAGTAAGGATAAACTTTTTGCTCGTGTACCACCCGCCAGACGGAAGCGTTACTCGTATCCATATCCTCATCAATGTGACGTGTGCTACTTGATGGTTCGTCGGCAACTCTTCTTCAAATTCGACCGTTCTTACGGTTCGAGCAACACCAGCATCATGCATGTTGGTTTTAAACATGCCTGTCTCGGAGAGCCGTCGATGAATAGCAATAAACTTTTTGTACGCCGGATAACGTCCTTGATAGAAACGCGCTGCTGCTCGCGCATTGCAGCTTGTTGCTCCGTATGCCAGATGCATATTCGCCGATTCTTGATTGGTAACGTTTTCCATCAGCAACAATTAATTTTTATTAAATTCTTGCAAACTTCACAAATACGATAGCAGGACTAAGGCGATATGGAATGCAGCAACAAAAAACAATCTCTGTTATCGTTTTTAAAGATAACACACAAGCGCCAAACATGGGTCCCTACACTCAAATGTTTTCTACTGTTACACTCAATAACCCATACAAGTTTGATCCCATAGTTCTGAAACACCCTGTATCAGGCAATACGGACAATAACTGTGATATCTCGGGTTAGTGGTGGGAAAACAAAATTTCATCGTGACGAAAACACGCAGACCTGACAGCTGTCAAATTTCATATGGCAATATCAAAAAAAAATGTCATAATGCGATGAACAGCTTATTGTAACCACCAGTACTAAAGAGCTATCCGAGGAATGTTGTCTCTTAAGTGTGTATGGATTATATAGGAGGAAAATTGTTGTATCACAAACATGTTACAGAGGAGCATAAGCTCATTCAGAAATTCTCATCTGTGCATAAATGCGTGCGGCATTCAGTGTATATCCATTGGAGAGCGGCCCGGCCATTCAGGTCGATCAATGAGGCACGACTCTCCGATCCCCAATCCCCTCTGTTACTCCTCAAAATCTCCGATGCTGCCCATTCCGCAATCATAGCCCTTTTGATTTCGGTGCACGGCTCAATGTACTGCAAACGATTCGATTATGTTGGGCGTATTGAAAGATGATATCTCGAGAAATACAGGGTGGCCCATAAGTCCTTTGAGCTGGAAAAAAAAGAATAAAACCAAACTAGTTACATTATGAAGAATTATTATATTTTGTTATCATCTTTATTGAATGGGAATTATGTTTTAAAAATCACATCGTCTAAATGCAATCCATTACGATCACGGCACTCATATAAACGACGTCTAAAATTGTCGATGACTGCGCGACAAGTCAACACTGTAATGCTTGCCATTTCTCTTCGGATATTTTCTTTCAGGACATCAACTGATCGCGGAGTGGTGTCGTACACTTTACTCTTGAGGTAGCCCCATAGAAAGAAGTCCATTGGGGTCAAATCTGGACTACGTGGTGGCCAGGAAATGTCTCCTCTTCGAGAAATTACTTTGCTGGGAAAAAGTTGACAGACGACGGGCATAGAAGTGTTGGAGGTGTGGGCAGTTGCTCCGTCCTGTTGAAACCAGGTCTGCGTATTATAGCCTGGAAAATTCTGCAACGCTGGTGTCAAAAACTTTTCTATCATTGCTACATACCGCTCCGAAGTAACAGTTAATGCGCGACCTCTGTCGTCCTCAAACAAATAAGGGCCTACGATGCCATGCGCTGACATAGCAGCCCAAACTGCAACTTTAGGGCTGTGTAAGGGCTTCTGATGCTTACGCCTTCGATTTTCGGGGCTCCAATTACGGCAATTTTGTCTATTTACATGCCCGTTTAAATGGAAGTGAGCCTCGTCCGAGAACAACACATTATTGAGCGAAGAAAATCGATTCAACATTTCATTCGCAAAGTTTAGTCTCTGAATAGCGTCATTATCTTTTAATTCCTGCACCAACTGAATTTTGTAAGCGTGCAGACGTAAATCTTTCCTTAAAATCCGCTGTAAAGATGTTCTGGGTACGTTTAGTGCACTGGAACGCTTACGAGTAGACTGGGTAGGATTTTGACGAACAGACTGTGCCACAATGTTGATGTTTTCTTCAATACGAGTTGTCCTTGGTCGACCCCACCGCTGTTTATCTAACGTCGAACCAGTCTCTTCGAACTTAGCAACCCAGTTCTTAATCGTTTGAGCTGTTGGACACTTTGTAAAATTGTGTGAATTGTGGTATTCTCGATATTTACGCCGCGCAATGGTGTTGCCGAATCATTATTTTGATAAAACGCGCGCACACAAAAAGCACGATCCGCTCCAGTGAAACACTCCATGGCGACTGAATTCCCAGACACTGAAGATACTGCCCCCACCTCGCCCGCGCCGCTCACGCTCACCCGTTAAATTTTATTCAAATTTGAAATTTCAAAGGACTTATCGACCACCCTGTAGTATCATCACTTTCGCTTACGGCATGTTTGACTGGTGCGATCCAGCAGCGTTGCCAGATGCTCGATACTTCGAGCAGTATAGAAACTAGCGTTAAAGTTATCAAGTGGTTGGGAACTATGGAGTATCGACTAATTATACAGGGTGACTTGTAATGTCACGTATTCCTGTTAAGGGGTGATAGATTAGGTCAAAAGCAACCGATTTTGTCCTATAATGTCCTATCCAGAAGTTAACCGTTTTTGAGTTATTTGATTTTTTTTATTCCGATTTCAGACGTTTAAATTTGAAATACAAAAAAACTACATGTTTGATTTTGAGTTTTTTGTTATCGTCGCATAGCGGACATTCCAATAGTTCATAATAAGTAATAAAATGTTGAAAACTTACAAAAAGGTTTTAAAGTTACGCTTTTGAAATGTATGATTTTCTTATTTCTTATTCGATAAAAAATGCAAGTTTCTGTAAAAAAAATTTCCTAGTTGACTGTCTTTACCCATCTGATTTGTTTGTTATTCATATTTGTAGCTAGGTCGAATGTAACCAACTTGGGTCAAAGATAATCTGATGACGAAGTGCAAAGTCAACCTACTTGTCGCCGTTTTTTTTTTAACTTTATCTTAATCCGATTTTTATACGGCGCGCCACTACTGCCACTAGGAAATTTGTTATCGATTTGTCCGTTTCACGTTCGGCGGTGCTATTTTCTGCTAGACGGCGGCGGCACGGTTTGCAAAAAATCCCTGAAACCGAAACAAAAGAAAGAATGATCCAGGTGGCTTTGGCACGGTGCGCTGTTGGCTCCTCGCCTTTCGTCTGTTTCACCCCCTCTTTAACCGCCTCTACCGTCCCAATATCCCCTTTTGTAATCTGTTGATTTTCCAACTTGTTGCGTCGCGGCCGCCCTTTGTTAATTTCCGCGTCGCCCTCTTCCGCTGACGTTTAGCATGACTCACTTGGCTGCTGACACGATTTTTTCATCACAACCTTTTAGTCAAATGAATGAATGATATACTCAGTGACCTTAGAAACAGAACTTTTTTTGGCAACATAATGATTAAATCATGCTGTGGCGACAATGTCAATGTTTTATCTTTGTTTGTGTTTACGCGACAACAACTATCGATCCTATTACACCCTTTACTTATCGGTAGCATTTAAACTCTATTATGCACAAGAAGTTTGCTGGTGAATCATCAAGTTTAATTTACTTACAAAAAATTACGATGGGCATTACAACCTGTCCCGTTTTTCCTTGGTGTAATACGGAGTATATGAATAAACAATATAAAAGTCGAGACATATTTTCTTCCAAAACAGCCTCCAAACCTGTTTGTAACTAGTAACTATAGAAGGATTCACAACTACGTATGGAATTTGTTGTGAAATCGGTTCCGTATACCTACCCACAAAACATATACACTGAAGAAGGTTTAATTCCATGCTATTCACTTGGCAACACGGTGACTTGTGTGATTGTCGGCGGCCATTTTTTGAGGGTGCGACACGGTTGCCAGATTGTGCATTAATATCCCGCAACGTTGCCAGCTCTACAAATAAATCTGAGATTGCTATACTTTTATATATAGAAATTTAGTGGGATATGGGGGATCTTATAGCAGCATGTGTAATTAAAATTTTGCGCTATCTTGACGAATAAGTGCTTTTCTTATATTAAAATAGCAACGTGAATAACACAAGATGTTCTAAGATCACTCATATCTACTTACTAATCTGGAAAGGTTCAGATGAAAAACATATACTGCAAATACCTAAATATATATTTATTATATAAATCTCATACATTTTTCTACAATCAAATCAGTATTATGGTTCAGATGTTTTCATTCTCCAGCCTTTGTTGGCACCTGCATAAATCAAAAATTAGGAAAAAATTGAACTGTGTTGATATGCTACTACGATTCAGATTTCTTTTTTTATTATAATAATATTGTTGTCCATGGATACCGACATCATCAAGACATAATTTTTTGTGAAATTGTTCCATCCTTGTACACAAACCATGATAAATATGCAAATTTTAAAGTCAAAGTGGATTCACAGAAGAGACCACGGCTCATCTGACACCGTCCTAGGGGCACCCACGTTATTATTCAATAACATACGGCTTTGATTTCACTGAAATTATATTGAGCTTTGCATATTAACTCTGCTGCTCTAAGAATAGATGATTTAAAATGAAGTATGAAACTGTTTTGGACAAAAAGCAGTATAAATCATAACTGGTTATTGAGTCATATAAAAAGTTACAAATGTTATGGTCTGCAAATATCCTTCAGAGCTGTGCCTTCTGGTTAGATCACAAGTCATCTTCGAACTTCTGATAGTTCTCAGGACCTCAGGGATTGACACCGGCAGCTGAACATTTCGTAGTGCTCCACTGTTCAAAAAGTTATGTGGTGATTTCAACAGGTATGATCTTCAAATATTACACTCCTCAAATGAGTAACCGCTGGATCTCTGATCTTCCTCAGCATCTGCAGAAGCTCGGCTACTGACTGGGATCACTTTGGATCACCTTAACAAAGAAACAGTTTTGATTTGGAGTTTGTATTATAGTATTTACAGCTATATACAGCTTTTGGTACTTACATTTTTATACTTCACAACTCTGAACAAAAGGCATATG
Source organism: Acanthoscelides obtectus (assembly GCA_963669975.1). NCBI lineage: Eukaryota > Metazoa > Arthropoda > Insecta > Coleoptera > Chrysomelidae > Acanthoscelides > Acanthoscelides obtectus. The sequence continues at coordinate 70,463,750 of CAVLJG010000009.1, forward strand.
TCTCAAATAGCATAATAGGGACTTTATTTAATCAAAATAAAATGTTTGTGACGCACAACGAAAATGGTTTGTGGAAAAAGTAAGGTTATTTTTGCAAAGCACAGCCACAGGAAGAAACCCGCCGGAAATTTAAATCTGACCAATCAGACAACGTCAGTTGTCGATAAGCCGCAATTTTTTCAGGGTGCGACATGGTTGTCATATGGTGCACCCGCAACACTGTCTTGTTTCCCATTCGCTCATATGAGTTTCATCCCCATAATACCTGTTAGCTGCTAAATTTTTATGTAATTTGTTGAATGGAACAATTGATTGCCCTTTTCTTTTAGACAGGATCTCTCTACGCGTTCCCGATTTGCGTACTCGTCATGGTGGTAACAATTCATTTTATTTACCTGTTCCGCGGACAAATTTATTGTTATTTTCTCTTTATGTTATGTGTAATGTCTGTGACAGTGTAAGTGAACTTGATACGTTTAGTACCTCCAAAATCAATCTCAAGAGTTTATTTTTAACAATTGGATAATTTATGTTTATGTTTATACTGCTTACATTTTTGTTTTTGTATCACTTTTTGTTTTTTCCCTGCCTGTTAATTGGAACACTCTGTTCAGGCAGTGTATGGATTATAAATAAATAAATAAATAAATAAATAATACCTACCAATGTTCTACAAGCGTATAACCTCACTATTAAAAATATCGATTTATGATTCGTGAACAGAGCTGCTGAAGTCGTTAATTTTAGATATTTTCAACATCCTACTAATTTATTTTTGAATTCTTCTCGTTGGTGTTCTGCTTGTTCCTACACCTAGTTCTAGCCTAGATGTAACCGCGATTCGGGGTTTAACCGTAACATACGTATATGTGCTATACCGATACAGCATAATTAACAGTAGTCCTGTATGATAATGGTTGTGACGGTGGTAGATGCCATGCAAAGCTGGTGGTTGGGCAAATTGCTTTAATTAGTTGGATATTGATGTGTTGTGATGGCATGGCATTACGGCGGCGGAACAGGTCAAAGCGATACAACACGCCGTTTATCATGGCGAGCCACTATTAATTGTGTTGTTCAAACATGAGGCGCGTACCGTGCACGGCTAGCGGCATATACCATAGCCACACCATCACACCACACACTTCCTGATCTTCACTCTCTGTTATTGCTCTGCTTTGCGCCCTGCCACCAGGCACCTCATATCTTGCGGCAATTTGATTGTTTCACAACATAATTATCTGATTTAGATATGTTCCCGCGTCCTAACATATTTGTACGTGTATACACAATATTTACTATAACTATAAATAATTTACGAATACGCTTAAACAAGTGCGAAAGAGCGTTTCAAAAGCACAAAAAGCGCAAAACTTCAATCGAAAGTATGAAAAAATCGAAAGCAAAGAGGGTCATGTTTGAAAAAGTGGCATTTTGTCAAGAAATTTGAAAAATCCAAACTAAGGAATACAGAAATAAAAAAGCGATGTTCCAAATGTCCGATGTCTGGGCTTTCTCGCGGAAAAATCGCCAAGCCCGTAGCTTCGATTTGTTTGGAGAAGATAGATGTTGGATATTGAAAAGCACGTTTGAAAATGTTTTATTCAAAATGGTGCCGTAAACTCTCTCTCGGTAATTTATGTAATAAAGCGTTAAAAGTTATTTTAGCAATAAAGTTTGGTCAAATCAATCGCAAACTATGTACTAAATTCCTATTTAAAATAAATAGGAGATATTTCCTTATCTTTCTTCAAGAAATAACTTTTTTGCCACAAAAAAACGCTCGAATAGCTATTTTCAACAACAAAATTATAAACAAACCAAGAGCGAATTGAAGAAAAGCAATTATTTATTAAGTAAATTCTTTTAATCAAATTTCTTCTAAAAAGTAATACAAACTAATCCGATGTACCTATTAAAGTCTACTTTAAGCTTTAAATCAATAAATCTTCAAACCTACTGAACTGAATCTTATGTATTTTACATCATTATAAAGGGAATTGAAAGACCTTCAAAATAATGTATCACTCGACCCCCCTTTCCATTTAAGATTTTAGGGTTGGTGTCACCCCCGCCCAGGGGGCTGCACGTGTTAACGTGATTTTTTGCCAAACTTGTGTCCCCCTCGAAAACAAAATCGACAGGTCTGAGCGTTTTTCCAAAAAAAAAACTTAGCTGCCAGTAAATGCCTCTGTTTCGTTTTCGATGCGCCACCCTGTATATTGCCAGAAAATCTAGAGGTTTTTGAATAATCTCGTATAATAAATTCTATTTTAAGTAGGTTTCGGGAAAAATTAATTTCTCCTTATCTTCAATTACACGTGATTTATCAAATTTTCTAGTATGTATCACTTTCTCAGTAAATACCTCATTTCAGTCCATTGTTTTTTCTGGCGGACTGACGTGTTGCTGTTGAGATGTTTACGTCAAGTCACAGTAGAACTCTTTAAGAATTGACTCTAGTTCATTTGAAGGAATTCGGTAGCCTGCGGCGACGAGATCGGTCTTTTGTAATGACCTGGATTCGTTTAAAAATTGCAGGATCGTCAAATCTGGTGGGAAAATTCACGCAGAGCGTACGTAGGATAGTTCAGGACGTGAAAGACGAAGGCACAGCGACCGGAGCGACGAAAGAGGAGGTGATCGAGATCAACGAGAGATTGAGGGCAGTCAGGGTGAGGATGGATGAATCGTACGATACTGCGAAAAAGGCACTTGTCGGTCTTATGGGGAAATATAACCAGAGCAAGACCTTGCACAACGTTTTCCAGAGGTACAACATGCTCAAGGCTATGATTAAGGTAAGCAAAATGTTGTAGTAACAGAAAAATAATGCGGTCAAGTAGGGTTCTTCGGTTCATGGTTGAGAACACGCATAACGAAGAAATTAACCCCTTCACATCCAGGTGCAATTTAAAAAGGCACTTTCACATACCAGACGGAAAAAAAATCGAAAATGAAATATTAAGATTACATAATGACATACATCTTTAACCACAGTTAAAATATTTCATGAAAGTCAAAAACAACATGGCGACAGTGATTCATATTTTATGACTATACCAGTATATCCACCATTTGGATAATAGTGGCATACCATAATATCCATATTTGGATATCCATGTAAAAATAAATCAAAGTCACATTTTGTGAACATAAGTGCTTTATTCATATTTTTTACATAAAATAAACTAGTAGAACGTAACATTGGTAAACCGCTTAAAATATAAAGTTCATTTGTGGTATTCTTGAAAATGTTACGGACAACAAAGCCCTGGCTTATTTGGACACTCAATGCAAATATTTCGTGTTAGTTTCCTTTGGTTGTGTTTTCGGCAAATAACGCAGATCTTTCGCAATGCCCGTTTTTTTCCATCTTCCTTTGGTAAATTAACCATAACGTGTTCTTTTTGTGTTTTTTTCGAAGTTGAAGGTTGATTATAACATGAAGAAGCATCCGTCATGCAGCGATATCCTTCACTGTATTTGTGCAAAATACCATTACAGCACAGTTTTATATAGTCATACATCGAAATGTTTAAATCATCTTTAGCGTTACAGAATAAAACCTTAGAATTTAGAAGCATCTGAAGCATTAATTGAAAGCCCACTTTTGTAAACCAAGTATAGCTTTTTCGTAAAGAATTGTAAGGTTCCAGATCTTGATCGACAGCGTCAACAGAGCCCATATGTATTTTGATTATAAAATTCAATGTGGGCAGGTTTTTTAAAATGCACTTGTTTACCGCCTACCATATAGCGAGATTTTTCAAAAAACCCTGCACTATGCTTACTTGTCAACAAGTAAACATCCTTCTTGTCCTTATATCGTACAAGCAGTTGCATGTCTTTCCGTACGAAGCAGGATTGGTACCTTTCTAGTGGAATTCTAGTTAACTGAGCGGGAACTCCACGATTGCTTCTTATAGTTCCAGTCAAATAGGTTCCTTGGGTAAGTAAAAATTGCGAAAGCCGCACGGATGTATACCAATTGTCTAGAATAACTTCTCGGCCACTGTTCAGTATATTTTGAGCTAAATGCACGACAATTCTTTCAGAAACAGTGAGGTATCCGGTGCCTGGAATATGGGATACATCGAAATTGTCTTTCCCTACGTACAAACAAAAGTTCCAAGTATATCCGCGCAAATGTGGAGCGCTTGGGCACATTGCAAAAAGTTTTATGCTAGATCGATTTCTTTTTGTTTTAATATATTGACGAAAGTGCAATCTGCCTTTATAATGCATCAAATGTTCATCTATTGCAAACACTGGTCCAGGGTCAACCAACGTCTTGCAGTTGTCTTTGAGCATGGACATATAAATTCCAAGTCGGCTTAGAGGGGCATTGTTTCTTGCTGCTTCGGGTGGCGAAAGCCGAATAAACTTGAGTATAGAAAGATACCTGTTTCGACTCATAATAGACTTATTGAAAACTTTTGGACCAGCGCACAAAATGTTATTACTCCGGTAATCTGTTATGCGAGGGCACTTTACTAATCCAGTAAGAATATGAAGCGCGATGAAAACGTACATCTCTTCTTTTTCTAGTTTCTTCCACTGAACGCCATAAACTGTCCTTGTATTTGTATTTTGTTCAAAGTACATTTCAGCTCTTCTGTTCGTCCACTCACTTAATTTCGCTACGATATTTGGGCTTAAAAAACATTCGAAACAGTTGACTGGATCTCTGCACTCTTCCATATCAATGGCGGGGTGAAAAGTATATTCAGAAGAAAAATTTTGCGTAGCTCTAGGAACCTGATCGAAAAAAGGATCACTTAAAACTTGCCATTCGTCCATGGTCACGTTTTCGACAAGTTCATCGTCATCGGTCCCCGAATATGTTTCGTCAGAGTCACTCATATCCGAATTATCACTTAACTCATACTCCGAATCGTCATCAGTATCTGTATAATAGTCCTGGACATTCATTTTTGATAAATAAAACTTTTACATCCAAACAACACTGAGAAACACGATAAAACAGACTTTCCCGGCAAAACGTAATTTAGAGGCATACACGACCGCGTACCAGCGTGACTACTTATGTACTAACAGTAAAAATATTTCTGTGGAAATATTTTGGATATTGAAGAAATTTGGGTGGGGATGGCTTGTATGCCATACCAGTCGGTCTAATTGATAGCAGCTCGCCATACCAGTTCCCTGCTCCATAACATAAGCCATTAACAATGATATCCATATGTGGATATTATGGTATCCAGAGAGCATATTCAAAATATCCATATGTGGAGTACTGGATGTGAAGGGGTTAAACCCAAGTTTGTCAAATATGCCCATACAACTAATCTATAGATTTTTACCAACAGCGCAAAAATGATTAGAAGCCATCGAAACGTCAAAAAACGAAGTTTAGAAGATTTTGATTGTCTTTCTTCTTTTTACCCCACTTCCGGTGGCACTGCACCAATTTCCAACGCCTTGCGTGAAAACATCATCAAAATTCGAGCAGTGCTTTCCAAGTTATTGACGGGTTTTTCATGGTATGGATATCAATCACATTCACACCGTTTAAAATACATAATATCCCATTTTCGAAATTATTCGCGATTACAATACTTCCCTGCCAATAGCATGGTAAACGGATTTTAATATAATAATAATAATAATGTATTGCTGTTACTACACAAATCTGTTTACACACGTCAAAAGAGTAAATGTCTAGAAGACATGTCTGCTTTGAGGGGCATTATAAAACAATTACATTTTAAGAATAATAAAGTAAAATGAATAAGGACTTCTCTCACGTAGTAGTATCTGAAATTATATTGATAAAAAACTTATTTTTCAGGAAGTCATTCGGTTAGAAACGCAATACTGGACCTTAGTAGATATTCCAAAGCAGGAAAAGCAAGAAACCGTACCAGCATTTGTGATGAGAGCCTGTACCATATTAGAAAAAACTCAGAAATCAGGGGAAAGCGTCAAAACTTCTGCAAAATTGGCAGAGGAAGCACAGGATAAGAGAGAGAGAATCGAAAGATTAGAAAGTAAGTATTATTTTGCGAAAAGTTTGAAGTTGAGTCATTAATTTTCAGATAATGATTGTAGAAGGAAGATAAACCAAAATATGTGTGAAAAAATAAAAAAAATTACCTTGTTTTATAAAGTATCCTCCCGACAAGTATTTCAGTGCGGACCTGTATTTGATCGTGAGGTCTTGGAGCACCAGCATGCCCTCCCCTGTGAGGTCTTAAGTCACCTGATTCACGAGCCCGTTGTACTACATTAACAAAGACACGAGGGGTTGGTTGCACTCGATTGGGAAACCGATCCGCATAAACATGTGCCATTTTTTATTTCGTTTGAGCCACGCAGCAAGCACCACTATTCACTCACGCGTTAGCGACTGACACATTGACTGAATAAAAACATCGTGATCAACGTTTCAAATTCTTTCGCTTTTTTGTTTCCGATGCGATGAACCGATAAGGCGGATTATATCCGTTGTTGCCAAACACGAGCACATAATATTATTATTGAGACAGGGCGGTACTCAAACTTTTAAAGGGCTATAACTTTGTTACTTTAATTTCACCACAAAAATGTTAAAGGAAAAAAACATTTCTTTTGATCAGATCTACTCACTGTTAAAATAAATGACTCAACTTCGAAGTCACCCTGTATATAGAACGCAGGTTTATGTGTCTCATGTTTCTAATTTAAATAGTAATCCTTTTCTAGTTAGTTCATTCAACCATTTTACAAACAGGATAAATAAAAAACAATAATGAGGAACTATAAAAAATATATAGTTTACTTCTATTTTGAAATTATTAGTTAAGCATCCTTCGTAAGCGGATATTTAAGGATATAGGTATAGGCTTATAGGAATTGCTTCTTGTTATTTTTGTTATATGAATCACTTTGTACAGGGTGTTCCAAAATTAACGCAAGTTTGGAATTAAACAGAAAACACAGTCTTTAGATTATTTTTTATTGGTACAGGTACCTTATACAATTTCGAAATGCGGACGCTAAACTTTCATTATTTTTTAAATAATGTTCAATAATGAAAACGTTGTTGTATCGTATAACGCTCCATTTTTACTAACCCTAACCTCTCAGCTGTCAAATTGTGATTTGTTCCGGGCTGCCTACAATTTACTGCAAACATGGTGGCAAATTCAAATGTTACGTTGATTATGGGACAAGCTTTCATAAGTATTTACTTCAATTTACTCATAACGTTTGTGTCGTTACAGATATGACTACCTCACAAATAGATGCTGAAAATACGCAGATGACGAACGATCTCTATAGATTACTGAAAAAATACTCCGGCTTAAGGAACCTCATAAGACAATTAAAGGTAGGTTTTTCGATTTTCCATTAAAAGCCGTCAAGTCCGAGTGTATTTTTGTTTGTTTATTTTCATGAACTGTAAAAGCGCAAAGCTAAAAACTCCGTAATACTTTTTTCATTGCACCTAATCCGCGAACCGCTTTGGATTCGCAATAGGGATTTAACAGTATTTAAAATAGAGACTAGTATCGCAGATGGCACGGCAGTTGGTAATTTTTCCATCAGAGGCTCGGAAGCTGATAAAGTTCCATTAGTGTGCATCACTTAATCGGTTTTAATCGGTTTAGATCCGCGATCTGCCTGCACAGAAGAACCGCCGCATTTCTCAATTACACGAGGAACTAATTAAAAGTTGCCAAGAAGAGTATCAAAGAAGAACCGAGAAAAATTGATGGAAAACCATCACGATCTTTCTGTTGCTAAGCATCGGATAAATTCCTCTTAGATCTACATACTACCGATCTATGCTTTTTATTTGCTTCCAATATAGCCATACTCAACACGGCAAAAACACCACCATGTCGTACCATTTTTCCAAAAGTGTTTAGGACAGCGTTCATATACTTATATTGCTCCCATACTGTACAACAGTCTTGCAACGCATCAACAACTTCGCGCCAATCAAGAAAGCGTTGAAGCAATTCATTTTGAACCAGCCACGAGGATCACTAGAAAATTTACTACATTAGCAAAATCTATTGTAGTGTAATTATGAATGTGTATTAATCAGGTTACATAGATTTATAAAACGATATGTCATCTGCTTACTATTCATCAACTACCTGTATATTTGTTATATCTGTGTGATAAGTTCTTTTTATTAGCTTTTTTTTGTTAGTATTATTTGTGCGGTATTACAGCGTTTTAATCATTCTTATTTTAATACCATTTAAGCTTACGATATACTATACAGGGTGGCGCATCGAAAACGAAACAGACGCATTTACTGGCAGCTCAGTTTCTTTTTTTGGAAAAACGCTCATACCCGTCGATTTTGTTTTCAAGGGGGACACACGTTTGGCAAAGAATCACGTTAGCACGTGCAGCCCCCTGGGCGGGGGTGACACCAACCCTAAAAACATAAAAGGGGGGTCGAGTGATACCTTATTTTAAAGGTCTTTCAATTCCCTTTATAATGATATAAAATTAATGTACTTCAGTTCGGTAGTTTCCATTTAAGATTTTAGGGTTGGTGTCACCCACGTCCAGGGGGTTGCACGTGTTAACGTGATTTTTTGCCAAACTTCTGCGTCTGTTTCGTTTTCGATGCGCCACCCTGTATATGTATGTGAGATTACAATGAGTTTTTAGTATAGATATACAGATATACGGTTTCTTTTTATGCCGAAACAAGTGTTATTTTACACTTATCGGCTCATACTTTATTCATTCATTTTGTTTTATTGTATATCAACTTTTTTTCTGAATAAAGCCTATTGAATTCTTAATCTCTTTTTTGTTTTTTCAGACGGAATACACAAATGCGAAGATTTACCCGATGGTTGTACGATATTCGATGCTGAAGGACATGATCAAGGACATTATGTTGCATCCCGACTACATGGAAGTTTGCCACGAGGTGGACGCATAGCCAAAGTCATTTTCCTAGGTATACAAACATGTCCGTTTATTAAATTAACAACCACTTTCGAGCAACTTCAAGTAACTCATCGATGTACTTAGCACCTGTCAATACAAAAAACTCATTTCCGCAGCGTTAGACTCACCCCGATAGCACGAAATACTTATTAAATATTCATTTAATATTTAATAATATTTTTATCTTAAATATTTGTTTTTTTAAACAAATATTTAATAAATATTTGTAATATAATATTTCTATTAAATATTTATTCAGTATCTTTTAAATATGTTAAACACACTATTTCTTTTATAATATTCATTACTTTTCAATCATTAGAAAATATTCATTAAATATTTTCGGGTACGGCGCATGTGCGTGTGACCTCGAGCGACCAATGGGATAATAGCAAGCCGGCCTGCGGCAACCCGTTTGCTGGCATCCATTTCACTTGTAACTTTCACTATGATAGCGTGCTTCCTGTGTACTTCCGAGTGGTTCATTATTTGAGTGTTTTTTTGTGGAAAAGGGTAAGTTTTTCGATAATTACATCGCTTAATTTGTCTGGCTAGTAAACATTATTGTGCCAGCTGAGTATAAAGATATTCACAAAACCATAAATAACTAGCCTTGAAGTCTAACAGTTATTTGGTATTGGTGGATTTGTCTGGGAATGGATACGAAAATTATGTTCATAACATCCCAAAAACTATAAAAAAAAGGACGCAATTTTAGGAACGACTGACTATACGACGCTTCGCGAGAAATTTTTTTGGCTATTCGATGTATTGATAAACGCGGAGGTACCACCCGGCGGATCTCGTAGGCGGAGCCAGAATGTGTGCATGTTGCATGCACACGTGTTCCCTCGCCAGAGTCCCCCCCCTTTCCCATGTATCCCCCTATAGCCCCACGGTACCCAATGGGTGCTTAGGCCTTAGGCCTTCATGGTAGTTGGAGTATAAAAAAAAGACTTCTTTCAACATAATGATGTCACATTGTTACCATGGCCACCAAGATCTCCCGACTTATCCCCAATTGAGCACGTGTGGGATATGATGGGTAGGAGATTGCTCAATTTGCAACGTCCTCCTCAGACTCTAGAAGCACTTCGAGAGGAGTTGGTGGTTGCCTGGAATGAGATACCACAGGAGGACATTGACCACCTGATCAGAAGCATGCCTAGGCGCGTTGGAGAATGCGTAGCACATCAGGGTGCATCCACGCATTATTAAAGGTCAAAGGGCTTTAAAGCAGTGCAATCATTTTGAACATTTCAACATTTACTTGCCTAACGGGTCAGTTCATTCTTCATTTTTAAATTACTTTGCTGTCAAATCTATTGATCTCCACTAATGATGATGTATTAGTTTTATTCAAGCTTTAAATCAATAAATCTTCAAATCTACTTATATCATTCTAAAGGGAATTGAAAAACCTTTAAAAGAAGGTATCACTCGACCTCCCTTTCAATTTAAGATTTTGGGGATGGTCTCACCCCAGCTTAGGGGGCTTCACGTGCTAACGTGATTTTTTGCCAAACTTGTGTCCCCCTCGAAAACAAAATCGACAGGTCTAAGCGTTTTTCCAAAAAAAAACTGAGCTGTCAGTAAATGCGTCTTTTTTTTATTTAGGTGTTACCAAGAAGACAAAGCGTCAGATTCTGAGGCGTTGTCTTCTCAGCCTAGGAAAAAAAATTGGTGCCAAGGAAGGCTAGACTTGGAATTGCGAGCATTTGGAAGGAGAAGCTCTGGAACATTGGAATCAGTTGTGTCGTATTTGGATGCATGTTTGGTATTCGATTGAAAGTTGGAAGAAGAGGAGTATTTTTCGTGGGATGAAATACAGATTTCGCTGTTATTGCCAGTACGGTCACTTTTATTGTTATACATATTCATGTGAAAAACAGAACATATCAGTTTAAGAAACAAGATTCACATTATAAGGTTGTGCAGCACCATTTTCTCTTCTTATTGCTTACGGAAAAAAAAATCAAAAACGGACCCAAAATATTTCAAATATATAATATTATTTATACATTCGTACTTACAAGAACCATAAACTTGGTCGCTACAGGGTGCTAAAGTATGTATATTTTTACTTATAAATTCGAAAACTAAGTAATTAGACTAAGCGTAAAATATTTATCTACTCACTCATACACGGCGTCCACAAGTCTATAATAACGAATTGTTTTACAACAAATTTGGAACTACACATTACGTCTCTCTTAAGGAAAATAGTGTTCAGATATTCTCGAGTTTAATAACCAGTCAACCTTGACACTAAATAGACAGAATTAATAATATTTTTGGTAATATTACAAACACGTTATTTTAACTTGTGGTAGCCGCATAAGTGTTTCGATGATTTTAAAATATTTATATCAATTTTGGTTCAAATTTCTGTAAAATAGTGTAACGTTCAAATTTCAAATATTCTGAAACATGGACGAAAAGAGAACGACGGCGAGCGTAGTCATCAGGTAGATTTCATTTTAGTATTCAAGCAACAGATATACACAGGTAAGAAAAACTTATGTGAATATATATTATTGAATCAAATCATAACTACCACTCGCAAAATAGATAGACATTTTTGGCTATGGTGTGTTGAATGTAGACGTATCAATGAGTGTTAGTATAGTAGCCGCAATCGCACAAACTTGACTGAAGTGTATGATGACATATTGTAAATGAGGTACACTTTATTTTAAATTAAAACCTAGTTTAACATTGATGTTAATTGAATTAAGATGTTATCTGTATTTGGATGTAATTACATTCAATATCACGAATGATTTATGGTAATTTGTTGTGATGTACCGATTTGTACTCGGTCAGTTTTAAGTATTTTAATGACTCGGTCTGAACACAACACTCGGTTTTTCGAAGTGCATCGCTAATAATTTGAGTTACGTTCATCTGAGCTATTTATGAAATTGTTCAACTTCCTTATACCTTCATATCATTTGAAAACTTATTTATCATTTTATGAGCATCGAAATATGTAAAAGGTCCGGTAGTCATAGATATACTATAGTAGCAGGTAGATCAAAAAAAACTACGAAAGCATCTAGATATGCAGATGCGTCAAAAAGAAATTATAAAAAATTGTACGTTCCATTGTTCTTTATAACCCGACACAGTTCTTACAGAAATTTGTGTCCAAAGTTGAATACGTAAAATAAGTGTTGTGAATTTTGCAAGTTTTACGAAGAGGTGCATTATCGGGAAAATTTGTCATCATAGTGTGGGCTACGCTTTACGTGTCATAAATAGCTCTTAAAAGTTAAAAAGGGCTTAAAAGATACACTGCCATATATGTATTATTGACTAAGTTTTAAAGTCATGGTATATAGATACACAAATAAGTTGGAATATTGTAACAAAAACACCGGTTTTACTGTTTAAAGTCCAATTCATTACTCGCAACTAATTTATATCAAATAACTTTTTAAGTTTACAGTTTTTACGTTTTTGCTTCATTATGAAATCTCGGCTAACATTGAGTCTTCAATCCATGTTTTCAAATATAAATGATCAAGTTCAATATCAATTCCTACAGTTAACTTGAAAGAAAACTGTCAGTCGAACAATAATCGTTGTGTATCAATGAATCATGACTTCATTGTTTTGTAAATCATATTGTATATTGGAATTAAACTATAATAAATGTTGCGCAAATGTCTGTATACTTAAAAATGTATATCCAACTGCTTTATTGTGTAGATACATATAATATTAATGAGTATATTATCACATTGTTAACTGTTCACATTTTTAATATATCATGTTGCTATTATATTGTAACGACTATTATTATTATTATACATATTGATGTTATTATAAACGTTTACATATTGTTTGCTAGCATGTTTGTTCTTACAATGGAGCATTGTCTGACAAGATAATCGTAGTCTATGGAGATCTTATATCGTTAATAGTTTTATATGTAATTGGGGTCATAAGAAGGAGTGTTACATTACACAATATTAAGTCGAAAAAAATATGTTTGTTACTTTCTTTTTGATCATTATTAACGCTTATTTATCGTTTTTGGGATTCATACGGATATCATCATCATGTATATCAAAAATATTTAGTATTGACAATAATATCAACAATACAATAAATAGATCCTCAAACCTCGAATCGTCGATATTTTCTTCATGAATGCATAAAATATTAATTTTCTACAATTCCAGAAAAATGTGCAGTTTTACTTAAATTTGGCGGTACAAAAAATTGGATCACAGAATGAATGTGCTATAAAGATTGTCCAAGCTTTATTCCAAGTCTCTATTAGCATTGATAAGCATATTCCAGAAATACGTTAATCAATCATAGATATTTTATACGTAGTCTGTATCCTGTTTAGTTTTTGAACCAGTTAAAGTTCGTATGTGTAAATATAGGAACAAACCATGAACTATAATAGACTGCACTAGTTATCATTTGTGTATTTTTCATTAATTATACTCATAACTACTGTACAAGCTCTGTCGTGACCATTATTGTTTATTAAAACTAAACAAAGAATCTAGATTTTTTATTCACTATTCTTCTAAACATTATACAGATCAGTGGCGGCTCGTGACAAAACAAAACAGGTGTTCTGCAAATCCAACTTACCTATTTTTTATATTTCGGTTCGATCCTGCGCTTCTTCTTGGCAGCAATTTGTCGATCACTTTCCCGTTGAAATTTTCCATGGTCAAAATAAATTCCTTTTCAATGGACAGCATCGACAACGCTGTAAGGCGATCCTGGGTCATAGTATACTAAGTGACATATAAATCCGAACACCCAGTTTAAATGGTTTTATTTTAATCAAATTTTGTATAAGTACTTAATGAAGCATAATAAGTAAATGATAAAAATTTCAAAATGATTGCACTGCTTTAAAGCCCGTTGACCTTTAATAATGTGTGAATGCACCCTGATGTGCTACGCATTCTCCAACGCGCCTAGGCATGCTTCTGATCAGGTGGTCAATGTCCTCCTGTGGTATCTCATTCCAGGCAACCACCAACTCCTATCGAAGAGCTTCTAGAGTCTGAGGAGGACGTTGCAAATTGAGCAATCTCCTACCCATCATATCCCACACGTGCTCAATTGGGGATAAGTCGGGAGATCTTGGTGGCCATGGTAACAATGTGACATCATTATGTTGAAAGAAGTCTATTGTGACTCTTGCAACATGTGGTCGGGCATTATCTTGTTGGAAAGTTGGATCTGCCAGGGTGTCAAGATAGGGTAAAAGATGGGGTTCTAGAACTTCGTGGATATAACGCTGCGCGTTCATGTTACCTCTGATGAAGATTAAGGGTGACCTAGAACCATAAGCTATAGCACCCCAAACCATAACTCCAACAGTGTGATGAACATGTCTTTCAACAAAAAACTGTGGATTCCTCCTTTTACCACGTCGCCTTCTAACCCTGGCACGACCATCGTGCATGCCTAAACAAAATCGAGACTCGTCACTAAAGACAATACTGTTCCATTCCTGATCCCAGAGTGACCGTTGTCTGCACCACTCAAGGCGATTACGTCGGTGTAAGGGTTAGAAGGCGACGTGGTGGATACTACTGCTTTTTTCTGTTAAGACAAAAGTTTTGGGCCAGCCGCAACTCATAGAGATTATAACGATTGTTCCAAATTACCCTTCTTTTCCGTAAAATTCAAGAAGTTACGCGCAAACAGTAACTTCGAGTCGATTTGATAATAAAGATAACGAACGGATTCGAAATAGTCGGAATGTGCGAAATATTCGAAGTCGCTACCAAGATAACAGAAAGTAGAAAAGGTTAGTCGATATAATTTAAGCCGAAGAAAATTCCAAAACATACTGGTGTCGCCATCTACCGACAGTTATCTAAGCTAATTACTCTTCATTCTTTATGCTTATAGACAGAGCTGAATTTATGGTAATCGGAGCTTGGAACAATTACATTTGAAACAAAAAAATAATCATAAAATTAAGACAATTGCATTTATGATGTATTTTCCATTTTATTATATCGTACCATCAAACTTGTAATCTTCCATGCCTAACAAAATTTATTAGACACCAAAGGCGTCTGCCAAAATTACAGTTAAAAAACTGAATGCACATAGCAAATCTAACAATTTTTATGCTAATCATGTCATTGAAAAAGAAGAAAAAAAATTGTTTTGAACGTGAACATTCTGCTATACCTGCTAATAAAAATTATCCACTTAGCGACATCTGTTAGC
This sequence comes from Acanthoscelides obtectus, assembly GCA_963669975.1. Taxonomy (NCBI): domain Eukaryota; kingdom Metazoa; phylum Arthropoda; class Insecta; order Coleoptera; family Chrysomelidae; genus Acanthoscelides; species Acanthoscelides obtectus. The sequence continues at coordinate 70,478,903 of CAVLJG010000009.1, forward strand.
ATATTTCAGAAGAAAAAAACAATTTGACAAAAAGTAGCTGAAGGAAACTGGTAAATTGCTGGCTAGTTTTCACAAGTCCTAAGCGTTTTCGAAATTAGTTTACAAGAGACTATTTAGTTAAACTGCATGGCGAATATCGAATAGCATTCAATTATAACTGATCAGGGATTAAAACAAGGAAATACTACATATGGTGCCATCTCTTACTCAAAAGTATAACAGAAAGTAGTGCATTTTACTACCGAACGTCATACTGATGGGATAATGAAAAATAATGAATTGATTTTGAACCAAATGTAAATTAGATTTTTTTGAAAAGTTAACCGACTGTAATTTTATATTTAGTCGGAGAAGAAAGTAATCTTAAAAAGATGAATTGTTATTATATTGAATGACGTTTTAAAAATCAGAAATGTGAATCAGATGTCAGATATTACTGATAAAAAACTGTGAGTTTCAGTAGAAATGAAAGGAAAAAATACCCGGAATTAAACCGAGTATATTAAACGATGCATATAACCATTATGGCAGGAATATGTTTACTTTATTTCAGGAACTATAATAGTACATAGGCCTAAATTCCGCTCTGCCACGGATCTTCTCACCCTCTTAGTCCTAAAAGGGGCTCCTAAACAGTTTCTGCATTGCTATGACAATTGCTAATTTAGCATCAATGTGATTTGCATTTCGTATTTGGAAATTTGCTTCGCGTTATTTATAAAAATTCATAACAGCCTAGTGATGATAATTGAAGTTAATTTCGTTTCATGATATTCATTGTAAAGATTCTTACTCCGTTATGTGCTAGCTTCAATTCTGTGCGTACAGATGGCGCTAAATATATGGTGATGTAAAAGTAGAAACTCACCAAATCAAAAAATAGATTTGGTTAATTCTCACCGAATCAAAATAGGCAATCTCATCACAAGTGTCAAATGTCAACGTCCGCCATTGGCATTAGCATCAATGTCATTATTCTTCTGAATTTTCCATTTGGCGTTTTGAAAATTGCTCTATTTTATTTACAAAAGCAAAAATTGTGCTAGCAATCAACACAGTGTTTTATAATTAAGCAAATCTGATAATATATTCTAAGGTGGGATCGTCTCGTAGCAGTATATAACTGCAGAACTAAAGTAAGCATCATTCCCGAGTTTTCAGTTGTAAACAACAAAGTTCTTTTCTTTTATTGAATCTTTGATTTTGTAGTAATGGGTGGCTGTAGATGTTCTTATAAAAATTGTGCAAATTCTACCAAGAATACAGAAAATATCACATTTTTCCATTATCCCGTAAAACAAAAACAACGCTGCAAAATATGGATTGAAAACGCTTGCAAACCAGAGTTCTTCAATCTTGGTGAGTGTTAAAAACATATTTTTCCCCAGTTTTAACTGCGTTTTCTTGATATTTTACAGAGGAGGAACAGTTGAGAAATAAAGTAATATGCCAGAACCACTTTATGGACAAATGGTTTCCAAATCCGCAAAAAAAGCGGTTGCTTCAAGGCGCTGTTCCGACGTTGGACGTAAACAGTATCAATGAACAGGTGTACATACCAGAGACCACAGAGTATGTTGATGAAACCATAGAAAGTGAAAACGAGATACTGCAGAGAAGCTACAGAAACGATAACATCAACTTAGTACCAGTTAGTGATGATAATAGTGTATTCATTTTGGGTGAGTATTCTTAATAATAAACTAAAATATTGATTGAATAACCACTGAGTAATATAGGATACAGAACTATTTTTGTTTAGCACAACAGTGTGGCTTATTGTAACAATTAAACAAGCATACTTGGTTGATGAAATAAGTGTCATATTTTGTACTATGTTGAAAACATACAAACATACTACAAATTCCAATCAAATCAAGATGCCTTTTCATGCATTTTTGGCTGAAAATGCTCCATTAAAGGTGGATAGGTATTCTGGGTTACCTTTTATTTAACACCATGTAATACACATTCAGTGCAAAAACATGTCTGGGATTTGAACCATGGGTATTTGAATGCGTTATTCCTAAAACAGTACTGGTGTCCTGTATTGCTTTAGTTTCATATTTATGCAAAAGTATCCTCTTTGCACAAAACTATTTGTTCAAGAGTTTTCTTGTTTCCTTCAAGAACAGTTGATTCAATCCTTTTCGTTTCTATGACTGACAGTGTCCTTAAAATGTATGTTAAATATTTTAAATTGCTGTTTATATAGATAGTATAAAGATGAAATTACATGCACAACACTTATATTGCAATGACAATCTTTTTGTTGAAAAAATATGCATCCAGTTTCCTCAGATTCTTGGGATAAAAAATGTATTTATCAAATTGTCAATGTTTCTTACCGATGCCTAGCAGACAAAGAAGCACCTAGGTTCACCTACAACCGATTTCAGATTATTCAAGAAAGTTGAACATATAAGTCTATGTATTGTTTCATGATGCAAAATGGAAAATTGACTTTTTCAAGTGCTCACTTGTGTTCAAAAGTTTCCCAGAATTAAAGCATCAGGCATTTTAATAAGTTTAATTTTCATTAATAAGCAATAAAAAATATGAATACTTTAAGATATATACCACTAACTCTCTTGGATTTTTCCATAATTATCATCATCAAAAATCTTTCAGGGTTGTTCAAAACTTCAATCTTTTAGGAATCATATGACACAGTTTAACGCAAAAAGTACTTTAAAAATGTTATATTTGTCAGTGACACAGTTTTTATAGTCTGATTCAGTGGGTGATGTCAATATTAATCTTAGAACATCAGAAGCTTTAATGGAAGTCTAGTAGTAGTACAAAGATATATTTTGGCTACCTGAACAGAATAATTGTAGACAACTTAGAATTAGTAAGTTTAAGCCATACACAGTAATGGACAAAAGTATATAGACAGAATTTTGCTGTATTTCTTTTATAACTTGTTTTATTAATACACCAACCTGGTTACAGCATAATACTCACTTATACATGAATAAATTCATTATATTCCCTTCAATAAAAAATTAATTGAACAAAACTGGAACTATGAAGGACAAAAATATATAGATAAAGCAAAACAATTATAGAAAAAAGAAGCAAAGTTCATTGAATTATAGAAAACCAACCATGTTTGTGTTAATATTTTGTAGCATCACTATTATGATCAATCACCGCCTGGCATCATCTCGGCATAGATTGTAGAAGTTTCTTGATATAAGATTCATCCATCTGTCTCCACTTTTGCTCTAAAGCGGCAAAAAGTTCATTGCTTATCTAAGTATTCCCATAGATTTTCAATGGGGTTTATATCGGGAGACTGTGAGGGCCATTTGAGAACTGGTATTTTTCCATTCAGAAAGAATTTCTTTGCAAGATTTGAAGTGTGCTTCGGGTCATTATCTTGCTGGAAGATTGATCTTAAGGGCATTATGTCTTCCATATAGGGTAACAAACTTATCCATAATGCCATCTATTCTATGTAAAGGTCCAATCCCAAACCCCAAAAAGCACCCCCAAACCATAACAGACCCGCCTCCATGTTTGACAGTGGGCAAAGTGTACAATCTTTGTCCACTAGGACGTCTAGCGTAATGAACACCATCCGATCCAAACATATTGAACTTGGATTCTTCGCTGAAACATACCCTCTTCCAGTCACAGATGCTCAAATCAATATGCAACCGTGCAAAGTGTAATCGGTCCTTACGGTTGTTCCTCGAGATTAGCGGCTTCTTACTTGGGCGACGTGCAAATAACTTTAAATAATTTACTCTTTTACTTATAGTTTTAGTAGAAACACTGACAATTCCTTTTGTCTCGATTTCGGCTTTCATTTGTCTTGAAGTTTTAAACAGATCTTGGACGAAATTACTTTTATTAATCTAACTGATCTAGCATGTAGTTTTCTAGGCCGACCACTTCTCTTAGAGGCTTCCAAGATACCTGTTTGCTTATATTTGTTCAATATTGCCCGCTTCAGCTTCAAATTTTTGGCAGTGTCAAGTTGACGTTAACCATCTTTGTATAACTCAATGATCTTAGTTTTCACATCGAAAGAACTTTCTGGACCACGTGGTATGGTCTTAAAATTACTCAACTTATTCCAGAATTCTTGATGAACACAAACTAATCCTCTTCTGACATGAAACTGTACTAAACTAATGTTGAAAAGAATTTGTCTACATATTTTTTTCCCTCATAAAAAGTGCTTATATTCAGACTTGTATTGTGTTCATTGCAGATAATGTAAAAACAAGGTAAATATTTATATTCGTCGATATACTTTTGTCCATTACTGTAAATGTTGGGTAAGCTATAATTGTGATTCCTCGATTTTGTCAAAGTTTTCTGATCTTTTATATCTGTATATAATTTATTATATTCAATCATCTATTTTCTTATGGTATTTTGTCTGTGGTATTAAAGAGTTCTCTAAAAAAGCAAGCAAGCTAAGAGAAATGATATGTGAAATGTTTTGAACAAATCCTTCTTTATATTATAGCTATCAGTATCAACTCTCTGTTCACAGATACGAACCCACTGCTAGATCACCGCAACAAAGTGGAGTCTTACACATACAGAAATGGAGACTTGGTAAAATCTCAAACTGTAGTCAGACAAACCTACCGACGTCAACCCGGCCTTTTGTCTACAGCTCCATTAACTGGCAGTTCAATGAAGAGACAAGCAGAGCCCATCACTCTAAATCAAGTTGTCAGTCCCGCATCGGGCGTGTTTGGCCATCTGCCAATGGATCAAACTGCGAGTATGTAATTTTGTAAACTTATGAGCATAATAATTAGAAAGAAATCGTGCTAGATATATTGACTCTATACTTTCCGCATCTTCAAAACAACTTCTGCTACAATTTTTCATGTAATGCGTTGACATTAAAATCGCGGTTTACTTATGAGCATAATAATTAGAAAGAAATGGTGCTAGATATTTTGACTCTATACTTTCCGCATCTTCAAAACAACTTCTGCTACAATTTTTCACGTAATGCGATGACATTAAAATCGCGGTTTATTTTATCGTACTTTGCATTCCAGTGAGCCAGCAAGAGTGCGTGCTCATAAAGCAAGAATCATGTGAAACTGAGAACCAAGATCAAGAGGAGCATTTGGAATATCAGCAGATGGAAGAATATCAAGAGGATGAGATGAAACCGATCATTAGACAGTCGCAGAAACAGGCAGGTCTCAAATCACTACCTGTTCCCTCTGTAGAGTCACCATCACCGCCATCGAAAAGGCAGAGAGACAGTGAAAAGGTTCGTAATTTATGATTGATTAATTGAACTGTTGATCGTTTTCAAGTTATAAACAATTTGACGACTCAAAAACCTTGAAAATGACTTTTTTATCGGTTAAAGACTCGGTTCAAAACGCATTAAACAACCTGGCGGTAGCTCTTGCAATACCCCCATTTTGGGGGGGTTCCATTTAAAAATCTAAAGCGTAACGTAATATCTTATTTTTGGATCACCCTGTATTGTACGGCTATAGATAAAAAGACGTCCCCTAGAAATGAGAATTGACGTGCAGATGCGTTTTTCCCGAAATATACTAGGCGGTGCGACCTTTTCGTTGGGCCATCCTGTATAAAAATCTTTTTTCGGCGTTTAAACGTCCTTGCGTTAATTTCTAATGTATTTTGCGACGAAGTTGTACCACCGACGTTATTCTAGGATTACCTTCGTCAGCTGAAGCAGCACAGTAAGGACATCGCCGAAATCAAGCGAATGTTGAAACAGCAAGAACCGAACAAAATGGACGTGACCACCGCCGTAAATTTCTTGAGGGAGCGGCTGCCGCCCACTTTCTTTACGGTGCTGTGTTTGAACATGGACTGCAAAAGCGAACTCGCGGACGACGACATCGAATTCTTCACCACTTTGCATAAAACGTCGCCGGAAATGTATCAGATTCTTATGGAGAAATACAAGTGGAACCTTCCTAGTGTTAATATTGTTGAAGCGGATTAGTCTTTTGGGCTTACGTTATATCAATTATTTTAATTTAAACTATCATCTAAAAGATCCGCAGCTCGGTAAAACGAGAAGCTAATTTTTCTTATTAATTATACAAGTATTATAATTTCGTTGCAATTTTGATGAACCGTGAACAATAAACTGTTGAAGACATTTGGGATTCTTGTGGTACCAATGAGGAAGTTTCCTATTTTTCAAAAGACACCCAAAATGATAGTCTAAGTAAAATGAAGTACAGCGCTGAAACTTTTAATATCTCGAAAAATAACAATGTTACGGTAGTCAGAAGTTTATTATTTGGTGGGCCGCGCCTTACACGCTTCTCCCTATCATTAACAATGAGTAAAAAGTGGGTCAAACCTTCAACTTACAAATATTTTATTGTACCTAGGTGTACAAATACTAACATATCAGCTCAATATAAACATTTTTTATTGGAATAATTCTTTTAGATTTGTCAAAGATACTAGTTACACTATCAGACGCAAGTAGCACAGGCAGTATTTTCAACTATAGGAAACTTCCTAATTACAATTTACATATTTTTTAGTTGGCAGTTGTAGTCTATAGTTTTCAATATACAATACTATGAAGTTGTACATTGCTTTTATTCTATGCTGAAATATCTATAGTATCATTGTTTTGGTTGAAATGTCGGTGAACATTATAATATAATCACGTCAATTTTACAATGCTTAAATATTTAATTTAGGATCTTAATAACCAAATATGCTTGTTCGACATTATTCTTTATTTTGATACAATTTTCATCTAAATCCGCGATGACGTACGGTCGAGTGCCGTATTACTAATTCAAAATTTTATCGGAACTCGTTAGTCCCTCATAAATTTTCATGCTGTTTTGCTAGGTTTTCATTAAATTCATTTAGTTGAAAATATTTCTTGTTCTTTGCAGTCTATTATTTTTATAAAAAAAAACAAATTACAGAACATGTGTTTATTGTATACTAATATATACACAAAAATCTATATAAAATAAAAGATTGTCCAGAATTGTTCTCGAGAAAATCAACACAGCTAATATAAATCTAAGACTCTACAGACTTGTAACACTTTCGACTCTTCTGTATATAAATATAAACGAATATGGATGATAAACCACCTTATCTCGTATTTTGGAACATTTAATCGGCAGTAAAAGTACGGTAAAAACCAAAATGTTCCAAAATATCCAATGTGTATGGTATTTTTTTAATTTTTATTATCTTGTACAACACCGACGAAACGAATAATTAAAATGTACAGGGTGTTCTTTAATGGCATATATTTAAGGAGGCGATTCGTGGACCCATTTTGAGACAAAAATTCATATGAACGTATAGAAAAAAATCTGTATTTTAAATAACTGTGATATATTGCAAATATCTTCATGAATTTTTTAGATGTGTACCAAATTTCATCGGTTATTATAAAATACATATTTTTCTCTGAAAACTTTACCGCCATGTATCTCAAAGGTTGATACGTTTAGGACATACGTTCATATGATGTTTTTTTCTCAAAATGTATCCAAGAGTCACCTCATTAAATATCGGCATGTACAAATTGCCAATTGTATCTTTTTCTAAAAACTTGCGAAAAACGTGCTTATGAGATTTAGAGAGATTGAGAAATGTGTAACCAGAACACACTATCGTTCCAACAGCGTCATTATTTCAAATATACTTGAAAATTCTCATTTTCATATCTAGCTTACATTATTTGTACCTATAAATAAATCTAAAATTGCGAAGTATCCACAAGAAAATCTGATAGTCACTCGTATTCCACTCAAAACCAAAATATCACTTGAAATAGCGTCTATCTGGACTCTGGCTTATTTTTAGGCGGTCTGAATGTTTTGATCTTTTTGCTGGACTTTTTCTCTTTTGATTTCGTCTGGAAATTCTGCCAACTGTTCACTCTATTCTCTCTGGATTCCTGAAAAGAAGTTTAATTAAGTTCATAAAGGATTGCTTTGGTTCCATTCGGGAAAACAATAAATATATTGTGCTGAATTTTTAGAGAAATCGACTGTGACTCAATTTCCATATGTTCAAAAACCTTATGTGTGTATAATAGAAATCCAATAATAAAAAACCCCATCACCGTTTCATGCTCAAGGAACTCATATAAACATGTACCTCAAAGTTCTTCTGCCATTCTTTTTGCGCCTTGGCCCGCTCTTCCTCCTCGATTTCCGCCTCCCTCTTCCGTTTCCTCTCCTCCTGATCTCTGTCGGCCAATTCCCGCCTTTTCCGCTCCGTATCAGCGAACAGTTTCATCGTCAACACTTTCACGGCACGTTTGAACTCGACCGGATCGTCCTCGGGCACCGCTGTCGACCGACCATCTTTCTTCGCCTTCTTGCGTTTCTCTTGAATCTAAAACGTATCATTCTATTATTTCATGTTTCGATGATTTTCATTTTGACGGAAAATTATTAACTCCAATGAAGCTACCTCGAGACTGAAAGACTGAGAATCTTAAGTTCTTTACAAAAATTCTTACTGAATAACCAGGGTCTCAAAATATTTTTTTTGTCTCAATTATTTGCCTGATTTAAGATTTTATATTTAAGGTATTTCTACATTAGTACAACGTTTTTTCTTGAATTTTTTACTGGCTCTTTTCTCTTTCAAAAATAAATCCACAAAACGAAATAAAATAACGCAATGCAAAGTAACAGGAATATCTACAAAGCGATAATTTAGGTTTAGTCATTCCCAAATCTGAGTTGCTGCTGTCACAAAATCCAGCAGTACTGTTTCTTTTGTAATATATTCCGAAAGCAGGCTCAGAAATATAAAGGGTTGTCCAATAGGGACGCAGGAAAGTGAACGTCAATTTGACATAGACGCCATCTTTGTTTTCTGTCACCGACATGTCATTTTAATAATAATAATAATAATAATAATATTCTTTATTGCCAGCAAAATTTTAAAGAAAAAACATAAGCAACGTCAAAAAAAAAATGTAGTACAATACCAACGGGATATTATATGTATGTTTACAATATTAACAACTATTAAAATGACAAATAAAAGTCCAGTATGTCACAACTTAGCTTAAAATGTTATTAAAATAAAATAATGGAGCTCAAATGTTAAAATCAAAGCTGTACAAACATCTGTCCAGCAAAAACTTTTTCACCGCTCTTTTAAACCTAATAGGCTTGCTCTCGGATTTTATATCTATAGGAAGCATATTGAAAGTTTTGACAGCCATGTACAGGGTGACTTTGAAGTTGAGTCATTAATTTTCAGATAATGATTGTAGAAGGAAGATAAACCAAAATATGTGTGTAAAAATAAAAAAAAAATGTTACCTTGTTTTATAAAGTATCCTCCCGACAAGTATTTCAGTGCGGACCTGTGCGCCCAAAAGCATGTCACAAAAACTGTTCGAAATGATTTCCGTTTTGCTCGACGCACAGCTGGGCGCGTCTTAGCCATGTCTCTTTACAAGCACGCAATAAAATCACTGGTTGATTTCTGATCACTGTACTCATTTCCTCAATTCGAGCACGTAATTCTTCGCGTGTATTAACCGGTGTTTTATACACTAGAGTTTTTAGCCAACCCCACAAACAAAAGTCTAAAGGATTTAAGTCCGGAGACCTTGGCGGCCAAGGTACAAAACCGCCACGGCCGATCCAACGATTATTAAATTGTCTATTTAAAAATTCACGCACATTTCTTGCATAATGGGGTGGTGCCCCATCTTGTAAAACCACATGTTTTGTCTAATATTTAAAGGCACATCTTCCAGTAAACCAGGCAAATTGTGTTGCAAGAAATCAAAATAATTTTCACCAGTTAAGCGATTTGGTAATTCAAAAGGCCCCACTAAAATTCCATTAACAATTCCCTCCCACAGGTTGATTGGTTCAAATCGCTGTTGAAAATTGGTTTCCCTTATTTCATAGGGATTTTCAATAGCCCAAACGTGAGAATTACGTGAATTAATAATTCCGTTTCTAGTAAAGAGGGCTTCATCACTCACTAAAATTTGATTTAAAAAATTGTCATCATTTTGATGTTTATTTAAAAGCCAATTGCAAAAGTCAACCCTTTGTTCATGATCTTCCGGTTGTAAGGCCTGCACTTTTTGTATGTGAAACGGATAGAACTGATTTTCACGTAGAGTTTTCCAAGTTTTATACTGACTAATCGCCAATTGAGTTGAAATTTGTCGGGTGCTTACTGTTGGATCATCACTTACTAATTCTAAAATTTGTTCTTCTAGTTCTATTTGATCGTGTGGTCTTGGAGCACCGGCATGATCTCCTCTGTGAGGTCTTAAGTCACCTGATTCACGAGCTCTTTGCACTACATTAACAAAGGCACGAGGGGTTGGTTGCACTCGATTGGGAAACCGATCCGCGTGATGCCGCGGCAGCATTTTGTAAAGACTCCCCGTAAATAAGAACCATGTCCACAAGTTCAGCATTTTCGTAAACATGTGCCATTTTTGATTTGAGCCTCGCAACAGACACGATTATTCACTTACGCGTTACCGACTACCGACTGATACTGACTGTATACAACTGAAGAAAATAATTATAAAAAGATCGTTCCAAATTCTTTCGCTTTTTTGTTTCCGATGCGATGAACGGATAAGGCGGATTATATCTGTTGTTGCCAAACACGAGAACATAATATCATTATTGAGACAGGGCGGTACTCAAACTTCCAAAGGGCTATAACTTTGTTACTTTAATTTTACCAGAAAAATGGTAAAGGAAAAAAAAATTTCTTTTGATCAGATCTACTCACTGTTAAAATAAATGACTCAACTTCGAAGTCACCCTGTATAATGGAGCCCTCTTAAAAAATGCGGACGAATGTGCAGGCACACTCAGATTTTCTCTGCCTCTGGTCACAACGGTCATACTTTTAGCATAATAATGTGCGTTACTATTAAAAAGATACATATGCTTTTTATCAAATAAAACAAGTGCCAAAAAATATAGTGATGGAACCGTCAAGAATCCCAATCTTGAAAAATGTTCCCGACATGATGTTCGAGGATGAAGTCTCAAAATGCACCTCAGGATGCGCTTTTGCGCTATAAAAACTGACATGGCACCCCGCGAAGAGCCCCAGAACATTATACTATAAGTTAACAATGACTGTACAGATGAATAATAAAATTGCCGTAAAGTGTTCAAGGAAACCTCATTTCGCAGCCGCCGCACCAACGCACAGAAGCTGTGGAGCTTACCAACCAAAACAAATGTTTGACAATCCCAATTCAGACTCGAATCCAGGTAAATGCCCAGAAACTTTATATCGGTCATCTCTGGTATTGGTCCGCTATTGCAACGAACCAAGAGCGACTCATCCCTGGCAGATGATTTACTGAACGTGAGAAGTCCAGTTTTTGTTAGTTGAATGTTTACCATTGATCGCTATGGAGTCGTATTCGATTGAAGACCGCATTAAAGTTATTCAAGAGCACTACAAAAATGGTGCAAAAATAAAAAACACGTTTACAGGATCCAATTGACGCAAGAGCTGCGTCGGGCCGACCATTTTTCGCGCCGAACGTTCTCAGATTGGCTCCTTGAACACCGCAAAATTGATGCGAATTTTTCATCAAAAATCATGTTCAGCGACGAAGCGCATTTCACTTTGAATGGGACGGTAAACAAGCAAAACTGCCACATCTGGGCGAACGAAAATCCCCGTGAGTATCAAGAGCAGCCGATGCATCCTCAAAACGTGACTGTGTGGTGTGCATTATGGTCAAAACGCATCATCGGACCTTACTTTTTCGAAAATGCGGCCGGGGACGCCGTTACCGTCAATTCTGAGCGATATCTCGTGATGATAGAGGACTATTTTTTGCCGCAACGTGAAGGAATGGATATGGGCGATGTTTATTTCCAACAAGACGGTGCAACATGCCACACAACTAACGTCAATATCCATCGATTGCAGTCCTTCTTCGGTGATCGCGTGATTTCGCGCAGAGGAAATGTGCCATGGCCACCAAGATCGTGCGATTTGAATCCCTTGGACTTCTTTTTATGGGGATATTTGAAAAGCAAAGTCTACGTCAACAAACTAGCCACCCTCCAAGATCTCAAAAACAACATCATTGCCGAGATAAATGCCATAGAACCGACCATGTTGCAAAATGTCATTGAAAATTTCGACTATCGCGTGGACGTCTGTAAATCTAGTCGTGGTGAACATTTGAGCGATATTATTTTTCATACATAAATGGTATAAATGAACCTTCAAAATAAAGTACCCAACTTGATTTGAATATCAATCTTTCTTGTTTTAATATGCGTTTACTTTCCTGCATCCGTTTTGGACAAGCCCATATAACATTTCATTTCAGTGGTCACAACAACAGCACCGATTCTACTAGGCAATTTTAAAAATTGCGCAACTTGTCAGCAACAAAAATGTATGTTTATAGTTTTAATTTGAACTGAACGTTGCTGCTGAATTCCACAGTAAAAAGATATGTCTAGCTTTTGCAAAACTGTTGATAAAGTTAAAAAATCAAACTTATAAAAATATTGTAATTGCACTAATCTGTGACGGCTTACTCACAAAAAAATCGCCTAAGCTGCACAACTGAGGTGGGTCAATTCTGTTGAAAAGCAAATCAATTTTAAGAAGAGAAAAATAACACAGAGGAAACCACTCCATGAAGTAGCTGCTACTTGGTATTCGAATCTGAGAATTTTTTGAAAACAGTGTAGTGACTGAATGAATGAATGAAACATGAAATTAGAGGGATACCAGACACCATAAGGAGCCAGCGGTATTGGCCACTCAGACGGGCCTTCTCCATTTCTTAAACCTCGCCTTTCTAGCAAAGTTGAGTATGGCCTTAAGTCCAACCTACTGAACGTCCTGGGGGTCCAAAGTGATGGATCTCAGTATAGTCTGCCTGTAGTAGCTAAGAGCCTCACAGCGACACAGAACGTACACTGAGGTCTCTTCCTTTACCCGGCAGCACTCACACAAGGGAGCCTCAGCCACCCCCATCACGTGCAGGTGGCGCCTTAATGTGTTATGGCCAGACAACAGTCCCACCAGCAACCTTAGGTTGGCTCTATCCAAGGATAAGCAGAAGTGTCCCTCCTTAGCGCTGTGCCCTACACTTTCAACAGGTTAGGAACAACCGAATCCTGTCCATGCTGTAACATGGCCGGAAATACACCATCCAGACATGGACATGGAGCCAACGAATTGATCGCCCATACCATCCTTTCGAAGGTAACAATCTCCCTTGCAGTGTGTCAGTCAGTGAAAGAGTGTAGTACTCAGTGCATCCATTTGTTTCTAATAGTTTATTATTAGTAGGTAACCAAAATGAGCAAATCACTAAAAGAAGTGTAAGATTTAAAGTCAATTTCACTGTAGCTGGAAAAATGCCTATCAAGAGACATAAAGTTTTGCATCTTGCATACCATTATTTCAGTTCTTCCTACTGCCTCTTCTATGATCTCCATGCACTTTTTCCTGGAATCTTCGTTCTCCAATGCCTTCCATGCTTTGTTAACAGCCTCAAACGCTTGCTGGGCTCTTTCGGCATCATCCTGGTTTTTGTCGGGATGCACCAAGATGGACAACCTTCTAGAAAATTAAAACATTCTTATTTTATCAAAAGTTACACACATGTCGCACCAAGGAACATGAGAATATCTAATAACAGACAAAATGATTTTTAATCACCACAGTCATTTTAATTTTGGGAATCTCATTACAGACATCTATCAACCTAATCTAGATAGATAGACAAAAATAGATTTTTTTATTATCATTTGTGTTTACATACAAGACAAAGGCTCTGAATGTTTTGATACCTCAGCATAGACTGACAGTAACTGAAAGACACATGTACAATAAACTAGCTACTCATTTAAAAGCAAGTGATTAAACAGGAAAATTTTAATAACACATTGAACTGGTTTCAATTCAGCTGGAACACACAGTATTTTTGAATACATGAATCATTTAATTTAGCTATGATTTTAGTTCTACATTTGTACATATTTCATTCTATATTTGGAATACTTAAATATTATTATCTGAAAATAAACATTCTTCTTACTGACAAGGTTAAATACTATTTAATGAATATGAATATCTTTGGTTACCTGTATTTCTTCTTGATTTCCTCTAACGGTGTTTCTGGCTCAACTTGTAGTACCTCAAACGGGTTCAGGTTGCGATAAGTGGCACCTGGCCTTAAGAGTCGTTCAATCTGCTGTTTCGGAGTGAGAACAGAGTCTCTTTTCTCAATTTCTTTCACCTAAATGCAAATATAAAATTGTTTGCTTGAAGCCTTGTTCTCGGAACAATATTAGAATGTAATAAAAATGTAAAGTTGACCACAGAATAAGAGTAGCCGCAGTTCGCAAGTTGGATAAAACAAATGATTCAAGACACCGCTTTATTTTAGATATAAAAATAGCAAATTTCAAATTGGTAACTGCTCTATTAGCATCGCTACATCGTCATAAAAACACACACATGATACATCTGCTCTTTAAGTTCCAATGTGTACAAAAAGCGATAACACGACTTTGATGAATCTTTTGTAGTGGTTACTGACCTCTGTGAGAAATTCTTTGAATACTTCTTCTTTCTCCGGAACCGCCATTTCCGACAGCCAAACTCTTCAAAATTAACTGAACGCGGCAACAAATAATAAATTATGATATATCAAAAATGCATTTCTCTTTTGTGCTATTTTGACGTGATTAACAAACATGTCAACGTCAACTTATCAACTAGAAATGTCACTTATCTACCGTATTCCCTAAATGGAGCGCCATCTACTAGCGACTAGCTTAGATAATAGGAGGCTACTGAAACACGCTAAGTAAAATCCATGCTACTCTAGTAATCGTTAGCAGATGGCGCCACACACACTATTTGACGAATTAATGATTTCCAGGAACATAAATAAATTATCTAATCACGTTCTACGAAATCTATGCTACTACCTCTACTCATACCTATACTATTTGGTTAAATCAGGATTCCATTATTGCAGCCACAGACAGAAAAACGCTTGATGTGTGGATAATTGCAGAGCCGAAATAATCCATGCATAATACACGTTTGAAACAAATTTCAGTATACATATTATCTAGAGTACAATTGAGATTTTTCGACTTTGATTCATCATTCACTTATCCCTAAAAACACACCGTGACATCCTTATTTAGAGCGAATACCCAGCAAGAGCGGCAAAATAGCAGAAAACGAGAGCTTCTCCCTTTTATTCGATTTAGATATATGCCCTACTAAAAACAATAAATATTCTTCCTAATTGACGCGGCAATTAGCGAAAGTACCGTATAAGGAGGTAGAAGTAACCCCTGAACTCGCAACCCTCGGCTAAGGAGCAAGATTAACAGAGAGTCAAGTGGTGGATTCACACACTGTTTCAAGTCTCGGCCGACGTTTCAATCGAGAGGGAAACGGGCTCCATTCCATTTCGGTGTTTTCTTGCAGCGTTAAGTAGGTACGAGATAAATAAAGAAAATTGTGTCCAGATTTTACACTAATTACTATATCAAAAAGTAAGCTTATAAAAGGAGTCAAGTAGATTAACATTTAGCATCTATAATGTGACAATTATGACTCATTGATACACAAATAGCACAACTATATTTTGAAGACGTTTTCAAAACGTCACTTTGAGATATTAGAGACGTCGTGAAGACGTCTTGTGACCGATGTACGACATCTTAAAGACTATGTAAAGACGACGTATGTTACAAAAACGAAAAGATGTCTTTACAATACGTTCCGAAGGTCTGTTAAAAAACATAATAAAAAACAGACAATTATTTAAAAAAATGTTATATGTCTTATTTTGTCTCCAAATACGATAAATGACCTTGTGGTGTGGACTTTTTTTATTTCGTACACGCCTATGCAGTATGCAGAAAGTCTAAAGTTTCTTGGAAAGTAATTCAAAATCCAGAGTACTTAGGAGGGGAATTGGCAGAGAACAAACAGTAACAGAAGCTGCTCAAATGAAGACGAATAGTGGGAGTTCAACTTCGTTCCTTCCTATTTCCCATTAACTGATACTGCTGTTGTTCGAATTTATTGTTCTTTCACTATCAATTCGTGCAACTATCGGTGGGTGTTAAACAGTTTCGTTCGAAAAATGTCGGAGATCGACGTACAATTTGGTTTGGTATTAATATAGTACACAATGGAAAAAATTAAATTGTCAATTTTTCAAAATGCTGTATCTCGGTGAGAAATGGCCGTATCGAAATTTTATAAAAAGTCGTACCTTGAAGCTCCAAGATTCTAGTGATACGATCTTTTCGCAAACAATTTTAAAACTACATGTTCCACGCAATTTTGAGTAAAAAAAGCATGAGAAAAAAATGCATTTTTTTATTCCAACTGAGCAATGGTATGGATAGCTTGTTGATGCAGCTTGAATTTGCTTTTCATAAAGCCTTGGTATTATTCAGCTGAGATGTCGAACTTGAAATCAAAAGGAACCCTTTTGTCTCTGTTCGACGATATCACAACAACCAATAGTCTAAGGACGCTTCTGACACCTGGAATAAACGTCCTACAAGTGTCTACTGCTACATTGAAAAAAATACTTTTTATCTTATACCAGAAGCACCATAATCGGCGGCATCTAGCGGCCACAGTGGTGACCCGGCTGATAATGGGAAGTTTAGTTCCAACAGACAGACTTGCCGATTTTTCTTTAGCTATGGTCGATTCTGGCAATAGATGGCAGTTGTGCTGTCTTATTTAAAGCTCATACTCTCAATCAGAGTTGCTCAGCGTTTGGTTCGATGTCCACCGAGACCAAGTTTACACCATGCTGACGAGTTGCCAAATAGCACGGATCAGCTGTCCATGGTTGACCATCTACGGTCGGACGAACAAAACCTATATTAGGTACTAGATAGTAGTGGTAGTGATAGCAGTTATTGATTTTATTTAATTGTATCCAAAAAATATGTAGGTATATTAAACAGTTGTGAGCGGTAAATTTAATAAAGTTCATTATAAAGATATTGATACAAATATTTACATAGAAATTTGTTTTTTTTTTGGTGAATGCTTCTACTACCAAAATGCTGTGTACCGCAACTGCTTTCAACATAAATTGAATTTTGACGATATTTTGGTGAACGTGCCGTTATAGTTAAATCAAGCAGCCCAGCTGTAATATTTTGATATAGTCTCTCTATTCTCTATTGAACCGAAAATTATTATTATCAATATTATATATTTCTGTCACCAAGATAGGATTTGATTCATTTCTCAAGTATCAATACTAATAATAAATCCAATGCACTGTATTGTAGTGAATTGTTATAAAAAATTTTTTGTCTAAAGAACAGTACTATTTAGAAGCTATTATTTTTTTGAAAGTACGCAGCACTTTCAGATGCTGTTGGCATCAAGGATATCGGAATTTTTTGGGTTTCTGGCCACCCCCGTCTCTTCATTGTTCCAGCGGGTTTTTTCTTTCGTCGACTAGACACAAATTGGGCCGTAAATTGAATAGAAGCGCCACTAAATCAGTACTAGGGTTCGTTTGACGCCTGATGCCCGACGCCCTCACGCTCGTCCGCCGAACGTGGCATAGCGTCGCGACGCGTAAGCTGCTATACGTACAGCCCTCTCTTACAGTGCAGTCACACGAGATTTCGCACAGTACACAAATAATCATCTCAATCTCATTGCTTTTTTCACCTGCTTCGATCAACCGTCCATCTTTTACTACTCGTAGAATTCCATCGTATAAATGTTCTGTTAAGCCACATGAGAATAATGAATGATAAACACTCAACCTAGCCTTGAAACTAAATCGGAAAAACTTACGAAGAAATGTTGGATTTTTGATTAGCTATTGGTTATACAGGGTGGCGCATCGAAAACGAAACAGACGCATTTACAGCTCAGTTTTTTTTTTTTTGGTAAAACGCTCAGACCCGTCGATTTTGTTTTCGAGGGGGACACAAGTTTGTCAAAAAATCACCTTAACACGTGCAGCCCCCTGGGCAGGGGTGACACCACCCCCAAAATCTTAAATGGAAAGAGGGGTCGAGTGATACCTTATTTTAAAGGTCTTTCAATTCCCTTTATAATGATATAAAATTAATGTACTTCAGTTCAATAGTTTTGAAGATTTATTGATTTAAAGCTTAAAGTCGACTTTAATAGGTACATCAGATTAGTTTGTACTACTTTCAGAAGAAATTTGACTAAAAGAATGTTCATAATAAGTAAATGCTTTTCTTCACTACGCCCATGGTTTGAAGCTCATGTATTTAACATCATTATAAAGGAATCGAAAGACCTTTAAAATAAGGTATCACTCGACCCCCCTTTCCATTTAAGATTTTAGGGTTGGTGTCACCCCCGCCCAGGGGGCTGCACGTGTAAACGTGTTTTTTTGCCAAACTTGTGTCTCCCTCGAAAACAAAATCGACGGGTCTGAGCGTTTTTCCAAAGAAAAAAAACTGAGTTGCCAGTAAATGCGTCTGTTTCGTTTTCGATGCGCCACCCTGTATATGTATGTATATAAGATTGTGGAAAGCGTTTTTTTTACGAATTTTTGCTGCAAGTATTTGTATTCTTATTGCAAGTACGTGCAAATTATTAAATTTGCAGAACTTTTTTATGATGGTATTATGTTTTATGTGATATCTCAGCCACAAGCCACAGCATCGAAAAAAGCGAGGAAAATATGTTGGGAGAAATTAGTAAAAATTGAGTATTTTGGAAAGAAACACTGGTAAATCATGAATAGTTTACGAATATATTTGAACATTGAACAACAGGGAGGTACTCTTAGCTGAAGAAGCCCTCCTGAAAGCAAGTGTTGGCTACTAAAGAGCGGAAGAAAGTCGTATGTTTAAAACGTATGTTTTTATCACAAATACAGAGAGGGAGACGGGATACACCAAACATGCGATTTATTGGAACACCCGAGCGTCTAGAAGGGGGGCATTGCATTGCGAAACGTCCATAAACAATGAGAAAAATGAGCATCTCACAGATTAAAACAGGAGAGTCACGGAAAAATAATTAGTAAAAGTGAGTCCGAATAGTGTGCTGAGACCCCTTTAGAACTTTGTATGAATATAATATGAAGAATGCACACGTCGTATGGTAAAAAAATAACAGACTTTATTGCAGGAACGAAGAGTGGTTACAAGTATTGAACAAAATCTGTCTGTGCCTCGATATAATTCTAATCTTTATAGGAAAAATAACAGAGCTGTATCGAAAAAAAGAAGTAAAAAGCAAATATTTCTTAATGGGCTTGCTTGCCATACAATTTAATTTGTTGGAATAATGGGCTTGTACCACATAGTTATGTTACCGACAGGATTCCATAACTTATATTGTAACGTGCTCGTAATTGGAAGCAACGATATGAGACGCCCTCGGAACATCGACGCTTAGGCAACCAGAATTACGTGACCGTGTACAAAGCGCATCTGCATTCGAGAGCGTTCGCTACACATCGGGAAGCGGTCGAGAAACATCGGACGTCATCTAGCAAACTTCGATGAAAGCCTCTGTGTCTGTGGATTGGTCGGTTTGAAATGAATAGGCGCAGAATAGATAGTCGTTGATAAGTCAACAACGGCGCAAGATGCAATAGTACAGTCAATATGCATAGAAATTTGAAATAAATTATTTGCAAGTGCTACTATAAATTAAGGTCAGAGTAATAAATTGGACTTCATATAGTAAAAACGGTGTTTTCGTTACGATATGAATCCGCCAGTGAGACCTTGGAATGGAACTCCATTTAATACGTGTAACTGCAATGTAAAACATAGCAGTTTCTTCAGAGTTTGATCACTGGCCTATACGATTCGTTAGCGGTATGAGAATCAGTCTCTCGCTCTCAATCATTCGTGAATTATCGTATTGGCAAAGTGCGAAAGAGCGAAGAGCCGTCTGACCGGAGCGCCACTATTTCATGGATTAGGTATACGAGGACGCGCTAATGGGAGACATCCCCCTCACTCCCTTGTTTCCGCACCCCTTTCCTCTCTTCTGTTCACGCTTTCTCTCCCAATGCCCATCTTTCTCTTTGACTAATTACCATTATGGGTGCTGAATTATCGTATATCATCGCTAATTGTGAATGACTACCCATGCTATAGGAGCAGACTTATTTGTAGAAATTAATGGAATACATCTTTGACTTTTTTTTATTATTTAATATGCTACAACAGTGATAATCTCCACGTCTTTTGTCACAAGCTAGATCGTCACCGGGCTCCTTCTCTTGAACACATCACTGAAGATCTGCCACTAAGCTATCCTCATCCTCAAAACTATGGATCGGATTTATCGTGTCGAAGAAAATGTTATTAATGTGTCACAAACACCAAGGTGGGCCCAATACCGAACTTTGCGGGACACATTCATTACAATTGCGCTATGAAAAAGAAAATCCATCAAAACGACAATTTGCTCACTCCTTTCAAATAGATCTAGTTAAACTACTTGTTTGTTTTGTTCCGAGCCTAAATTGTTTATCTACGGTTCTCTAGTTCAATATACAGGGTGCTCGAAAAATAGACGGAGATATTGTAGAAGATGATTCCTTGAAATACGAAAGACTTTCTAATGTTATTTAAATAACATTGGGTGACACCTTGCTAAAAAATATGAAACAAGTTTCTATAAAGGGTAATGAATTGAAAATTGCCAATATTATTTGTTGATATAAATAGATTAAAATTATTAGGTGCCGTGGCTTCCTAGGGGGCACTTTAGCGAACATTATTGGCAGAAAAATGTACGTCACTACCTTTTTCGTAAGTTTAATATTTGTTGTTTGATTAAGCATCTAAAAATACAACATCTTTGCCTCTTGTATTTTTTTCGTATCTCATTTCGTTTTCGAGAAAAAAAGCTGTTTTATTGCATGTATCTTGAAAACTTTTCCGGACCCATGTTTATAGAAACTATTTTTTAACAAGGAATCACCCGTCTGTTTTTTGAACACCCTGTATATTAAACAACACCTTGCTTGTTTTTTGTTTTAGAATCAAAATATGAGTCGTTTTTCGAGGTTCTAAATCTGTCGTTTCTGTTTTTTCACCGTAAGAGCCTGTTTAACTAACTTGATCCGTTTTTGTATACATGTTCGCAGCTAACTTTTTTTTCAAATGAGCCAACTTGTGCCGAACACAATCCTTTATCACAACGTTGCGAAGGAACTGCAGAGTCAACTTACTTAACGCCATATTTTGATCCAAGTATTTTTCTATTCTTGGATAGATATCACTTTCGTCATATTAAAAACCTAAAACGAAAACAAAATGAAGCATACATATTTTATTTCAAATAATTCAAAATCGGGTGCACAATATTTTAATTGCAACATCGAAATGACACTCTTTTCGTATTATCAAATCCTTTATTTCCTCTCCCGTAATATAACAATCATAATAATAATTATCCATCATCAGGTAGGATCACGTGTAACCTGGAGTACACGGCGTCGTTGGCACACACTAATCAAGCAGGCCGGGCGCCTATCGTAGCGGCCGGCGGCGTCGTTTCGCGTTTGTTTCTCGGCGCACGCGCACTCGGGTCCGTCCTCCAACGCACCGAACGAGAACGCGCGGACTTGGAACACGCTCAGACCGCTTCTGACAGTCGCGGGAGACGTGTCGACGTCGCCCTCTCTATCTCTCTGTCCGTCTGTCTGTCGTTACGTTTTCTTCTACCTTTCTGAAGACACCTTCAGCATGCCTCCCTTGCGCCGCCTCCTCTACGGATAGGAGGTCGACCGCCGCGTCGTCGTGAGTGATCCTTAGTGAGGGTGTTCCGTTTCTTTTTTGGCTACTACGCAGTTTCGAACAAGTGGTTGTGGTGAGCATGTACGGCGCGTGGCACCCGAAGATCAACATGATGGAACCGGTGTCCGAGCACGGGGAATGCCCCGGCGGCGGCGGGGGTCCCGGCGCCGAAGGTTTCGAGCCCCTGACGCGGGCCCGCTCGAACACGTGGCCATTGCCCAGGCCGGAGAATTACGTGGATCCTCCCGGGAGCGAAGAGGGCTCCGCCGTGGCGGCGACGGGGGGCAACAAGTGTCCGCCACCCGCCCCGCAAACGTCCACCGCCAAGAAGAACTCCAGCAGAAGGAACGCCTGGGGCAATCTCAGTTACGCGGACTTAATTACGCAAGCGATCACCACGTCGCCAGATAAAAGACTGACACTGTCGCAGATTTACGAGTGGATGGTGCAGAACGTGCCCTATTTCAAGGATAAAGGGGACAGCAACAGTTCCGCTGGTTGGAAGGTAAGTACCTAAAACATATACCTCAATATTATAGATCAAGAAGGCTCCAGGAATGCCTATCAAATATTCTAGCTTAAAGAAAACCTTGTAACCTAGATATTGAGCAGTTGCTCAGCTTTTGTTCGTTATGTCCACCAAGCTTTTGGAGTCGCTAATTTTATTAAATGACATGTGATTTCTATTAACACATCATTCTTCATCCTTTTCCTCCGATTTCCGTTCCCATATCTTCGTTTCTGTAACATCCCTAGTTCGTCGTAACAAGTATCACAAGATCGTCATTTAATTCCAAATTATAAAACTATAATATAATTTCCAAACACTCGCATCTTCACAAAATATCTATTTTTGTTTCCAATAGAAACATTTTCTCGTGTAATAAATACATTTTACTTGTAAGTACAACATACCGGCTGTTTATGAAACATGTATAATTTCATACTATAATAATACATAATTCTTTTTATATTCTTCATAACCTGCGGCATTCAAAGTTTGATATTTTTGAACGTAACACTTGATACGAGAAAATATAGACAAGATTGACAGCTCGTTACTTGTTTATACTTGGTAGGTACGTCTAAATATTCATCAAAGCATCATTTCCATGGATACTCAAGAATTGTCAAAAGTATACAAATAAATGAAAAGAGAATATATTTAGAATTAGTTGAAACCATGTTATGATAAAACACTTGCGCTATTGGCTGTGCATGTATTATTTTCAACCAAATTTTTGTAGCATATGAATGATTCTTGTAAAAGTTAAGCTGCAAGTCGTATTTTATTTGGATCTACATGTAAACTTTATTATATTTCATTCATTATTTCTTAGAAGGAATTTTATAAATGTCTTCTCTAAATTTTAATTTTACTAGGGTATGTTTATTTTCGAAAAACAATAAACACTATCTCTCATTAATGTCTAGCGTTTATGCCAAGTACTAATTTTTGTTTTCACCTGGACTGATATTTCCTTACCTCTTTTATTTTAATCTCCCCAGACGAAAACGTCAGACAACTAGGAATTTGAAACGTTACCTAATCTTCATAACTTGCGTATACTTTGTACTTCTTTAGATTGTGAAGTTATTAGAAAAGATATTTAATACAATTTGTTAAAGACTAGCGTTTTTTAATGCTTGAAACACATCAATGCCATTACCGTGCGTAAAAACATGATACGAATCGAACACGATTTGATTCCGAATTATTCGTAGGTACTTCGATAAGCGCATAGCATAAAAATGCCAACATAAAAATTCGACCTTGAAACGTTACGAGCGTTTGAAATATGCAATTTTGATCGGTTAATGATTGGAATTTCGTAATTCTGCAATAACATTAAATTCCAAAAATACCTGGGTAACCTATAAAGCAGAACCATTGTTTGATGCCACCCGTGAAAAATATAAATACTACTATAAACATATACACTATTTATATATAAAGTTTAACTGCTTTGGTCTTTTCTATATCCTTACCGACCCTTCACTATCAAATTTAAAAAATAATAAAATGATATCGACTTCA
This sequence comes from Acanthoscelides obtectus, assembly GCA_963669975.1. Taxonomy (NCBI): domain Eukaryota; kingdom Metazoa; phylum Arthropoda; class Insecta; order Coleoptera; family Chrysomelidae; genus Acanthoscelides; species Acanthoscelides obtectus. The sequence goes on from CAVLJG010000009.1 coordinate 70,502,726, forward strand.
CTTATATATTGCAAAACGAGAGCAGTTTACAATTTTTAATTGCACAACTCTGTAACTGATTTGTCTCGTTTACAATCGAGTACGTACTCGACTTCATATGACGTTTATTTTTCGTTCGATCCTCGATATCCTGTTTATCTGCTTTGTTAATGTTTTTAACGTGAATTCTAAAAAAAATGTAATCTACGCCAATGCTTCGGAGCATCACAAACACCACTCTCGTTTCGTAACCGATGTCTGTATTTAAAAGTTTTTATCAAACAATATTAATGACAAGTAAATATCGTGCGATGATACTAAATATCAAACCAGGAATATTTTTGAACTCTGACGGGCACATTCTGTCTGGATTTGATGTATGAAAGCATTCAGTAATTTTTTTTTGGTAAAATGCAAGGTTTTGCCTAGAAATATTTCACAAATTTTTTAATGCTAGCTCTCAATTGTTTGACAGGGTATTTATTCATCGGTAACCAGCTCAAAATGAAAATAAAAGACATTCAAATCCAGTTCTTATTCTTCCGACACCAGAATGACTGTTCGGTTATCTTAAAGTGCCCTAATCTGGTTCCAACCAGAAATACCCGAAAGTTTTTGATTTTGTGTAATGACAACAAAAAACATATGATGCCAGTTGTATCAATGCAAGGATTCTTATCTCAACTTTATCAGTCTCCAAAATTTAGCACATTAATTTCATGGCTCCAAAGAATATTTTAATACGATAACAACTCGACAATTGCCAAAAAGTAAACTATTTATATTGAAGACGTCACATAGCTTGTCACTAAGTGATGTCATATAAAAATAAACAAAAAAATAGTATTTGATCCCGTTTTGAAGGTATATTGTGCTTGGTATTGCGGGGTATTATTAATAACAGAGCCAAATTCTGTGTTATTGCCAAATGTACAGGGTGACTTTGAAGTTGAGTCATTAATTTTCAGATAACGATTGTAGAAGGAAGATAAACCAAAATATGTGTGTAAAAATAAAAAAAAAATTTACCTTGTTTTATAAAGTATCCTCCCGACAAGTATTTCAGGGCGGACCTGTATTTGATCGTGCGGTCTTGGAGCACCGGCATGCCGTCCATATGTGAGGTCTTAAGTCAAATGATTCACGAACACGTTGTACTACATTAACAAAGGCACGCAACAGACACCACTATTCACTCACGCGTTACCGACTGACACTGACTGTATACAACTGAATAAAATAATTGTAAAAACATCGTTCTAAATTCTTTCGCTTTATATCCGTTGTTGCCAAACACGAGCACATAATATTATTATTGAGACAGGGCGGTACTCAAACTTCCAAAGGGCTATAACTTTGTTACTTTAATTTTACCAGAAAAATGGTAAAGGAAAAAACATTTCTTTTGATCAGATCTACTCACTGTTAAAATAAATGACTCAACTTCGAATGTACACATCAGGATATACGTCAACGCTTTACGAAATGTGAAATGCATGATTTTTTATCACGTACAGAGTACAGATGTTATAATATTTTAAAATACGCATCTGCTTCCATGTCATGTTACTTAATCGAAAACATTAAACAAAATAAGAGTCGCTCGATCTTCTGGTTGGAATTATCACGGACCACTGCAGATCAGGCAGACATAATTATGTCCTTTGTGGAAATAGAAAATAATAATTGCTTCAAATGCTGGGACGAGTATTAAATAAATTAAAATAAAAAATACACCCTTTTTTAATTAAAATTAATTTTTAGCTGTTAATATAGTAAACTAAAAATTTTAAAATATTTTTTTCGATTGGAAATATTTAAACATTATTTTTAAGTTTTTAATTCATTTTTATGAACAATGAAATAAAAGTTTGTTTTTGAAATTGTACTTTTAAATTTCATTTTTGACCACTTAGTATTTATGTTGTCAGATAAGCGGTTTAGTAATTTCTATATAATTTTCATGTATTTACTTTATAGGAATCCATAAAATTTCTTACTTTTTTTGTATTATAACACTTCGATAAAAATAAATCGATATTTTGTGACGATCAGCATACGGTAATATAGTTCAAGCGTGAATTTTAACGTGTGCTAGAAATGAACGCTTTCAAAAAATGTTAGAAACACGACATAAACAGTGGAATGTCCGTAAATTATCGCTGACGTATGACAAGGACATCGGGGGTCGTTGACCTCTTTGGCGAGCAGTCGCAATTTCGCAGTGCCATACCTTAAAATTACACTTTTGACCTTGAATGAGACGGCAGCAAAAAACCACCAACTGAATAATGCTAATTCAATTTAACCAACTAATCAATATTTCAGAATGGACAAGAATTATTTCTATTGTGTGAATTCTCGGAATAGTTAGCGATATTGTGAATAATTCTATTTTTGTTAAGTGAGGTTAGGCAAGGCAAGATGTACACACGCATTTTACGTAGATATAAATAAATATTTTTTATTTTACACGTATATGAAATTGTCGAAAAAACTGTTTAATTTCGAATTTCCAGAGGTTTCTGTTACAAAAATATTGGTTGATCAGTCTGTTTGTTCGTTTTGTAACAATGACATCTCAGTAATCAATTTCTTGATTTTAGTAATTGCAGGAGAAATTAATTGGCCTGCAAATATTTTGAAACGGAGATATTTTGAAGTTGTGAGTAGAAACATTTAAACATGTATTTTTTCTTCTACATCTACATTAAACGTTAATGTTAGTTTGCTTTAAAAACTATAATCCAAAAATGTTTCCTTACAAAAACTCGGGGTGTTTTAGGAAAAAAATGGAAATTAATATTTTCAGAACCGCTTCAGGTATTTTAGTGATATTTAGGACGTAGTGAAATTTAAAAAAGTTGCGTATTTTTCAATGCAAAAATAAGTTTTAGCTTTAACAGTGCCGTGCGTACGGGTATTGTCTTCGAAATTTTTTTAAGAAAAAATGGTACGCCAATGGTTTTTTGCCGAATAAAAATTATTTTTGAATTCCCCGTTCAATTTAAAACAAATGATCTCGAATTGTTTTTCTTTTTGAGTAAAAAAATGAAAACCGTTTTAAGTTTCATTCAAATCGGGGTATCGGTTCTTAAGTTATTTTAAAAAATGTGTTTTAAAAAGAAAACTTTCACGTCCTTTGACGGACAAACGAAACACTTTTGTATAGACATAAAAAAAAAGTTCAATCATCAAATCATGTGTCATCGTACTTGTATGTCGACGGAATATTGAGACACCTTGTATACTAAGTGACATATAAATCCGAACACCCAGTTTGAATGGTTTTATTTTATTAAAAGTTGGTGAATATATTTATCTTACTGTAAATAACAAGTGAAAAAATTTTCAGCCTTATCAGTTGGACATTCCGGTTTTTATACTGCTTTTTTTTTTAATTCACTAACGCTCTAAAAACGAATATTTCAGCCGCAGTAAAGAATCAACATTGGCGGATTTGGGTTCTTGACATCCTTTACGATCGGTTACGATGCCTAGAGTACGGAAACCTGTACGATTTCGTCAACTTAGTGAGTTTGATAGGGGCCGTATAGTGGGACTTCGGGAAGCTGGACTTTCTTTTCGGGCAATTGCAGTTAGAGTGCAAAGAAGTGTAGACACTGTGGCTAGGTGTTGTCAGGCATGGCTTCGGGAAGGCCGTACGCAAAGAGCAAGGAGCACTGGACGCCGCCGTAGAACAACAGACCGTGAAGGTTGCCGCCTAAGATTATTGGCCTTAAGGGACCGTTTCTCCACTACCAGGTCCATTGTAAATGAATGGTTTGCAGAACACGAAAGACCTATTGGCATGCGAAGTGTTTACCGACGAATGAGAAGTTTTGGCTTGTTTTCATACCGGCCACACTGGGTCCTCCCACAAGATAATGCCCAACAAGATAATGCCCGACCACATGTTCCAAGAGTCACAATAGACTTCTTTCAACATAATGATGTCACATTGTTACCATGGCCACCAAGATCTCCCGACTTATCCCCAATTGAGCACGTGTGGGATATGATGGGCAGGAGATTGCTCAATTTGCAACGTCCTCCTCAGACTCTAGAAGCACTTCGAGAGGAGTTGGTGGTTGCCTGGAATGAGATACCACAGGAGGACATTGACCACCTGATCAGAAGCATGCCTAGGCGCGTTGGAGAATGCGTAGCACATCAGGGTGCATCCACACATTATTAAAGGTCAATGGGCTTTAAAGCAGTGCAATCATTTTGAAATTTTTATCATTTACTTATTATGCTTCATTAAGTACTTATATAAAATTTTATTAAAATAAAACCATTCAAACTGGGTGTTCAGATTTATATGTCACTTAGTATATATATCATTTCGCACGTACTCCGAAACAGTCCTGTAAACCACTATCATAATAAACTGACCATTCTATATCTCCTCAATCTAGCATCCCGATAGATACGAAACGCATCCAAGTCGAAGTCGCTCCGTTGCCACCGCTGGGACCTCGCCAATATTTTCGTATCGGTTTCTTTATCGGTCTCACTCTATCTCGCTCTTCTGTCCGATAAACAAATTAGGTAAATAAACTCAAGAGCTGCGTTGCAGCGCAATACGGTCCAATGATGCCATTACTTCTAATATGTGCATTTGATCACGTTTTATTCTATTTACAAAGGCTTGAAAAAATGCAGTTGAATGAAAAAGTATCAGGATCAGAATGAAACAGGGGGCCGCAAAATATTAGATACTAAAACGGTAGACGGTTAAAGTGAGAGTGAGTATGTTTCAAAAATTTCTCAGCCAGCCAAAATCGTCATGGCATTATATAAACAAAACGAAAAAATAAGGAATATTAAAAAATGTTTACCTTAGAAAATTTACAAGAGAGTGGAGGTTTGAACTCGGTTGGCCATTAAAATTTGCATGGTTCCTACTGAAATGTGGGTGATTTTCGGGATCCCTGCCCCCTGAGAAAATTCGCTATCTCCTGTTATAAGCCTTTAGAATGCGCGACCTAATAAGATTATGGGGAATTCCAATAATTAGGATTCTCCGAAGGGTCAACCATACGAATCGTCTGAATGTTGATCTCTGCCCTCTTTCTACCTGTTTTTCCTTTGATAACTAAAATGCAAACCAGATGTAAGCAACTAGAAAGCAATAAAACCATAAGTACCTTCCGTGCTGCTTAAAAAGGTTTTACAGGTTGATCAATTTTCACATCTGTAATGTGTATAATGAGACGAATAATATCCTTTCAGCTAATGAAATTTTTACTGCGATCAACTCAAAAACGAATAACAACGTTATCAAGAGACACTCACGATTTTATTAGATTTGGCATCGTCGCATCTCGATCTCGTCTGACCGTGATTTTCCACTACTTCGCAATATAACCGATGAGCAACGTCGTCGACTCGTCGTCGTCGTATCATCCTCGAGTTCAAATTGATATGCATATCATTCACATAACCTGATTTTAACCAGCTAACATTCAACGTTCGAACTAACAGGCTCGTCCCGGACAGATAAAATACAAAATAAAAAAACCTCAGCATTTTTTTTAGCGTTGTCTATCTCAACTGTGATTATAAGAATCCAAGTTTCAAGATATATCAAGAGAACAACTGCTACATCGTAATGGAAACGTTGCTTTGGCTGTGGCACTTATTACGTTTGCTTTTCTTATTTTGGTAGGGGAGTCTAGATGATGATTACGTCATCGGTAGTTATTTACTTTTTTACACGAATGGCAACCCTCACATTGTCTTTGCTTGAAAAGGAAACAATCGCGGATATAGCTTTATTTGAGAGTGCAGCAGATGATAGAAGACGAACGGAATCAATTCGCAGCGTAAAAATTATTGATGAACTCACACAAGAATTACGTAAAATAGGATTTGACATTAGTCGCGTTCGATTCCCAGAAAATCTAATTCTGCAGACGGACGAAGACATGTATCGACAGTCCCTGTTAAGCTCATTCGGGCTCAAACTGATCACCACAAGAGCCACTTACATAGATAGCAAGTTCGCTGAAACATCAATCCATTATTTAGAGAACATAGCATCCGTACTTGGACCAGATCAAGTATTTTTCATATCTCAAGATGATAAAGCTCGAGTCCCTATTGGCGTAACTGCGGCAAATAAGCAAGCACCTCTTCTAATGCACATGGAATATAGAATCAAATTCCCTGATCACGATTGGATAATCGCTAAACGTCATAAATTAATACCATCTGTTTATGCTGGTATCAAAATCACTTCCAATACGCTAGGACAACCGCAAACCGTTGGATATTCTGGACCAACATACATCGCTATTGGAAGTGGAAAGCATAGTTCATATACTGCTAATACTCATGCCCAGGATTTCGAGACGCTTCTCGAACTTGAAGAGTTTCGACCATTAGCTAAAACTGATCATGGACTAGTAAAACCAGTGGTAATCATGACGGTTGATGGAGGGCCAGATGAAAATCCACGTTATCGAAAAGACATAGGGTTTGCTATACAACACTTTAAGCGACATGATCTCATGATCTCGATGCATTGTTTTTAGCTGCCAATGCTCCTGGAAGAGGTGCGTATAACAGAGTAGAGCGCAGAATGACTCCTCTTAGTCGGGAACTGGATGGTTTAACATTGCCTCATGACCATTTTGGGTCTCATTTGGATGAACGTGGCGTTGCAATTGATGAACGTTTAGAAAGATTTAATTTCGAATTTGCAGGAAATGTATTAGCTGAAGTATGGAGTTCAATGGAAATTGATGGTTATAATGTTAATGCAAAATATGTTGGGGCAGGTGAACAAGATCTTCCTGATTTTCCAGACATTAAATGGTATTCAGAACATGTGCGTGGGAGCCAATTTTTGCTTCAAATTGTGAAATGTAGAAATACAGAATGCTGTCGTCCAAGAAGTGACCTATTTAGATTACTAGACAATAGGTTTCTTCCACCACCTGTAAAAGTAAAACAAACAGTTGTTGACTTGGTTTTGGATGAAGGAGGGCAATTTCTTAATCTTCCAGTCAATTTAGCTCTACGCTTAAGTGCTTTACTCAAAGATTTCCTGCAAATGCCCTACGATAAAATTGAGGCTATCAAGTCGAACATGCAAAACGTGTGGTCTTTATCATGCTTCCGTCAAGTCACTAAATCGTCACATCGAAAATATCCAAAAAAAAGTAAACACGCACACTGATAGGAAAGTTAGACCTGTAAGAGTCGCTGCTCGTCGTGCTAATGAACTGATGTGCATTATTCAAAATTTAGAGCACCATGATGTTGAATGGCTCGATGAAAACGACGTAGACATTCCAAGATCCGATGAAAACCAGCAAACTCGCAACACTGAGCAGCAATCGAAGCAATCCGATGTCATCGAATACTTAGAATCATGGATTCGGGTTTCATGGACTGAAGACTGTTAATTTGAATTTAATATATGTACCAAAAATTTAAAATAAGTTTGTTATGTCAGTAAGATATAATATTTTTGTCCTTTACTCTATGTTGAATACCCTATCAGTAAAATATAGTCTCTATCCTAAATCTAGTTTCTTATTTTTCAAATTATAATTATAACGTTATAATTATAATTAAAAAAAAAACAATACATTAATTGACAAATGTTTACGTAAGCATGGGGGGATGGGGTAAGAGCTTTGCTTACTTTTGCTGACAATGGGGATGGGGGGTAAATAATTGTAATAAATTTGCTTACGTAATTCTTGAACAGCCCCTAATAACGAAAAGAAAATTATGTTTAATTATAAAAATGCTTATTTTATACATAATACGAGGATTTATGTGTTATTTTGTGCCTCGACAAAAGAAGGCTCAGTTGTTCCATCGAATATAATAAACAATGTTTGAAAAAGTACCTTGCTTGACGAATTTTTTGTTCAGATTTCGACCATTTTATAAAATTTTTTTTTGACTCGTATGATAGTGTGAGGGTATGACTTAAGACGGAGACGCGAACATGATATCTAAGACCGCAGATGACGGGTTGCAACATAAATATATGATGATCTTCTGGTAAGTACAGGAGTCGCGATTGAAAAACCGAGCCTAACTGTGCCTAGGCTAAATCTGACTTTTCCAATTAATGGTGTGACATTTTCACACATAACCTTAGGATTTGTTGTGTTGTTGACAGGGATTTGAACACTGTGTCTCAGTAAAGAAGTGGAACATTTTCGTGATTTGTTACGATTGTCGACGGTCGATTATCAAGGCATTGATCAACTTCGACTTTCGGTGATGAAGCCCCAACCTTTGCCGCTGTGAAACGCTGGCACAACAAATTTCGTCAAACATCACTTGCTTCAGAAAACGTTGACGCTGTTAAAAAACTAATAATGCATGGTCGTCATGTGATATATTGTGAGCTGGGGGCAGTCTTAGGTATTACTTCCTCTAGCACACAGAAAATATTACATGATCACTTAGCTCTGAAAAAGGTTCGGTCTCGTCGGATCTCACATAATTTGACAAAAGGTCAAAAAGAGGCTCGTGTCGATGATCAAAAGATACAACAGCGGTGCTCAAAAGCGGCGTATAAAATAGTAACGAGTGATGAATCATGGATTTATGCGTATGAGAAGGAAAGGAAACAGAGGTCGACCGTATGGGTGTTTTAAGACGAGTCAAATCCAACGTAGAACGGTTGCTTCTGAATAGTATACTTTATCTGAAGTCACTTGAAACACTGTGAAATACCGGGTGCGTTTTATATATGTATCTATATTTAACACGCTCTGTTGCTGCAAAAATCGCCAAATTTCGTAGCAAATATCCCCCGTATAAGATCAAAGGCAGTTTCACCGGTCCACGTGGAGTAAAGCACGCCTATGCGTGGACATAGCCAATGAGAAAGCGTGTATTTCAGAGCTCTGAACAAGTGCAGGTGGCTACTGAAAATTGAAACAGTTTAGCCAGTGCCGTGTAGCGGTGAATAAACGTGTTTTCTTTAGTCTGTCCGTGTTTTTTCATAGATTTTATTAGTTTGTGGGTTTTTGACTTTTGAATACTCAGTTTACTTGTTGATTTAATTGTTGTGTTGATTGTTCTTGTGTGTCCTAAATATGGCTCTTTGGAGACCTTGGGAAAATGCTCCAAGCCACGAGGAGATGGTTGATGAACCTGTGCAGGCAGAATTCTTTCATAAAGATTTAGAGGAACAGACCCAAAGAGTAATCCTAAATATGTATGATTGTCTGAAAAACGAAAATTCAGATTCCTCGCAAAATCAAATTTTAAACAGAATTTGTATCCTGACAAAAATCAGTCGGTCTACCATTTATCGGGTTATAAAAAGGGGAGATGTAGTCAACCATTCCTTCCACAGAAAGCGCATAGGGCAAAAATTAAAAAGAATAGACGTGGGTTTTCAGGAAGATATTCGTCGTATAATATACGGATTTTATAAAGATAATTTGGTGCCCACGTTGGAAATGATACGGGATAAATTAAAAGATTATCCTGAAGATTTTTATAATTACAAATGCTTAGACTCACTGCACTGTATTGTAAAACTGTGTGGTTTTCAATACAAAAAATTAGATAAAAGAATGGTGATTATGGAGTCGTCTCGAATCGTTGAATTGCGCCAAGAATTTTTGCACAAAGTTAAAATCTATAGAGAGCAGAAAAGAAATCTGATTTACCTGGATGAAACGTGGTATGATACCCATGATATTGTGCAGTACGGCTGGGTTGACGACAGCAACAAGTGCATTTTAAATGCACCATGCAACCGTGGAAAACGAATCATTACTCTCCATGCTGGCAGTGAAAATGGATTTATACCTAATGCCTTGCTGTTATCTGCCAAAAATATCAAAGAATCATGTGCCGACTATCATGAGGACATGACCTCCGACTTATTTGAAAAGTGGATAGAGCAGCAGTTAATACCAAACATTTCCCCAAATTCAGTGATTATTATGGACAATGCGCCATACCATTCCCGACAGAAAAACAAAATTCCGAATACAGGCACAAAAAAACAAGACATTATTGATTTTATGAAAGATAAGGGAATGGAAATACCACAAAAATCAACCAAAGCCATATTATTGGATCTTATTAAAAGACAAAAATTTGAAAAAGAGTATGTTGTTGACAATCTGCTTCAGCAAAATGGCCATGAAGTATTACGTCTACCTCCCTATTACTGCATTTTTAACCCGATTGAGTTGGTCTGGGCTGCTTTAAAAAAAAAGTAAGAAAACATAATCAGACCCCTCAATTAAGTGAATCGCTATTGGTCACAGTAAGAGATGCAGTATCTCATATTGCTGCAACAGACCTATGGAAGCAGTGTTTTAGGCATATTATTGAAAAGAAAATGAATATTGTGTTTTGCCTCCTGTAAATCCCGTTGTAATTCCTCTACAAGATGACTCTAGCGACAGCTCCGAAGGCGAGGATGATATATAAATACCTATAATGTAAGTCTTTATATACCTTTTTATATACCTACCTGCTATGTAAATATTTGCCTATGTCAAACGTTGGAATTCTGTAATTTTTCCATTTCTTAACTTTCAGTCAACATAAATTAAACTCCCAATATAAGTATTTTTTATCGCAAATCAAAAAAATAAGAAGATAGTAAAATCCATTTATTGTGATATAAAAACATTATTATTATCGTTCTAAATAAATGACCGCACGCCTATGATACGTCATGAAATTACAAAGGACGCGCCGACCAAAGGTTTTTATGCTATTTCAAGTGACTTCAGATAAAGTATACACAATCATTTGTTCGCCGAAAGTCGTCGGTAAAATAAGGAAAACCAATAAACGCCGTCGGATCATTCTTCATCAAGAGAGTGCGATTCCCCATACAGTCCTGATTTGGCACTCATTGTCTTCTTCGGCAGAAGCTGCAGATGTGTTCATAAAGCATGTTTTGAAGTGAAAAATGTGTTATGAAAATGGAGAATATTTTGAGAAACAGTCAAGAGAATTTCATTGACAAATTAGTTATTCTATTATAAGCCTCAAAATATAAATAGTGACCCTCGTTTCAAATCTTTTTTAGACTTAGCTGCTGAAATGAAAAAATAAACTTTATCATTTTTCGATGAGAGAAAAATTATAATTAGTCATTGATCGGTGAGAGTTTAGATTCTAAATTGACACACCCTGTGTATTTCCTGTAAAACATATGTCGGCTCCAGACGAGCTATTGATTCTTTTCGAAATAATTGTAGATTTATTCACGCATTTATCGGTAGTTTCACCTTGGAAAACTTCGGAGCGTGTAATCGTCAAAAATATTTGTTTACATCTGATACACACATCGTACTAGTGCGTAAGTTATACACTCGTGGACAAATTCAAGTGGACTATTTTTTTTGTCTGATAATATAAACCGCTTAAAAGGTGTATATTTATCATTAATTATATACTGATTATAAAGTTGGATATAGAGAGGAAAGTGTGTGATGGTTTCCAAACATACGTCGTTGATATCGTTTTTGTTTTTGTACTTCTCTGGTAGTTTTCATGTTAATTTTTTTTTCTCGTTACAAACAATGAAAGCGAGGGCCGACCCTGTATAAAAAATGCTTCCAAACACAACCATTACCTTGAGAGCTATCAATCTATACGACTCTCTTGTTACAAGACTGATTAAACTGAAAATTTGTTAATATCAAGAAGATCTAATCACGATTCGATTTCGTCTTTTGAAACGATTTCAATCATCCCTTTTCTTTCAAACCTCCAACGAAGACGTAAAAAGTATAGAGTCCATCTACTCGACGTTATTTTTATAGTTTAAATGTCACCCCTCCCCTTACCACACTTTTTCCTCTGTTATAAATAGAAGTTGTCAAAATTAAAATATACTAAGTACATATAAATCCGAACACCCACTTTAAATGGTTTTATTTTAATAAAATTTTGTATTAGTACTTAATGAAGCATAATAAGTAAATGATAAAAATTTCAAAATGATTGCACTGCTTTAAAGCCCTTTGACCTTTAATAATGTGTGGATGCACCCTCATGTGCTACGCATTCTCCAACGCGCCTAGGCATGCTTCTGATCAGGTGGTCAATGTCCTCCTGTGGTATCTCATTCCAGGCAACCACCAACTCCTCTCGAAGTGCTTCTAGAGTCTGAGGAGGACGTTGCAAATTGAGCAATCTCCTACCCATCATATCCCACACGTGCTCAATTGGGGATAAGTCGGGAGATCTTGGTGGCCATGGTAACAATGTGACATCATTATGTTGAAAGAAGTCTATTGTGACTCTTGCAACATGTGGTTGGGCATTATCTTGTTGAAAAGTTGGATCTGCCAGGGTGTCAAGATAGGGTAAAAGATGGGGTTCTAGAACTTCGTGGATATAACGCCGCGCGTTCATGTTACCTCTGATGAAGATTAAAGGTGACGTGGAACCATAAGCTATAGCACCCCAAACCATAACTCCAACAGTGTAATGAACATGTCTTTCAACAAAAAACTGTGGATTCCTCCTTTCACCACGTCGCCTTCTAACCCTGGCACGACCATCGTGCATGCCTAAACAAAATCGAGACTCGTCACTAAAGACAATACTGTTCCATTCCTGATCCCAGAGTGACCGTTGTCTGCACCACTCAAGGCGATTACGTCGGTGTTCTCGAGTTAAAGGGAGGACCCAGTGTGGCCGGTATGAAAACAAGCCAAAACTTCTCATTCGTCAGTAAACACTTCGCATGCCAATAGGTCTTCCGTGTTCTGCAAACCATTCATTTGCAATGGACCTGGTAGTGGAGAAACCGGTCTCTTAAGGCCAATAATCCTAGGCGGCGATCTTCACGGTCTGTTGTTCTACGGCTGCGTCCAGTGCCCCTTGCTCTTCTCGAAGCCATGCCTGACAACACCTAACCACAGTGTCTACACTTCTTTGCACTCTAACTGCAATTGCCCGAAAAGAAAGTCCAGCTTCCCGAAGTCCCACTATACGGCCCCTCTCAAACTCACTAAGTTGACGAAATCGTACAGGTCTCCGTACTCTAGGCATCGTAACCGATCGTAAAGGATGTCAAGAACCAAAATCCGCCAACGTTGATTCTTTACTGCGGCTGAAATATTCATTTTTAGAGCGTTAGTGAATTAAAAAAAAAGCAGTATAAAAACCGGAATGTCCAACTGATAAGGCTGAAAATTTGTTCACTTGTTATTTACAGTAAGATAAATACATTCACCAACTTTTATTAAAATAAAACCATTTAAACTGGGTGTTCGGATTTATATGTCACTTAGTATATGTATCACTTATTATATAGTATTGTGATATAATGAATCTGAAAACAAAACAAGTTATTTTTCTTAGTTGATACTAAAAATCCAAATACCGTATTCACCATTGCTTAATATTGATGCTTTTTGAGAAAGATTTGCCTTCGTGCGTGTTTCAGTATCAGATATGTTTCATTTCTAATTTAACTGTTCACGTCAGTCCTTTTAAAATGGAAGAAGAGAAAAATGTGTAGCGTGTGGCCCTAAAGGTATTTTTAGATTACACAATTTCTTGTAGATTTAGTTCATTTTCACGAATATAAAATTAAAGTTTATTTTACAAGTAATATGACGCGATTTTGCGCAATATGCTCCTGTTTCTAAACTACAAACTCGGAATTGTAACTATGAGTGTACGAACAGATTTTGAGTTTTAAAGCATCCTCAATTTTAATTTATTTAAACATCAATTCTGCGACAAATATCTAAAAGTGCATTACTAGTCAATTTTTAGACTTATTTTTACATAATTATTGGCTGAGAGGATGACTCTAAGAAAAATTCAGTAAAATTGTATTTGTAAAAACCCCTCGTGCCTTTGTTAATGTAGTACAACGGGCTCGTGAATCAGGTGACTTAAGACCTCACAGGGGACTGCATGCCGGTGCTCCAAGACCTCACGATCAAATACAGGTCCGCACTGAAATACTTGTCGGGAGGATATATTTTGGTTTATCTTCCTTCTACAATCATTATCTGAAAATTAATGTCTCAACTTCAAAGTCACCCTGTATATTCAGTTATTTATTTAATGTACCTCTTTCAACGAATACGCAAAATTTTATGCGAAAAATTGAACTAAATCTTGTACAAAATGAGCCTTAGGGTGTTGTATAACTAGGATTCCAGTTTGAGGTGCAGATTGAATAACGTTGAAAGGTAACTGTTAGAGTGCGAGACGATCCAACGAAAAATAGAAATTTTTGTTCGCGAGTCACTTTAAATACGTGCCATACCAAGAATTCCTTTATCTGAAGAATTGCAGAATAAGCGCGATACGAAATCTGTACGCAAGATAGTGTGTACATGGTATAATCCAGCCTCGTGGAAGTTGGCTTCTCTTGGCGCGGCGATCCGTGAAGATGAATGGCGCAACACCGATTACTGTTAAATGGGGAAAAACCAGCCTGTTCACTGATGCTTCATCGCATTGGTTCGACCGCTAACATTAGTACAGTCGATCAGAACCTGAACATTACTTGAATTTTGATATTATTTCATTTGCGTATCAGGTGAAATATTCGAATTCGATTTCTGGCTTACATGCTTTCCTAACTTATCACAACATTAACACTAAACATCTATTTCTACCATAGCCGGTCACAGTATTACTCAAAAAAAAAAACATATTCCAAATATTTATGTAATTGACCCTTGGTCATTATTCAAAATATATTCGACACGGTCACTACTCAAGGGTCAATCAATTTATTGGACAATTAGGATTCGTGGATTAAAAAAAGGGGATATATCTGTATATTATTATGTAATAAAATGACACAACTTTAATTATTTTCTGGACGGATTGAACAGTCAGGTTCAGAAATATTGAGGCACGATAGTTTTTCAGTAAAAATCTGTATTCCCTCGGGATCCACAGACACACCTTGTGAACATAAAATAATTGAGCAAGTGTTGCAAATTGATATCGTTTGAAAATATTCTTTTCAATGTTGACAGGATTTCATAGAAAAAAATGAATGTGCAGAAGCGATCAAATGATATTCTCATTTACAATGCAAGCATTCATTACCGGTCTTTTAACTGGTGTTGATATGTAATCGATCCATTCACTTCCGTTTCTCTGTCTACTGCCGTCGACTATCCGGTGACCCCTAGACGTTCTCTTTTTTAGAAATTAAAAAGTACAGATTGGATCTCGACGGAATTTGTATCGTTGATTAACACATCGCAAGGACATTGTTTTTATTATTGTGAATGCCACTATGTGCACTGTAATCAGGAAATCGCATTGCCAGCGATCTGTGGAAGAAGCGCATTACTAAATATATCCAGGGTGACTTCGAAGTTGAGTCATTTATTTTAACAGTGAGTAGATCTGATCAAAAGAAATGTTTTTTTCCTTTACCATTTTTTTGGTAAATTTAAAGTAACAAAGTTATAGCCCTTTGGAAGTTTGAGTACCGCCCTGTCTCAATAATAATATTATGTGCTCGTGTTTGGCAACAACGGATATAATCCGCCTTATCGGTTCATCGCATCGGAAACAAAACAGCGAAAGAATTTGGAACGATGTTTTTACAATTATTTCATTCAGTTGTATACAGTCAGTGTCAGTCGGTAACGCGTGAGTGAGTAGTGGTGTCTGTTGCGTGGCTCAAACGAAATCAAAAATGGCACATGTTTACGAAAATGCTGAACTTGTGGACATGATTCTTATTTACGCGGCATCACGGGTTTATGCGGATCGGTTTCCCAATCGAGTGCAACCAACCCCTCGTGCTTTTGTTAATGTAGTACAAAGGGCTCTTGAATCAGGTGACTTAAGACCTCACAGGGGAGGGCATGCCGGTGCTCCAAGACCACACGATCAAATACAGGTCCGCACTGAAATACTTGTCGGGAGGATACTTTATAAAACAAGGTCATTTTTTTTATTTTTACACACATATTTTGGTCCTTCTACAATCATTATCTGAAAATTAATGACTCAACTTCAAAGTCACCCTGTATACAGGATGTTTATTTGAAAATTTCCCATCCGGATTTATCGAAAACCACCACCAGCTCTTAACTATTTTCATTTTGAATGAAATTTATGGAATTTAGTAACTATGTGTACAGAACCTAATGTAATAGTAGATTTATTCTAAAATGACCCAAAACTTCAACTTGAGCGGCTTCATCCCCGATTATCACGTTTTGTATTTGCAACATATCCAGTTTGAGTAAATTTAGAAAGGTCTAAAACATGGCTATGCGAAGTTGTCTTCCCCAAATGTAAATGACGTTAAAGATGACGGCAGTTTGCCGAGCACATTGATTTTGGGCACCATAAGTTAGAATCATTTCCACTCTTTAGGCTAGTGAGTAAACCATTTTGAAAGTAAAATCTGAATCAATAAATTAATTTTCACAAATAACTAAGCAGGTATAACAATAAATGCAGTTCCGTGTTGATGAAAAAAATGCCGAAAAAAATTCTGGTTGTTATTTGGTTGTTGCCACGTGTAATCCTAACTTGCTGTTTATGTTGGTAGTTTCCGTTTTAAATTATAAACGTATTATAGATTTGGCAAACCCTAACGGGCAATATTTTGAAGACTTATTGAAATAAAAAGTGATATTTTCGTGTGTTTTTGTTTTCTATCTGAACAAATTAAGATAAATACAGATTTTTCTATTTTTCTGGAAAACGAATTGATCGATTTTGAAACTTCAAACGTCAAAATAAATACCTTTCAAACAAGCTATTACTCGATACCCATTGTCATTTAAAATTTTTAAGGGGTGAAGTAGTTTTTAGTTGTACTCGTAAAGTTGTCCCCTTTGACAAATCTTTTGACGAGTGTGGGCGTTTTTTCTTTTATTCATTGGTTTTCAAATGGACGCCCTTTATATAGTTGTTAGGTGCCCCGCGGATGCATCAAGCCAAAATTAAAAAAAACATCAGGCGAACATTTTCTGAACGCCCGCGTAACCAACAAATTGAATCGGCTGCGGCGCGAGGCGGTTTCACGTTTGGGTAACTTGTAAAGAGAGTCTAAAGATTACACGTGGTAGTCAAGGCTGAAGCGAACGCATAGCGTAGGCCAGAGGCGTGCCACCGCAAATCATACTCTAAACATCAAAATGATATAACGTCCACACACATGGAATCGAAAGCCGACCACGATAGCGACACGGATCCGATGACAAGGTCGATTAACTTAAAATATTCGTACTACGCTCTTGTGACTGTTTACAGAACGTTCAATCATTCCGTAGAAACTTCTCTTTAATAAAAAAATAATTGTTAGAGTAGGCCATGTGAGATTGAACAAAAACCAGGGCTGCGAAGTTTTCAATCAATCTATTTTGATATTATATTAAATTACTGTAAAAACAAGTCGCCGAAGCAAATAAAAGAACTGAATGAAACTCATCAGGAAATTCACTCAAAAAGGAAGAAAGTTTACATACATTATGTAAGTTTGAAATCATGACTAATCCTCATCAGTCCAACGTAATTAGCTTTAGCGATTTGTTCATCTACTTCTTTATCATACTTGCTTGCCCGTATAACAGAAGAAGATAAGGATCCAGCAGCCGAGTTACATGTTTCTTTCCCTTTTTTACTGCCTGACCTCGGAGGTAATAGCGATTGTGAATTACTAGTTTCTTTCGGTTCTTATAGCAAGTTCATTTGTGATTTAGAACTGCTGCTCATACTAGGCTGTTGTACCTGCAATGACTTATCATAATATATGTAGTTTCCAGTCAATATCAATAATTTATAAATGTATATATTTGAACAAAATGTTTGTTCAAATATACGGGGAGTACACGTCATAGTAGTCATTATTAAAATGGGTAATAGGGGGGTCAAAGCAAGTCAAAAGGTTCATATGACCCATGGGCCAAAAGTCAATAGATTTTTGTCTAAATGGCTCTACAGTTTACAACTTTAAGTGTTTTATATCCACTACAATCTTACTAATTTTTATAATCTAATCTAAAACGTTTTTAAACTGGGTAATTAACAAATAAATGGCATTAAGTTTTTCTAAGTTAAGCCAAAATTTATAGTCATTAAATTAAATATTTAAAACACACATGACAACAGCGCGTCGGCCTTTTATCACTCTTATCGAACCGGCAATCGATCGCAAACGGTAACAGTGGTTAGTTATCATTTTGCATAGATAAATTACTTTTCGTTTTGTCGAGCAGAGCATCGGGCGTGTCGTTTTGTTTTTGTTCGCGTACGTCGCCGTGTTTATTTACAATGTTCTCGAATCAAGAGTTCGCCGACATGTTGTTAGTTTACGGTGAAACTTTTTGCTTCTTTGAACCCCCTCTATCACCCATTTAAATAATGACTATCATAACGTTTACACCCTGTTTCATTACCTACTTATCGCATTTAAAAAGCAATGAAATTAGAAAAGTAAATTTTCGTTTCGCCCAAGGCGGCGGGATATACAGGGTGACTTTGAAGTTGAGTCATTAATTTTCAGATAATGATTGTAGATGGAAGATAAACCAAAATATGTGTGTAAAAATAAAAAAAATTAAAAAATTTTTTTACCTTGTTTTATAAAGTATCCTCCCGACAAGTATTTCAGTGCGGACCTGTATTTGATCGTGAGGTCTTGTCCCCTGTGAGGTCTTAAGTCACCTGATTCACGAGCCCGTTGTACTACGTTAACAAAGGCACGAGGGGTTGATTGCACTCGATTGGGAAACCGATCCGCATAAACATGTGCCATTTTTGATTTCGTTTGAGCCACGCAGCAAACACCACTATTCACTCACGCGTTAGCGACTGACACAGACTGAATAAAAACATCGTGATCACCGTTTCAAATTCTTTCGCTTTTTTGTTTCCGATGCGATGAACCGATAAGGCGAATTATATCCGTTGTCGCGAGCACATAATATTATTATTGAGACAGGGCGGTACTCAAGGGCTACAACTTTGTTACTTTAATTTTACCAGAAAAATGGTAAAGGAAAAAACATTTCTTTTGATCAGATCTACTCACTGTTAAAATAAATGACTCAACTTCGAAGTCACCCTGTATATATATATATATATATCCTCTTTTTATACGCTTGAGTTTAGTTGCTTAATTAAAAACATATTATTATTTGAATATCGCATAACTCTTGCGCTAATCTCGTTCAATCAAACCTAGAAGAATCCAAATAAAACCTTACATTTTACATTCAAAATAGAAGACTGAAACTGGTCTAACTCCTTCGATCTGAAAAACGAATTCAGATAGTTTCCCTGTAACTGTAATCGCCGTAGATGCTGAACCTTTGATTCGTTATTCTATTTATAACCGCAAATCATCATCATCATCATCGGCGGTTTGTAATGAGATTCAATTCACGTTTCAAATTCATCTTTTATATCGCGAATAATTGCTACATAGGTGCTCACATCGATTAATTATTTAATAAACAGGACTCTGCTCATAAATGATAATCCTCCGACGGTGGTTTTATCTGAGTACCATGATTGGACTTATAGCGCAGTCAAATTTTGTTTTAGTTTTAGCTCTCTCTTATCGGCTTGTCTGGTTTTAGAAAAGAAAAGAATTATGTGGTCATGAACTGTCATCAATTTTTAATCGACTGAACAAGGACTTGCTTTTGATTGAAACAAAGTTAACGGTGGACGGATTTTGGTGCTTTTTGGCAACTTCTCAGCATCGTTTAGGCTTCGTCTCAGCTCAGGACAGCGAACGAAAACACTAGCAACTAACCTTTAGTTGAGCTATGAGATCTATCGAAGCACGACAGCATAAGGTACCATCTATTGCCAGGATCGCAGTTTATGCTGGCTTTTTTTAATAGCTGGCATATTATATCGAAACAGTTAAAGAAAATGTATTCGTCAGACTTACCGTCAAGTTCTTTTTTCTTAAATCTACTACTGTAATGTCTACATCAAGAATACTTTGGATAGATGGGCCCGAAGGCAGTATCCAAAATTATGCAAATTTCAAAGAGGAAACGGATTTTCAGGCCTCTTGACGTTCATGTGTTAGTTTTGCAATAAATAAAAATAGATGGAGCAGTAAATTATTTCCGGTGTATTCGGTTCCTTGTCAAGTCTGGAAGCTAAATATTTTGGTTATGCCGAAGTGCAAAAGCAGGCGAAAGCTCAATATTCCACGAAAACCAGACAGAAATGGAATATTCTTTGGCAAAAAAGGGAAGGTCAAAGTAGAAAACGTATATTTTATACTTTTACGTAAACTTTTGATCATCCTTTCGGGTTCGTATCTGTCGGCGATTTCCTTACGCCGAAATATTTTCGGAGAATCGTATCTATTTTTTCTCGACCGCAATATTTTGATCGTATATATAAATGATACATAGAATCGAACCGCCGAATGATAATAATTATATAAATATAGTGTGTATATAGTAAAAGTTCTTTGGCACATGGCTACAGCTGACGTTTAAAATTAGCAAATTGGTGCCGGTATTGAGGACACACCGCCCGCCGCTCGTGCTTCGCGTTCTCCAGCTGTACACAGCGACCCAAACACGAATTAAAAAGTCGACGTTCAATCGACTTTTTGTAAAAAATACATAAATACAACAGTTATAAATGGCGGAAAGATTCATTCTTAACCATGTCTTAGCCTAAAGGAAAATAATCAGTAATAGAAAAAATGTACCTTTGTACCTTCCTAATATAATTTATACGGGAGAGAGAAGAAAAAATTAAACAAAAAACAATTAAGTATTTGATAAACAGACCTTATAGGCTTTTCTGGAAAAGTTGCTCATAAAGTTTTGGTCAAATGAATATTAACCAAAGTGAGGAGGTGGTTGTTGCGCGTATCCAAATTGTGAATTAAGACAAGCTAGATAACAGATTTTTTTATATTTTGATGACAAAAAGTTGTATTTGAATATATCCGATATTTTTTACCAATTCATGGAAGATATTGAGTGAGAAACGTACCTTAATAATATAATATAACACATACAGACATAGAGACAAAGCGCAAAAAGGATATTGATATCTACATCCACAAACGCGGAATAGTAAAATAAATATAAACACATATAAACAGAAAAATGAGACAAAGTAAAATAAATATAAACATTAATACCATAGCCGAAGCGCGGGGCCGTTTAAAATAAAAAATTATACTACGATTTACAAAAGCATATCACTAAAGTTATTTGCCAAATACACATCAATACAGAATGAAAAATGCTTAGGCCATTTTGGAGTAGAAATATCCATGATAACAGGTCAATGACACTTCGTTAGATACTACATCTTTTAGATTAGGAATGAGGTAAATAACTCTGCGCAAACCATCCACAAGATGTGAGGTTAAGTGGTAGAGTAGCCAGCTGGCTAAACTTTGCCTCGCAGTGTGGAGGGATTAATAAAGACATTATTATTATTATTATAACGAGCTTTTACTCCCCAAGCCAGACCAAAGATCAAACCAAACCATACCAAAGACTCCAACTCATGACTGCGTAGGCTGAATCTTGCGACTGAGTCGTATCAGCATTTATTGATAGCACCTTGGGATCAAACCAATCACCAAGGTCGGACTTGCATAATGCGCTATTTATGCTTGACGAGGTTATCTGTACATACAAATACATCAGAACTTACCACAGCGGTGTAATAAGCATATAAAAACAATGCACTATTGAGCGTCTCTGATAAGCTGCTGGGAATATCATTGATATGTGATAAAAAACAGCAGTGGTCCAAGAACGGATCCTCGAGGAACTCCGTCGACTCTTTGGTGTCAAAACTACAGCCATTAAAATACACTAGTTGTTCAATCTCAGACCGGTATGATTCTAAGTTTTTGATACTGCCAGGATGAATGTGGTAAAATGTTATTTTTATTTTTTTATACCTACAGGGTGACTTCGAAGTTAAGTCATTTATTTTAACAGTGAGTAGATCTGATCAAAAGAAATGTTTTTTCCTTTAACATTTTTGTGGTAAAATTAAAGTAACAAAGTTATAGCCCTTTAGAAGTTTGAGTACCGCCCTGTCTCAATAATAATATTATGTGCTATCTTCCTTCTACAATCATTATCTAAAAATTAATGACTCAACTTCAAAGTCACCCTGTATAGCGGGTTTATGTATTTTGCAGCCTATATTTTATTTCCTCAAGACAGGGATAGTAAACGATGTTGTAGTACGCTATTTTACTCATTATGAAAGACTCACATATTTTCTTAATTTTTTTATTCAATATAGTTTAATTTACATATAGACATCAGCAGAATTAGCTATTAAACTGTGTTTTTCAAACCTAGAAGAGGACACCTTTATCCTAGACGTAAATCGGTCAGAGAAAAACGAGGATGTAAAATGAAGTTGCTTTGCAGATCTTTTTCAATTGGAGGTTTTAGGTTGGTCCTTGACATAACCCAGTCTATGGCTCTTCTAACTGATATTCGCACGAAGATATTCCTTCACTAATATTTATTTTGATGCCTTGCTCATATCTAGAACAGGTGACATACGTCTTCGGCGTCTATAGACACAATGTCGGGAAGAGTATTTTCGCAGCACATGTACAACTGTGTTTTGAACAATTTGTAATTATACTATGTAGATGACTACTTGTTAATTTGTAAGATGCAAACAACATCAAATCATATTTTTCTCTTTTCTGTAATTTTCCTACTATTTCTTAATATACTGTCCTGTTTCTGAATACATATTAGAAACCCTTTGTTTCTATTGGATCAAATATCCTAAGCTGAGCTCCACTCAAAAGTTACCCTTTTTTCATATATTTTACTGCATTTGGAGCACGTTGTATACTCGTGTAGTCATTCAAAACTCATTCCGCTCTATTTATAAAGTTCAGAGTATGGCGTCTGATGCGGCAGTTTCCATTTCTGATATATTTAAATAGCCGGGTAGATGATTACATGCACATTTTCACCTTTAATTTCCTGAACGAACTTCATCTTTTGGTAGATAAAAAAATTGAGAGCTCGCAAGCTTCTCGGGTATCAATTAGTAAGTGTAAAATATTTACGTCTCTCCGTTTTGTGGTTCAAACGTAGGGCTTCCATCCGTCCGGGATTCCCCGGATTTGCCCGGGGACCGCCCGGAAGGGATTTATAAAAAGTGTCCGTGGATTCTATGTACCTACACTTGTATAACGTTAGAAGATCAAGAAACGTTTTGTTGTAGGTATACCCCATTTGCAGACCCAAAAATCATTTATTTCTAATTTGACGTCAAGAGGAAAAGTGTTCTTAATTATTTTTTAACCAGATTACCCAAAGAAGAAAAGTGTATAAATAATTTTATTACCGATGGCTCGAAGCCTTATTTGCGGTATGTTGTGTCAAACACTGTTAAATAAATCGCCAACAACTTGTTTAAATATGGAAAATACGGCGATGTTTTTATTTTTACTATAAAATTATCTGGAGTGTGTCACCCAAATGTCCGGGGTTTTTGAAGCTTTTTTCCGGCGATGGCAATCTTATTTAGACATGACGTATTGGACAGATGATAAAAAAATACCGCGTGCAGAAAGTGAGGAACAGTGAGGAATTAACCATTTGATAATAAATAGTGACTAAATATTATCGTTACTTTCTTCCACGTAACGAGGGCTACTTGAACGATATAGACAATGCAACGTAAATCCATTACCTTGGGTAATAAACTTAAAAAACGTTGCTGATGTCAGTGTTGGTCCAAGCAACGTTGGTTGGCTGATGATATATACAGGGTGGCGCATCGAAAATGAAACACGCATTTACAGGCAGCTCAGTTTTTTTGGTACTTAACGTAGGATATTCATAAACTTGCCCTAAAACCCCCACTTCTATTGCTTCGTTCCTTATGAGATTTTCAATGTTGCGTTTTTTATTGGCGACTGACCCAGTTTCCCGAAATTTAGCTACAAGTTCTAGAACATATTTTCGATGCACATTACTGTTCTCATGTCGCTCATTGAATATTTCTGCTGTTCTATTAGCGCACTGATTATTTCCGAAGAATATTTCGATAATTTCAACTCTTTCTGCTGTGGAATATACCATGGTTAATTTATGTAATAAAGCGTTACAAGTTATTTTAGCAACAAACTTTGGTCAAATCAATCGCAAACTATGTACTAAATTCCTATTTAAAATAAGTGCGAGATGTTTCCTTATCTTTCTTCAAGAAATAACTTTTTTGTCACAAAAAAATGCTCCAATAGCTATTTTCAACAACAAAATGATAAACAAACCATGGACGTAGTGAAGAAAAGCATTTACTTCTTAAGTAAATTCTTTCAGTCAAATTTCTTCTGAAAGTAGTACAAACTAATCTGATGTACCTATTCAAGTCTACTTTAAGCTTTAAATCAATAAATCTTCAAAACTACTGAACTGAAGCTCATGTATTTTACATGATTATAAAGGGAATTGAAAGACCTTTAAAATAGGGAATCACTCGACCCCCCTTTCGATTTAAGATTTTAGGTTCGGTGTCACCCCCGCCCAGGGGGCTACACGTGTTAACGTGACTTTTTGCCAAACTTGTGTCCCCCTCGAAAACAAAATCGACGGGTCTGAGCATTTTTCAAAAAAAAAAAACTGTGCTGCCAGTAAATGCGTCTGTTTCGTTTTCGATGCGCCACCCTGTATGTCTATGTAACTGATATGAATGACATGGGTACATGCAAGCGACGATTGAGAGTTCGACCTTGCTCGGCTAGCTATCCAGCCAGTGTTATCGGCGGTTGCAAGTGGTGCATTCGGTGTCGAAAAATGACGTAAACCACTGTCGTATCATGCCAAGCATACCTAACTTAACTACAAACCGTTAATTGCCACTGCCAAGGCATTATCGCTAGACTGCCACGTACCTGGCTCGTTCTAGAAAACTGATAACCTCAACAGACACGTTCGACATGAGAAGAGCCAACATGTTGAGTACGGGAAGGCAATAGGGCATTTTGAGGATTTACTCGATTAAAAAAGGAAGTGATACCTTGCATCCTATTTAGTGCCCCGAGTTTTTGTAAGAAAACATTTTTGGACCATAGTTTATGCAAACTAACATTAACCTTTCGTGTAGAGTCACACCCTTAAATATCCGCATGGAGATAACTTCCCGTTTAGCCCTTTGGGCTCCCCTACTACTAAACGAACACGTTTTGGTAACATGAAAAGGGAATTTCCTGCGTTGTTCGGTTTTCCACCACGTGACTTTTCCACTTCTTTTCGGTGTCCGAGGCGATGATCGCATCGAAAAGTGCAGTGTGCACGTCACCGATACCGTAGAATCGTCATTCTTGAAAAAATCTCGGTAGCCACAATCTCTGCATATAATTGACATTCCTGAAGACGAACTCCACCACTCTGAGCAACTTATTTGTCAGTTCCATCGAGTCGTGTTGCGTTTTGCTGCAGAATCGAACCAAAAGCATCCACAGTTTGTGCCAGTTGTAATATTCATTGTGTCTCAGATTCGTTATCACCACTACTTACTTAGAACTGAGATTCTTCAAGAAAGTATCAACGTCATCTGTTGCTAAGTTGGTTATAGGCATTACGGCGGCAAATCTGAATGCTGTTTCAACAAGACCAGTTCTAAGATCTGCATCTGTGTTGTTTTCTGTCATGATGGTCTGCATTTTTCAGGGGGGGATGTGAGTCTTGCAGCTTTCCTTTACTACTGCAGGAATCTGTTCTTTGTACGGCATCGAAACTTGCAGCATCTCGATGAAGTTATGACCTCCTACTATGGTATTCAACACCACTGTCTCCAAGGAGTTCACAAGTACTTCATCATCAGGATTTTCCTGGGTAAACTTCATGACCTCGGTTTGGACCTCGCCAGTTTTCACGCCCATGCGGAACAGCAGCATATTGACAGCGGCCGATTTTGTTGCTTTTGGTGTTTAAATAAATTTCTTCATCAAAAAAATCCGATATGCCAAAACTTTCATGCAATTTTCTATATCATATCACCTTGATAACCAGTCTATATCTCACAGACGGTAGTGTGGCTATGATCGTTCGTATTATGCAACCGGTTTTGCTGGTGGCAGCCATCAGCCCGTGTAATAGTACGCCTATTATTAAAAACCTATTCAATGTCAGCAGCATCATCATCGTTGGCATCGTGCTTGCCGTGAATTCATTAAAAACTTTGATCGCTCGTTCTATTCCACGCACTGTTTTTATTTTTATACTCGCACAGATCTAGACAACCGAGACTTACCATGTTGCGTGTAATCCGGTCCATTATTATGCGTATTACTACTGAGTATTATTGAGCGTATTTAACGGTATATTTAGTAAATGACTGTACTTTGTATTTTGACTCTACGAGTTAAGTGCTATTTAAATCAAATGTTGCTAACTTTAAAATCGGCAGGACAATTACACGTGTCATTACACATGATTATAGGTACACCATCTATAGAGGGATCGATAATCTAAATTAGGTGCGTAAATTCCGAATTCGATGTCAGTTTGTTGCTAGGATATCAGTGGGATCTCAAACCGCATATTTTCTGTCTCAAAATCGAACCCACGTTCGTAACTACGGTGGGTAAAATTAGAAAAATTCGCATCTAAGAGAATTTTAAAAAATTCTTGCTGCTCCGAATAACATAACGTTGGCACTAGAGATGTTCAGGTTTGATAAAAATAATTTTTTGGTTTGGTTTGATATTTATCAAAACATAACTTGATATAAGTCATTGATTTAAATTGAATGATGGTATTTAAATGTTAAGAAGTAATCGATTTCATGTGCTGCAAAATTCTAAACTACGCTCCTTTTTCTCACTTGACCCTCTTTATAGTCACTATTCAAAAGACTCTTAACTCAAGTACAAAAATTAACTGCTATTCGTACTATGACGACTTTGTATGTATTCTCTAATATTATATATTAATGGCTGGCGATGCGAAGAAGGCATGAGATATCTTTTTATAGATAAGATCAAATAATTTGACCTCGAGCAATTGAACGCAAATTAAATTTGAAGCTCCCGTTTTTTATGGCTTTCAGCTTTCAGCAGCCTTCTCTTTGCACGGCGCTTTATTGAACATATCTACTAAACGATATACAGGGTTTGTCCGGAAAGTAATAGGACTGAGTCGATTTAAAAAAAATTATTGAGCCAATCGTTACAATTCTTTAAACACTTTCAAAATAGTCTCCTTCTGCGTCGATGCAGCGCTGCCAGCGCGATTTCCAAGCATTGAAGGCGACACAGAAGGCATTCTCCGGAATAGTGCATGTTGCTTGGATCCCCTCTGTCGTCTCAAAATGCTTGCCTTTCATCGGCTTTTTCAGGCGAGGAAACAAAATAAAGTCCGGGGGCACATCTGTGCTGTAGGGCGGCTGCGGAAGCGTTGGGATGCCGGCCTTGGTCAGGTAGCTGTTCACAAGAAAGGCGGTGTGAGCCGGCGCGTTGTCGTGGTGCAACTTTCAGTCGGCTGCGATGTCTTGTCGGACCCGACTGACCCTTCGTTTGAGTCTCCTGAGCACTTCCACGTAAAACTTGGCGTTGATGGTTTGTCCAGGAGGAACAAATTCAGCACGGTCTTCATCAGCGACCTCTTCCCGGCCCTCCAAAAAGGCCTGGTGCCACCGAAACACACCACTCCTTGCTAAAGCAACACCTGGGTAAGCCTACTTGATCATATCAAACGTCTCTGTCGCAGATTAACCGAGTTTCACGCAGAATTTAATCGCGTACCTCTGCTCTAACGAACGCTGCATTTTCGGCTTGCACCACTCACAGAAACACGGCGCGCGAAAATGCCTGTCCTGACTCTCCAAGTGCTCGGAGACAACTGACCAGCCGCTCATTCGTTAGCTAGGAACGCCCTCTACCGAATCCAGTCCGAATGAGTCCTATTACTTTCCGGACAAACCCTGTATGAGGTACTCACGATAAATACCATTTAAAGAATGTATGTAATGATTATATCGGTTCCACTATCGTTGTTTTTTTATAATTTTGCTCTCCCTTTCAACATTAACGCTTATAATAATCAAAGATGAATATACAAACAATTCCCCTTTTTTTTGACTTTAGTGCATAAAACATGAACCGTCTCGTCTTTATTACTTTTTATAGACAAAGAAATTACGATATCAAACATACAATCGAACTGTAGCTACGAACGGGCCACTTTAGGTCTATTTAATATCACTAACACGTAAAAACAAGGACCGGTCGACCGAGGCCGTACCACCCCCTACCTTTTCCCAGGGTGTCTTATAAATGTCCACATGTTTCCACACACTCTGGAGTCGGTTATCTTCCAAAACAAAGAAATTAATGATGATGCATCCCTCGAGTACTAAGAACTCTGGACGTAAACTCACTCCACTCTCGGAATGTCCGGGTGGAGGGTGGTCTCGAGGGCACAACATCGAAGATAAAATTTGTTTTACAAACATCTGCATGGATTAACAGCAACAGTGATGCTGCAATTCAATCGTCCCACCGCGCTCTTCTTGGCGGAGACAAAAATCTCAGACTCTACACCGATTAACTTCCCAAACTACGAGGTGCATTCCAATCTGAGAAAGAACGGGGGAGTTGTGCCTTTGGTCCGCAGCAGTCTTCGCTGCCACATAGATGTTTCTTTGGAATCAGACCGGAAGGACATTCTGTGGCTTCGCCTCAACTCCAAAGTATCACCCAAATTAATTTGCTCTCCCTATGACCATAACAGGGACGACCTACTCGAATACCTCGCCGTCAAGATCGACTGTCTGAACATCAATCACCCCGCTTCAGAGGTCGTTCTTCTCGGCGATTTCAATGCCCATAACGAGCTTCGGCTGGGCTCAAACAAGACCGATGCAGCAGGTCGTGCAGTCGAAGCGTTCGCTCTTGCTCAAGGGCTGATCCAGACGGTGTTGTGGAAAGGTTTAGATCAGACCCCGCTGTGGCAGCAGAAACTCGTACAGGCCGCAAAACTTGACATTATGGACATGCCGACTGGGAGGGGCTCAGAGACTTCTTCTCTAGCTTTCCTTGGAGAGATGTATGTTTCACTGACGCGGATGCGTCGGCTGTCCGTTCTTCGATAACCGAAATTATCCGCGTCCGTTCAATGCTTCCAAAACACGCATACAAAACAGAATGCTATTGATTCAAGATCATGAGTTTCTGTGAAATTATGATATTGATTCGAGATCACAGATACTTCAAATGCGGTAATTTCGTTGTTTTAAAGAAACGTAGCACTTACAAATGAGAAATTGACCTTAATTCAAAGGTATATGTCTTAGAAATATATCGAAGTCACGGTTCCTTATTTGAAGATATTTGTCCTTGAACCAAGATCACTCCTTTTTGTGTGCAGTACTGTACGTTGACGAACAAAAAGTGTACTAGCGCTCATCCGGCTTCGATGGATCGCGGAGTCATTCATTTCGGCTGGTCGGAGTCCAGATCACCGAGGCCCTGATCTGGCACGAACACATCTCGTCAATCGCTGCAGCTGCTGGAAAAAAGCTAGGCTATTTGTTTAGGGCTAATAAGGACTTTTCTCCGCATGACCTTCTCACTCTATACAAGGCCCAGATAAGGGCTAGTCTCGAGTATGGGGTGCTGCCGCCCCGACTACATTATCCATGCTCGGTGCTGTCCAGAGGAGGGCGGTCCGACTGATCGATGACTCTTCTCTAACAGACAGTTCCGCTACACCAACGGGCCTTGCTCCTCAGACCTCTCTTCCATGCTGCCGCCGCGCGATGTGCCTGCCAGACAAACCCGCCTGACTTTGGCGTCCCATCCTAACCGTGTCGAACTTCGTACATCCAGAACTGGCCGATACGACCGCTCCTTTGTCCAGAGGGTGTCGAGATTGTGGAACAATCTACAAGAGGAAGCTTTTCCCAGTTCTACTAATCTTAGGCAGTTCAAAAATCGTATTGAAAAAAATTCTATGGCATCATCATAGCAGCCGAGGTGTTCCGGCATTTAGGCTTCTGTCTGCGCGGCTGCTTCGATATAAAAAAAAACTGTTCTACCTAATCACTGGACGGCAACGCAAAATAAGTATAAAATTAAACTAGAACTAAAACAAAGTATAGATGAAGTAGACAAAAAAATATAATAATAATAATAATAATAATAATAATAATAATAATCGTCTTTATTTAAACTGTACTTCAGACAGAAACAAGAGTTGCATATGGTGGCGAAGTTTAGCAACATGCTACTCTTACACTTAACCACCCATGCAAAAAAAAACAA
This sequence comes from Acanthoscelides obtectus, assembly GCA_963669975.1. NCBI lineage: Eukaryota > Metazoa > Arthropoda > Insecta > Coleoptera > Chrysomelidae > Acanthoscelides > Acanthoscelides obtectus. The sequence goes on from CAVLJG010000009.1 coordinate 70,532,934, forward strand.
GTTGTTAAGTAGCAGATATCAAACAAAATAGACATATATACATACATACATATACACACATTACATACGTACATGTTGCACCAAGGTTTGCTACATGTACACAAGGGAAGTGAAGAGTCATTTAACAATATATCTATAGCAATCTAATTAAGACTATGGATCCAAGTAAATATGAGATTTGACAGCTTTCTTGAAGCAATTTAAGGACATGGTTTTGAATTCAGGACTCAAGGCATTGTATAACACTGAAGCCCTGTACGTGAAAGAACGCTGGAATAAAGTTGTGGAGTGAATAGGTGTAGTTATCAAATCTGGAAATCTAATATGTCTATGATGAATATTTCGCCTAAAGATCAGCTTTTCTCTTAAGTATATAGGTTTTGACATAAGTATATATATATAGACACATATACGAGGGATGCATATAGAAACTTAGTAGGCCCCGCGGATCGAACGTCAGTACTGAATCTTAACCTCACTCTTCAGTAAACCTAAATTCAAAGTTTCACAACAATACGTGGTTCGAGCGCGTGCAGATGCGTATTAATCTTCTTGGAGAATACTTCGAAAAACAATAAAGTCATTTAAAACTACCTACCGTGTTGTTTTATTTCCATATGCAAAACTTAAAAGACATCCCTCGTATATGGTAAACGAGCTGAACGAAATATGCATGTAGAGATTACGATCTTAACTTTTTATTACCATACAGAATGTACAACGACAAGAACAGTAAATTCAATGGTAAACTTTTGAATTCTGACTGTAACTGTCTATAAACAATAATAAAGAAATAACAAATAATCGAATGTAAAAGTATTAATTTTGATCCTACTGCATATCAATCAGATAACGTTTCAACTTGAATTTGAACTTATTTAAATTTAAAAGCCTGTATTCTTCTGGAAACTGATTATACGTTCCGATCGCATTATACATGCACGATCTTTGGAACATGGCGGTATTGTGTTAAACAGCTGTGTAGTTCAATTTTGATCTAACGAAGACACGAAACAGTTAAAAATATCAGCCACAATAATGAATCTAATGTTTGTTTGTGTTTTCATATTGTCGATAAAAACAAGACCTAGCAACGAACGTCAATGTCTATCTGGTCAAAGGTCATCAAGCAGTTCTCGTTTATTAGTTATCTTTTATATACATTACTATCGGCCCCCAATGAACGTCGCATTCCTGCTCTATAAAACGCGCAACCAGCATCGCATTTATCAATACTATGCTGCAGTCAAGGTAGAAACAAATTAGATTAACACGAGTACATCTCGGATATTTTTTATGCAGTTTTAACGGTGTATTCACACTTTGCTGTCGACTTTTAAAAATCGAAGTAACGGCGTACAGTCACTGAGGTCTATACTACAACTATTTAAAACTGTAATCACTCATACGCGTGATCAACACGTGATCAGAGCTCGATCCCTGCTTCCTTCCAGTACAGCCGTATAGCGTACGACATATGTCGTTTCTGTGACTTTGCGGTGGTCAACAGAACAGACAGAGATGGAAATAATGGCTGATTGTTCTCCGCCGGTAGAACCAATAAAAACAAAGACGCGCCTCGACCGGCAGACTCATAGGCGTCGACAACGCATTGGAACGTGTTTCGTTGAGCGATCGCATATTGTGTGTTTTTATAAGAATTGTTGTGTGATTGTTATTGTTGTGGTTTCTGTGGTTACTGTTTTGGTTATACTTAACCATGGAGATTACAAATGGCACGAGTGGAAGTACTGAAAGCCAGGGAACAAGTATACGGCTTCGTAAAGCACTGAAGAGGGACGCGAAAGAAATCGTGCTCAACGTGTTCAATTATCTGAACAGAACTATGTCGCAGGGAGATGCACTCGCGCGTTCTGAAAGTATGACACGCGTTCCAGAGTGGACCATTCGCAGGGTGGTGCATGAAAAGAAGAAAACTGGAGCTACTACTGATCCTATAGTGGAATGTATCTAATGAGACTCTTCACAGTGACCTTGATGTGCCTTTTATTTGTACACCATGTCAAGGCATCGTGTTTCATTATTGTTGTCTTTGACATGTACATCACAAAAATCCTTGGCTCGGCTATACATTTTTCACGCAATGTTACTACCAAGGACGAAAATATTAAAATCGCTTCAATCGACAAACGATTGAGATTGTACGGACTCTGTATCGTGATTACAGTGACTGTAGCATTTATTAATAGAGTGAATGAAGTCCAGTAGCAGTGGCAATGATTAGAGAAGTCACAGAGATGAGATGAAAGAGAAAAGGCCGTTGACACTTCACAGACCGCGTTCGCTGATGAACAAAAACTATACGGGGAATCTCTTCCTCTCTTCTTTTTTCATCATTTTGTTCGTTTTACTCACCCGCAGATATGATACCGAATTTAATGTTCATAGTAGATGTACGTAAGTCCTCGTTCATCAATTTATACCTATAGACAGGAGAGCAGAAATATGCATATACAGGGTGGCGCATCGAAAACGAAACAGACGCATTTACTGGCAGCTCAATTTTTTTTTTTTTTGGAAAAATGCTCATGGTGGTCATTTTCAACATTTACTTGCCTAACGGATCAGTTCATTCTTCGTTTTTAAATTACTTTGCTGCCTAATGATGATGTATTCGTTTTATTTAAGCTTTAAATCAATAAATCTTCAAAACTACTGAACTGAAGTATATTAATTTTATATCATTGTAAAGGAATTGAAAGACCTTTAAAATAAGGCATCACTCGATCCCTCTTTCCATTTAAGATTTTAGGGTTGGTATCACCCCCGCCCAAGCGGCTGCACGTGTTAACGTGATTTTTTGCCAAACTTGTGTATCCCTCGAAAACAAAATCAACGGGTCTGAGCGTTTTTCCAAAAAAAAAACTGAGCTGCCAGTAAACGCGTCTGTTTCGTTTTCGATGCGCCACCCTGTATAATACGTCTACACTTTCAGGTTAAGATATCTCTAAAACTAGAGCCAATTGAGAGATCAATTTGAAGACAAAATTTCCATATGAACATGGGTACGCAACGGCTTTGTTTTCACGCTAGAGCATATTAGTACTAAAAGAAATGATGATGTTCTAAAAAATTATGAAAGAATGGAACGTCTTTCATTTTAATTAAGTATGCCCTGTGGTGAATATCACATGATTTACAGTTGTTTTCGTATCTTCCATGTACGTAGATACGGATAATGTTATCCAGTATTTTTTGAAAAAATTGCATGATCGCAATACTTTTAATATTTAACTATTGACCTAAATAAATTTTGTTTCCAAAAAAAATCTTTTTCATCCACGATCATATTGAGCCTTTGCAACTTGTAAAACATGCAAAATTTATCATAGATTATACCAAATGTTCAATAAATAAACATTTCATCATTCATAGAAATATTTGGAACATTACTCGTATTTCTTTAGTGATAGTGCTCTAGCTCGAAAAGAAAGCCGTTACGAACCCATGTTCATATGAACATTTAGTCTTCAAATTGACCGTGGATTCGATGGTTAAAGTTTGTCTACATTCTTTATCAACACCCTGAATATCTAAAACGGAAATCTGGACTTTGGCTAATGAAGATATTATATTTGAACATATCTGCACTCAAGGTCAAGCATTGCTCAATCACCTTACTAGCTAACAAACTTTTGGAATAGTACCACAAGATATAAAAGCTTAAATTATTGTTAATTATAGGATTTATTGATATGTTATTCAAGTGTCTACGGTGTTGTAATTTGCAATAAATATACATATACAGGGTGACTTCGAAGTTGAGTCATTTATTTTAACAGTGAGTAGATCTGATCAAAATAAATGTTTTTTTCCTTTACCATTTTTCTGGTAAAATTAAAGTAACAAAGTTATAGCCCTTTGGAAGTTTGAGTACCGCCCTGTCTCAATAATAATATTATGTGCTCGTGTTTGGCGACAACGGATATAATCCGCCTTATCAGTTCATCGCATCGGAAACAAAAAAGCGAAAGAATTTGGAACGATGTTTTTACAATTATTTCATTCAGTTGTATACAGTCAGTGTCAGTCGGTAGTGAATAGTGGTGTAACTGTTGCGTGGCTCAAACGAAATAAAAAATGGCACATGTTTATGCGGATCGGTTTCCCAATCGAGTGCAACCAACCCCTCGTGCCTTTGTTAATGTAGTACAACGGGCTCGTGAATCAGGTGACTTAAGACCTCACAGGGAACGGCATGCCGGTGCTCCAAGACCTCACGATCAAATACAGGTCCGGACTGAAATACTTGTCGGGAGGATACTTTATAAAACAAGGTAATTTTTTTTTTATTTTTACACACATATTTTGGTTTATCTTCCTTCTACAATCATTATCTGAAAATTAATGACTCAACTTCAAAGTCACCCTGTATAGTATCTAGATGCTTGAAAACGGTATCTAGAATAGATGGGTAAATATACGGCATATATGATTTCAGTGTTGCGCTAAAAAATCTCAAGCAAATAGTCTAAAATATATAGCATGCTTTGTTTGGAACATTTGATAAAATTAGGTAAAAAGCAGTAAAATGTAAAACCTAAGAATGAGGTTTATATTCAGCATTTTTTGAGCCAAATAGGTGATCAAACGAACTTACCTGTAAGCGAGTCTCGATCTTAATTATGTGAAGGCCTCGTCGAAGTAAATAGAATAAGTGTAGACGTTCAAAGCGACTTGCAACAACATACTGCGAGCACTCTGGTAATAGTAAACGATAGGCTGTACACAACTACACAAATTGTATACAATGTATGTGTCGACTAAATTTACATTTTCATTGTAACAACGTTTTAACAACAGGTAGTACGGCATACATGGGTTCAACGTGAGAGTTTGTAGACCAGCAGGAAGATGGAAGGGCGCTTCTTTTCCTTTGCTTTGAACTCGTTGGTTTGGCCGGTAATGGAGATACTCTACGCCTGTTCTAGACCGGAACATAATTACGACCAACAAAATTATTACTTTGGATCATAATTGTTGTCGAGGCCTAAAATATATGACAATCCGGTTTTAATTGTCGTAAATAAAATCAAAAAACTTGCAATGTAAGATAATTTCTGAACTTCCATGTCTGAGTTAAGAGCCTACTGGGGTTATAATCTAAGCAGCACATAATCTATCAGATAATATCCTAACCAGCAGTGATGACATTTTGATGGAAACATAAGCGAAAAGTTACAACCTGTTTACCTGCGTGCATTTTTTAATGAATGTTTGTGCGGGTGGCCGGCTTCTAAGTTCGGGCCATAAAGTGCGTTTGCGTAGTATTTTAATTCGCTGGTCGCTGCTGGTGACCATTAAACGTTCTGCTCTCGTAATTAAACGCCTTTATTACTGTTTGATATCGCTGTAGACGGTGTGTTCGGGGTTCTGCAATCTGTCGGACACATCGCTTTTACAGCCTCTTTGACGACATGTCATTTGCGACTGTCGCTGATCCGCCTCTACCCTTGCAATACGCAATAGTCTCTATCAGAGAGCTTTTTTAGTTTGCGGAAGTATGATATTCATTCAGGGTGGCGCATCGAAAACGAAACAGACGCATTTACTGGCAGCTCAGATTTTTTTTTGGAAATACACATAAAGAAATCCATAAATCTGGCGATGTGATTATTTCCGAAAAATATTTCCATAACTTCAACTCTTTCTGCTGTGGAATATACCATGGTTAATTTATGTAATAAAGCGTTACAAGTTATTTTAGCAACAAAGTTTGGTCAAATCAAACTATGTACTAAATTCCTATTTAAAATAAGTACGAGGATATTTCTTTTTCTTTCTTCAAGTAATAACCTTTTTGCCACAAAAAAACGCTCCAATAGCTATTTTCAACAACAAAATGATAAATAAACCATGGGCGTAGTGAAGAAAAGCATTTACTTATTAAGTAATTTCTTTTAGTCAAATTTCTTCTGAAAGTAGTACAAACTAATCTGATGTACTTATTAAATTCTACTTTAAGCTTTAAATCAATAAATCTTCAAAACTACTGAACTGAAGCTCATGTATTTTGCATCATTATAAAGGGAATTGAAATACTTTTAAAATAAGGTATCACTCGACCCTCCTTTCTATTCAAGATTTTAGGGTTGGTGTCACCCCCGCCCAGGGGGCTGCACGTATTAACGTGATTTTTTGCCAAACTTGTGTCCCCCTCGAAAACAAAATGAACTGATGCCAGTAAATGCGTCTGTTTCATTTTCGATGCGCCACCCTGAATATACAGTAAATATGTATGTTTTATATTTTATATTTTATTTATTATATTTATTATATTATATTATATTTATATATATTATATTTATTTTATATTTTATATTATATATTTATTTAATATTATTATATTATTATTATTTATTTATATATTATTATTTATTTATTTTATTTTATTTATCATACAAGCTTTTTTTCCCAATATTTTGATTACTTACCAGTAATTTTAATTCCTCTTTATTAATGATAGTGTGCTGATTCCTAGGCAAAACGATTTCAATGATTTTCTTTTGTCAACTTTTATAATTTATTGGTCTATTACGCTCGAAACAACCTAATCCTGAAAGTATGATTTCTCACATATTATCTATCTTTCTTACTGACTCACTATTGCGTTGAAATCTTTTGCAGACTAAAATTTTCTTAAAAAATATCGTTGATCCCTCGTAAAGTTGACCTATTATAGGCAACCAGTGATGTTGTATGTGTAGGTTCGGTTGAGGAATTTTTCTTTTCGTGTCGGCTGATGAGCATCGGCCCTTAATTTGGTTTCCAAATTTTGCAGTGTTGGGCCCCAATCATCATTTTATAGAGTAGCACCCATTTTCGTACATACCTCAACAAAATATCTGAACAACTCACATTTGAAACCGTATGATATATGATATCAAGCTCTGTTTAAGCGTGCAATAAAGTATAGGGTATTCTGTTTAAAAAAATATATGTTTGCTGAGACTTTAAGCCTTCTCTTAGGCAGCCAGGAACTGAGACTGGGTTAAAAAACTTCACTATAAAACGGGTATGCCGTGTTTCATCTTCCTAAATGCAGCTTGTAACGAAATCCAGCTGTTTTTTGCGGATGCAAACGCTCATTCTTATAATAAACCGGCGAATGCGATGATGCGTATCGTACCGCTGTCACTGTATCGTGAGAAATGAGGTTATCTCGTCTCCTCATTCCAATTAGATTTAGTCGGGTCGGAACGGCAACCAACTAATAAATAGACAGACGCAACGTACTTTAATAAGATAAGTGCACTTGCGAAGGTTCAATTGCACATCTAGTTACTGCTTACTACATACACCACGCTATCTCTGCTGCTTTTCACTTTCTGACATACTTTTCTGAAAGACTCGAGATCTGTTCTATGGCGGAAACATACAAACTCATCTAACGTGTCGTAGGGGTTACCTGTACGTGGAGTAAAAACAGTTTTGCGATGATTAATAATTCAACGGTTAGCGTTACACCAATAAGTGACACATTGGATTTTCATGAAAATTTTAGCTGCATTCCGGGCATATATTATCATAGTGATGTCGTCCGCGTACATGAACACCCTTACATCCCTTATGTTGGAGTCGTTCATGTATACCGAAAATAGGAGCGGACCCAGGATGCTACCCTGTAGGAATCCTAAATTTAGGTCTCTAATATCTGACGTTTCATTGCCAATTTTCGCCAAAAGTGTCTTTGCTTTGCTTATTTTGGATGACATGGGGGGTAGGGGAGTCTAGATGATGATTACGTCATCGGTAGTTATTTACTTTCTTACACGAATGGCAACCTTCACATTGTCTTTGCTTGAAAACGAAACGCATTTTCGGGGATTCCCGCAAATAATGCATACGTTTAGTGAACAGCGCGCGGTAATTCCCCTAATCGCTTTAGAACCGAGTAGGGGAATTACCGCGCGGTGTTCACTTGTCTAAATTTCCTCTATCAGTGTATTGTTTCGTTTGGATTCTATAGCGAGTAGTTTAATTAATTAATTAAGTTTAATGTTTAAATAAGATGCCGTAAAATTACGTAAAATAGGATTTGACATTAGTCGCAGTGGGACATATCTTCGTTTGATTCCCAGAAAATTTCTTTCCATAGGCAACCAGCGATGTTCTATGTATTTTTCTCACATATTTTTGTTTCCAGTCTGTGGACCGTCGAATTTTGGGGCGTCCTCCTACTTTTGATATTGAGTGACAGTCAACTTCGTGTTGGTAATGTTGCCTGTTCAAGTTTTGGTTAAGGTGTGGTGTCCAAATTTTGGGATGTTGGGTCCCAATCACCAGTTGATAGAGTAGCACCTTTTTTTTGTGTCTACGTTACGTTTAGTTGCTTATTTTGATTGTTGTTTGGGTGCTTTCTATGAGATTTTAACCTCTTCAGCGGTAAGCTCTTTTCGTACCGTCTGACCATGTGCATTATTGCATGTCCAGAAGAAGTTTGCTCAATATCTGTTTACTTTTAGTGGAAGGCATTGAGAAAAACGATCTGCACTGCTCCAGCCTTCTGTAGTTATTTTGTAGCCGATTTCGATGAAAACCACCCCTTTCTCTTAAGAACCAGCATCAAGAGCTTCATATGTTTTCATCATTTTGGAGGTAGAATTTTCAGTGGATCGCGACTTCTTCCTCTTTTAGATACGCCCCTGCCGGCCACCTGTTCATTCTTCCCATAATCCATGTGGTACGTGGTATATTCCTCCTATCCCGAGAAATTTGTTTTTCCTTCTCCGTTGAAGTTATTTCCCTGGCTGATCGAAGTGATCCAGCTCTGTGTGTTATACATACGTACGTACGTATGTCATCTCCCTCCTTATGGATTAGGCAATATGTCATCCGGTAGGCGCCACGCCACAATTTCCTTCTTTTTCTTTCTCTTCATTTCGAATATTGGCCCGGCACCGCTTACATCATTGCAGATGGCACCGCACACACCGGGAACGCTCGGTTCTGATCACTGACTTTTATTAAAACAAATTTTGACGGCATACCGCTTTCTACCTTTTTGGGATCGGCTCTTTTTTTTCTTAAATTGCACACGGGCCTAGCGAAGGAAGATTGTAGATTTTATATTACCCTAAGTTTATTGAGACCATGTGACATGTTGAGATTTATGCTATGAGCCTGATGGACTGATCAGTTTTACAGGATGTTCCAATTTTCCGTGGGCATAGAAGTACCACGTATTTTTAGACTCGAAATAAGTCGATTGAACACGTTTACCTCTACGCAAAAGCGCTTCGTTTGTTCGTTAGCGGGCGTCACAGTTTTCTTTTTAAAACACATTTTTTTCAGATAGTCCGATTTAAATGAAATTTGGAACATGTGTTTTGCTAGACATCCCAATATTTGACTTATACAAAAAACCTAAAGAGTATAACTACCGCCACCCCTACACAAAAAATGCAAATTGTTTTCGCAAATTTCTCAACGAGTCTTATTTTTTTATTTAAAAAGATCCTTTTATTTGTTTCATTTCTTGTCTGTTATAAAAACAGGCCATTTCAGATGGTTTTCGAGATAAAAAAATAATATTTTTCGAAGAAAGTGTTAACATTGTTCTTGATGAGAATAATGTTAGAATAAAATTCTGTAAACACCTTGAAAGTGAAAGCATTGTCAGACAATTCCTTTGTCGAGTATACACGGTGTAAACGTTATGACAGTCATTATTTAAATGGATGGTAGAGGGGATTGAAAGAAGCAAAAAGTTTCATATGACATGGGGGTCAAAACGGTATTTTTTTAGAGAAAAGCGACTTGAAAGTAAAATAAAATCTAACAAGCTGACCAGCCCCATAAACCATCCCTTTAAGTTCCCCCCATTACCAGAAATCCATCGGATTGAGGTCAGGAGAGCTTGCTGGCCATTTTCGAGGATCAAGAGCATTTCGACTGATCCAGCGATTTGGATAATGTTGATTCAAATACTCAAAAAATGTGTGGCGGTGCCCCGTCATTTAGATAAAAATCTATTGAAATGCACAAAAACACTAATGGAAACGCCAATGAGGCAGCGTTGTAATGATACCCTGTCTCATCGCCTCTGATCGGTGTGATCTCTTCTACAGATAATCTGATGATTATGTAACCGCAGAGCAGTCTGTTTGAATACAATCACATCGCCACGTGCCTTCAAGAGACTGAAACGAGAAGCGGTTGCCCCCGAATCCAGATTTGATACGATCAAGCTTTAACCTTTTGTGTTGCCACACGTATTTGAAATTTTTTATAATTCAGAGATGTAATTAGTAATAGTAATAATAGTCATGGACAAGTGTTTCGTGCTATTTTACAACTCACCAGCATGGCCCCGGCTTTGTCGCAGGTGGGACAATAACGAAAACAGAGCAACTATCTTCTATCTATATTTCGGTAATAGATGGCACTTTGTGTTGTCTTATTTTGATGAAATTTTGCTTATGCGTTAACTATTACGCATCATTATCCCAAAAACGAAATATATTTGCCTGAATAAAAGCAGGCAGGCAGCATTGTACAGAAGAGAAATGTGGCAAGTTCGTAGTTAGGACAGATCCACTTTGTCGGTTCGGCCGTCTATCTATAGAATCGGCCTTGTCAACAAGTTACCGCATATCTACATAGCATCGGGCGTAAGAGAATGGAATCGGGGTCCCTCGATTACATACCGAAATCTTACAATCACACATACTATTATGAACGCCATTATTTTTACGTAGGTATCTTGTTGCAGACTCTTCTGGCAGGGCTGGTACCTTCCACCCTTGTAACTTGTTTCTAATATATACATTCACAAATCGTCGCTACTATCATCCACCGTACTGTGATCATAATAATAACTAGCAGCGTGAACTTGGCCCCCTGCTATAACAATGCTTATAGGTCATGCGCTATTAATATTTATGAGAAAATTTTGGTGACGGGCTATATATAGGTGTTGGACGAGCAACAATATTTCGTATATGGTTATAAGTGATCACGAAATATTTTTATTTCTACATTTTGGTAGCTGCTTCTTGACTCCGTTCCCTACTGAGCGGGGCCGTGGCAAATGCTTGTTCCAGAAGTTGCTGTGTCCAGTATACAACTTCTTCCCGTTCAAGTGATTGTACAAGTCTGCCAACGGGCCACTTTAGGTCTATTTAATATCACTAACACGTTAAAAGAAGGTGGTAGACAAGGACCGGTCGACCGAGGCGGTACCACCGGCTAGCTTTTCCCAGGGTGTCTTATAAATGTCCGCATGTTTCCACACCTAAGCTATGCAGTCGGTTACCTTCCAAAACAAAGATATTAACGATGAGAGATCCCTCGACCACTAAGAACTCCACTCTCGAAATGCCAAAATTTCCTTGGGATCATCATAGCAGCCGCGGTGTTCCTGCATTTAGGCTTCTGCCTGAGCGGCTGCTTCGATATAAAAAAAATCATCTTAACGATAGGAAAAATGACATTAAGTAAATTGGCTCTGATTTAGCAACTAAAATAAATACAAAACGTTTTGTCGAATGATGACGAAAGTCTGATACGTATTGCACTTGAAACGGTGTTTCAACTTGATTGACCGCTTAATCAATTTGGGAAGTATGTTCTAATATACCGTTGGATCGAATTTTACGAGAAAATTAGCATGATTACGTTGAGCAATTAAACTCGCCGCGTGGTATCGAATATTTTGCACAACTGCGGTGATTTGATTATTATTTATGCTAAGCAGTTGATCTGGATCAGCACATTCGAGAGAGAGAGAGAGACATATATACATGTACAGCAATTAGCGTCGGAATTAGTGAGATAAGAAAGTCATAATTAAAGCTGCAGATAGTTGACACTAAAACTGAGATTAAACTCGTACGGTTACGGATTGGAAGAGTATGAGGAATTTATGTCAACCAATCAACGATACATATATATCCTTGATCAAACAAAATTGGATCTTATGTCCATCCGATCTTTGTATCTCAATCTATATAAATCCAGACGTATAGTGTTAAAATCCAAAACTGACAAACATAATTCAATTAGAAACCGTTATTTTATATAGATTGTATTACAAATTTCTTACAAATATTTCTTTCAATGTATTTATGTACAATTTCGCGACTTTTTAGAACCCCATCGAGAAAATTTGCTAGCCCCGCTCCTCAAAAAGTTTTGGAGTGAAGTACGGTCACAAAGTTATATCTTGTGGGTAAATAACCCTCCCTCTCAAACCATACGAAAATTCCTGCGGGCGCACATGACCGTTGCTATGACTAATACCACGTGGATGACATTCGCTTCCATAGCGTGACAGCCCACAGCGGAACGAAAGCGACTGACGACTGCGACGCACGTTCATCGGCAGGACTGCAGCGCACGTATTGACAAGCGACTTTTGAAGATATTTCTATGTTTTAAGGGTAAATCTATGATGAGTGAAATATGTCTAACAGGTGCGAAGAATTACCGGGGCCGGAGGCTTAGAAATAAACAACAATAAACACAGATATACCCTCCTTCACTCTCTAAAGCCCCAAATTTTTTCAATCCCCACAAAAATCTTTCCGAAAATGATCAGGAGCGAAAGGCGATGATTGAACGATTTCTGTTTTTTACGTGCATTTGATCAACACGATCGTATCTTCGAGTTATTATTAGACGCATACCAAACAGGAGTTTCGCGAAGTTTACCAACAACTTGTTACACAGTCGTTGTTGTTATCGCCTCGTCGTAAGCGCGTATTCTTCTGCCGTCGCCATTTGGCAGTTACAATTCATTAAGTTCCCTCCACGCTCGTGCTTTGTAATTGTCGCTCGTGGAGTAACTCCGTAGCTCATCTTTCTTGAATTGTTTGTGTTATTGTGGACATCGAAATGCCGTCTTTCGTTTTCGGATACTCTTTCATATCAATTTCGTATTTTGGCTCTGTTGTAAGACGAGATGATATTCATTTTGCTGAATTCTGTTTAGTATTATTCGAAAAATTGAGGTACAATCGTTTTACATGATTGTATTCGGCTTCCAGACTTTGTTGTAGTATACACGAACTGCGTTTAGAATTTGAATTTTGCTTAAAATACGAAAATAATTTGATGGCAAATATTTGAGTGTTCGATCTTCCTCGTACTCGTTTCAGGATGTTCTTCGACTTCGTGCAGCACTGCTTCCTCAATTTCAGGTGTTCTCACACTTAGAGGTCTAATTTCAGATGTTCCTTTTCGGATAGAACCAGTTTCAACAAGACGGCGATGAATATTAGAAAAGGTTCGACTATCTGGCAAAGCACGATCGGGATATTTCTGGTGATAAATGCGTCTGACTTGCTCACCATCAACCAAATAACACGTTATGAGTTCTCCCCACTTTACGAGAACCGACTGAATGGATCATAGACGATGCAAATTACTACGCTGTCGAGCGCTTTTGTTTTTGCGTCGAGATTCAGGGGTTGAGAGTATAAAGTTATCAGCTTCTTGGAAAATTATCCCCGGGCATGTTATCAAACAAGCCGAGTGTACGCCTTGGTTAACGCGTCGAATCGTATTATTTCGCTATGTACCGCCTAGCGCAGTATCAAAGTAGCCATACGTCAGCAAAACAACAGCGAATGAGCGCCGGCAAATGTTTACAAACTCGAACAAACTTGGCGGAGCAACCAGTGGCGGTTGCGGCGGTGTCAACAACCACGTTACTAAGACGACGTGCTGTTCAGTGGCATTGCAACGTTTCTTGGATGATGCGAAGGAAAGCAAGATGCGCCCGTTATTTTTTTTAATGTTAATTTATTTTTTCTTGAGACAAAGTTTGCATAGAAATCGTCCAGAGAGCATCTATATACAGAGCTATGACAAAACTATATTAAAACAAAATACAGTGGACCTCCGGTAATTCGACAAACAGTATGCAGGGCAGTGTCGGACTATCGAATTTGTCGGCTTATAGAACACTGCCTAAGACTCCCTATAGTCCGGATTTTTTTACAAAAGAGTACCTTGAAATCCGACAAGTTACATATCCAATACATATATGTTATGTATATGTATGTACTTTGAAGTACAAATCATACATAGTTTATGTATGTCGAATTTAGTAAATTAAATAACAGTAGAGAGCTTACCTTTTATTATAAAATTAAGCATAAATGCACATACATATGTACAAAAATAATCAAGAATTATTAATCAAAGCTCTTTACTTACTTTTCGTCCAGGTACGGATTTTTCGTTACAAGAAACGAAAGTTTTGTTAGGCATCATACGCCAAAAAAGCCCTGATTCGTCTGCATTGTACACCTGTGACGGGTCAAGATTTAAATCGTTCATCTTTTGCAAAAATCTTAATTTAAAGGGCTCTATGCAGGTGGCATCGTTAGAAAGTTTCTCTCCTGTAATGGTCATTAAATGTATGCCATGACGACTTTTAAGTTCTAGCTATCCTTTGCTGGCCACAAAATTATCTTTTTTTGTTATTTCCTTATAAAAAAACTTAGCTTTCATGGCCAACATGGGTCCTGAAATTAGTGCATGCCTATTTATTTCCTGAAAAAACCACATGTACAAAGCTTGTTCCACTTCTGGATGTTCAGCTTTCTTGAGTGTCTGTCTATTCCCTGACCAGCAACTTCTTGATTTTCTCATGATTTCTTTTAATGTCTTAAATTGTAGATCGACCTACGCCATATTCACTTCCTTACGAAGACGTGGTGCTAGGAGCTGTCGAAGAAGACCCGAGTACTTCAGTGCGTGCAATAGAACTAAAAACAGGTGTACCCAAAAGTACAGCCCATAGAATCTTGCAAAAAAACGTGCTCCATCCATACCACGTACAGCGTGTTCAACCTCTTCTGCCCCGGGATTATGAGCCCCGAGTTGCTTTTTGTCGCACAATGTTAGAAAATCACAGTTCTTTGAAAAAATTTTATGGTCGGATGAGACCACATTTAAGAAAGATGGGTACATGAACCTGCATAACTTACACGAGTGGCACGTAGCAAACCCACATTTGATGAGAGAAGATAAATCTCAATATCGCTTCAAGATAAACCATTGGACAGGATTTTAAATGGTAAAATAATCGGCCCGTTTGAGTTCCCAGAGACTTTGACTGCTGAGGTTTATTTAGGTTTTTTGCAAAATCATTTAGAAAATTTATTGGAGGACGTGCCACTGAGTATTTACAGGGACATGTGGTTTCAGCATAATGGCTGCCCAGCGCACTATGCACTCTCAGTGAGAGAGTATCTCGATCAAAACTTTCCAGGCAGATGGATAGGGCGGTCTGGTACAATACCGTGGCCAGCCCGGTCACCAGATTTGAATCCGTTAGATTTTTTTTACTGGGGAACTGCAAAAGAAAAAGTGTATTTCAAGCCGATTCAAAATGTAGCTGAGCTACGGCAAAGACTATTGGAAGCAGCTGAGTTTTGTTAATAACCGTGGATTCGCTCGTTTAATAACCCGATCTTTTTTAAGAAGATGTCGAGCGTGTATTGCGGCTGAAGGAAAACAGTTTGAGCATTTGCTGTAAAGGTAAATCATCATCAGCAGCATTTTGACGCCCAATGTTGTGCAAACAGTTATCCTTAAGGGTCCTTGTGCGTTTTCATAATCGCTGTTTAATTAGGAAATTTTGAAAAATTTTCATCAGTTTTTTTTCAAATAAAAATTGTGCATAAATTAACTAGTAATCTTCTAAGTGTTATACCATTTTGGAATCGTTATTAAATGCACCAACTTTTAAGGTTACTTGCCAAACTCTCGTAGTACATTTTTTTCCAGTACAGCCAGTTAAAGTTGAGCAAAGTTTTACTTTGGAATACTTGGTTGGGAAATAAGTGGCAATTTTTCCTGAACGAGAAAAGTTGGCAGTAAGGTTGAGACACCAGTTTGAAGATGCATTATTCATCATTACATTGTAAAAATAAAATCCAAAAAAAAGTTAATATTTGTAGTAACAGGAGTTGACAGACTGCCGTAGGGTGTGAAATTTCTATATCTTCTTCAAAGACCTATAATTTTCGAAACACATACATAAAATTTTTTTAAATATTTTTCTGATAGCTGTTATGACTTTGCCTATCACCCGGTTTCGGCTTGACGTGGACTTCTGGGACACCCTGTATACCTCAAGGCTAGAGTATACGCGAACAAGCCCCGAACTCTGGACGAATTGAAGGGCGAAATTCGTGTGGAAGTCGCCCAAGTTTAGAGAGCGATGTTGGAGAGAGTCTACGCGAACTTCCAAGAACGCCTCCAGCACTACATCAACGATTTCGGCCACCACATGCCTGATGTGATTTTCCACACTTGACTGTCTCAAATGCTATTTCCTTGTGAACCTGATTCCATCAATAAATTTCTTTTCGAGTAAAAATTAACTATTTTATGATATTGTTAAAACCGTCTATCCTCTATGCCGCACCCTGTATTATATATATAATACGCTATTCTAGAAATGCACTTATTCGAAGCTATTCGTTCTTGGATGCACACAAAATCACTTGTTATTATACTAATTGACGTAGAAAGAAATAATACCCGGTAATACTGAATTTGTTACAACATATACGCATGTCTCTTAAGGTTAGGCAAGTAAGAAAATCGAGACTCTCGTCTTTCACCTCGTTGTCGCCTTCTCACCCATACGTACATCTCCAAACAGAATCTGGATTCACCACCAAGGGCGATGACGCTCCAGTCCAGATCCAGTTCGAACGTTCTCTACGGAAAGCGAGGCGATCACTTCGGAGGTCGTTAACCACCACCGTATTTAGAATCTGTGCATCCTGGTGGCTATTTCTACAGGGTGTATACGTTAAGGTAGTCATTATTCAAATGGGTAATAGGGACGTGAAAACAAGTCAAAAAGTTCATATGACCCATGGTCCAGAAATCATCAGATTTTTGTCTAAATGGTTTTATAGTTTACAACATTAAGTGCTTTATATCGACTACGATCTTACTAATTTTTATAATCTAATCCAAAACGGCTTTAAATTGGGTAATTAACAAATAAATGGCATTAAGTATTTCTAAGTTAAGCAAAAATTTGTAATATTTAAAACACACATGACAACAGCGGGTCGGTTTTTCATCACTCTTATCGAACCGGCAATCAGCTTCATAATATTGAGAACTGAATGAGGTAGATCTGTATTAACTCTTCTATACGATAGAGTTTTGTTTCGTGTATTGCACTATGAAAAATTTCCAACTTGCAATGATTGAAGTTTGAACCCACCCATCGCAAACTTCACTCTTCTAACAGACGGAATTCAAAAATCTGAACGCCACTGAAGCTAGACCTGTTACGAGGATAACTCTATTTATGTGTTTACGACGAGAGTTACAACTTGATTTTATTATACATGATATACGTACACTAATAACACGCCGAGCATGCATCATAGCGGTGTTTTCCCGCCAAATCTCTACAGATGTGCCCTCGCTCTGGATCAATTGACTTTTCTGTGGAACGCAACATGTGTACGTACGACTAGACGCAACTCAATTTACTCAACGTAAAACTTGGAAACAATTTTTTCTCGATACAGGTAAATGAGATTCTCCACAGAAAATATGTCGATCAAATCGAGTAATGTGATATCGATTTATATAATAACATAATCAGTCATGAGAGCATTCCAGGTCAACAAAAATGTATGTAATCTTTTGAACGGAACTTTAAGACCGAAACACTCCTGAATACAGAGTTGAAATTAATTCGGAGGAAAGGTTATCATATGGAAATTTCCAGAAGTGCCTCAGGCAGATACGCATGAAATAAGAACGAAGCACAGTTTCATTTTTCGACCATGGAATATTTTATAATTTGAATATTCAATGGTAGGAATCTGTTGTTACTTGTCTCTTCGAAAACTAAGCATATACACACGAGACATACAAAATAGGTTACCTAAAATACTTGTTTGTTTTAACAAAAATCTCATTTAAAATCACCACTATTTAAACTTATTCATTCTCTCTTGTTTCAGGTAAGAAATTCCAAATTTCCATCATCATTTACTGTTTGGTAAGTACTATTCGTCTTCGAAATACCTTCTAGCTTCATCGTGTCATGTCTGTTCGAAGATTCAAGACTTAAATTGGTTAAAGATAGAATCACTATATGCTATGAAGGTGTTCGTCCGTAAACTAGTACACCGTACATTCTAGAAAAGCTGGTACCAGGAGGTAACATTAATCAGAGAAATCTCAAACATAACCTAAATGTTGCGATGCCAGTCCACTACACAGCGCTTCTCCAGAAAAGCTTCAGGTTCATGCTGTCAGGTTATACAATTCTACAGATAAAATGTATCTCGTTGAGAAACAGCTGATGCGATAGTTCCAAGTATAACGCTGATTTAAACTGTTTCAGCTGTGCATTTTTTAAATATTTTTTTTTCTGTTTCATCTTATTCTGTTGACTCGTGTATGACTATTTTAAATACGTTATCTATCCCGTTTATTCGCTTACATCATCTTGTGTTACACCAAAAACAATTTTTGCCAATTTATGATCTAGAAATCCACACCAAATGTAAACAAACAGCACATTCTGCATTTCTGGGTCCTAAAACATCGATATTTGTAAAAGTATCCGTATCCACCTATTATTCATCGTCTAGATATTATAAATCAGAATCAAAAATACCTATTTATGAAAATATATCTCCAAACATTGTTATATTTTCTTGTTATTTCTATTATTTTAAGGAAACAAAGAAGAAAAGTAATCTGAAGTTAGTAACTCTTTCTAACACAGTGCGGATCGTATATAAAAATATCGATCCAAAATATCGGGTATGGGAAGCAAAAATATCGATACTTCTAAATATTGGATCGTATCGAACATCCCTACTGTCAAGATGTAAACCCGAGGTACCAACGGAGCTATTCTGAGACGTCATGGAAATAATTTTAAATTTTCATTTGCATTTTTTTAAGTGTTCTGCAACGATTTTGGAAAAAATCCACGTATGTTATGAAGTATAGTAGAGTATACAGGGTGACTTCGAAGTTGAGTCATTTATTTTAACAGTGAGTAGATCTGATCAAAAGAAATGTTTTTTCCTTTAACATTTTTGTGGTAAAATTAAAGTAACAAAGTTATAGCCCTTTAGAAGTTTGAGTACCGCCCTGTCTCAATAATAATATTATGTGCTCGTGTTTGGCAACAACGGATATAATCCGCCTTATCGGTTCATCGCATCGGAAACAAAAAAGCGAAAGAATTTGAAACGCTGATCACGATGTTTTTATTCAGTCAATGTGTCAGTCGGTAACGCGTGAGTGAATAGTGGTGTTTGCTGCGTGGCTCAACCCCTCGTGCCTTTGTTAATGTAGTACAACGGGCTCGTGAATCAGGTGACTTAAGACTTCACAGGGGACGGCATGCCGGTGCTCCAAGACCTCACGATCAAATACAGGTCCGCACTAAAATACTTGTCGGGAGGATACTTTATAAAACAAGGTAAAATGTCCTTATGAGAATTTGAAAAAATATAATATTCCTGACTATTTAAGCTTGTATTCCGGATGTGTACCCTCACGTCATACCATAAACCTATGTCCATTCCAATTAGCAAAGATGAAACATTTGTTTTGATCACCTGAAAACGGAACTGTGTTACTATCACTCCCCATCCAATTCGATGTAAACGGTGCGAATTGCGAATAGAAGACAGAAGCTGCCGCATCACGACTCGACGATTAATAAAAGACTGATCATTGAAACGATGCAAACCACCTCAATGGTACAACCAAGCCAAGCAACGGTACGCAAACCATACATAAAATCTGATTCATGACGTTGTTATTAGAAATAGAAAAAAAAGTAAAAGTCCGCCGCGTCTACCTCTATTCAATCGAGTAAATAAACAAATTATGCTTTACCACGTGCGCATTTTTATAATTCTGCATTCGCAGACAGTATACAGGGTTGAGAAACATCCAGGAATCGTCTTATTTTGAATATGTTAACTATACTATAACTATCTAAAACTGTAATGACTCATCGATGTTCATGTGAACATCACTTAACTACCAATAGTCGGCTGTTCATAGGCGGGGTATGAATGTTTAACATGGGTGAACTAGATTTGTCACATGCTTAATAAAGGGTGGTTTGAAACATATTGTAAGTCAAAAATTTGGGAATTACCTTTATTCATCGTCGCTTCCACTTACATCTGACAGTAATAAACTGTCGCTATCGCTTTCCTCGTTGAAATTGACTATAACTGGCTCTATGATGGTGTCGATGTGGTGGTCAAGCTGCCACATTTTTGGTTCTTCCTTCACAACATGACGGATAGCATCCTGCCAAGCTTCGGGCGTTACTAGCTGTATGGAAGTCTCAAGTAAAACCTTAACGTCTGGTAATTTGAAGGTTGTGTTATGGCGCGCAATATAACCCTTCACTTGAGCCCAGATGAGCTCTATTGGGTTCAGTTCACAGTGGTAGGGCGGTAACCGCAGCACAGTGACACCACATTGACGGGCCATCTCATCAGTCACGTAACTAATGTTCGCAGGTTTGTGCTGTTTAATTTTTTCATACAATTCCGCTTTCACACGTGAATCGTCAAACGGGATTCCTTTTTCGCGCAACCATTGCTGCATGTCACTTTTTCGAGATCCCATAGTCGGTACACGTTCGGCTCGACGACTATGGTAGGAAGCATTATCCATGACGATCACAAAGTTGGGCTCAACTCGCTGAAGCACCCCTTGAAACCAGCTCTCGAAGCAGCTGGCATTCATTTCGTCATGGTAATCACCTCCTTTCTTAGAGACGAAAATCAAGTCACACTCTTCTAAAAAGCCACTATCGCTACCAATATGAGTTACGATCAATCTTTGACCTTTCCCTGACGGTCCACGAAGACCTGTTGACAAACCTTCAATGCTTGCTTGTCGGTTACTCACTACGTTTTTGTCTATCCAGGTTTTTTTAACTGTGTGACCTGCATTTACCCATGTCTCGTCCAAATAATAGATTTTTCTGCTTTGTCGCCTATGTTCAATCATTTCGCGTAGGTATTTTCGACGCCAGGCGACTATTTCAGGTCTGTCTATCACCGATAACGCGTTTCGTAACGAAAATTAATTTCGTGCAGGGATTTCCTCATTTTCCTTGATCGCTGCATGTACAACCTTGAGGGTTGGTATCTCATTCCTAAAGAAGAATGAATGTACGGTTCGCCTTAACGCCATTTTGCTATCGTCATCCAATTTAACGGCCTTTCGTCCCTTCAAATTAAACTTTGGATCAGTAGTAGCTCCAGTTTTCTTCTTTTCATGCACCACCCTGCGAATGGTCCACTCTGGAACGCCTGTCATACTTTCACAACGCGCGAGTGCATCTCCCTGCGACATAGTTCTGTTCAGATAATTGAACACGTTGAGCACGATTTCTTTCGCGTCCCTCTTCTGTGCTTTACGAAGCCGTCTACTTGTTCCCTGGCTTTCAGTACTTCCACTCGTGCCATTTGTACTCTCCATGGTTAAGTATAACCAAAACAGTAACCACAGAAACCACAACAATAACAATCACACAACAATTCTTATAAAAACACACAATATGCGATCGCTCAACGAAACACGTTCCAATGCGTTGCCGACGCCTATGAGTCTGCCGATCGAGGCGCGTCTTTGATTTCATTGGTTCTACCGGCGGAGAACAATCAGCCATTATTTCCATCTCTGTCTGTGCTGTTGACCACCGCAAAGCCACAGAAACGACATATGTCGTACGCTATACGGCTGTACTGGAAGGAAGCCGGGATCGAGCTCTGATCACGTGTTGATCACGCGTATGAGTCATTACAGTTTTAAATAGTTGTAGTATAGATACAGTCAATATTTCTAAAATCATTGACAATCTGTTACAGCCTGCTGCGATATGCAAGGAAGCGTTGTTGTTTGGTTTATTCTTTAAACGTCGGTTAATCCTATAAAAATACGGACGCTTCAATCAAATCGGCAATGGATACAATTCGTTCGGACCGTATGGCTTTATGTTCACGTTGACTGGTAAATGATCAGAAATTTTTCCTTTACCTCTTCATAGACATATGTTTTCTTTTGCTAGCCTGTTCAAAGATAACAGAAATTACCCAAATTGGAATCGAG
Source organism: Acanthoscelides obtectus (assembly GCA_963669975.1). NCBI lineage: Eukaryota > Metazoa > Arthropoda > Insecta > Coleoptera > Chrysomelidae > Acanthoscelides > Acanthoscelides obtectus. The sequence goes on from CAVLJG010000009.1 coordinate 70,555,056, forward strand.
ACGTACACAGTGAAATTCCCTAAACATGATGTTTTTGAGACGTATCTGATGATCTCTCGTTCACCCTATAAGTATTACTTTTTATCAGTGCAACAGTGTTTCATTAAATGTGCACTATGTTCCGTAAATAGCTTGCACTTGTAAATGTTAATTGGTAAATTGCAGTTTGTTTTTCTTTTTGCAAAGATTACATAAAGCAATTCGCACATCGGATCAAGGTTGTCTGATGTTAAAACTGCACTTTTATGATATATTTAAAAAGCAAAATCTGTGCTACTCAGCCATCATCATTAGAAGACCGGCGACAAAAAATTGTGAATGAGTGCCTTCAAATTGCTCCTCAAATATTGCAAAATATGCGGCAGCGTTTTTAGCAAAATCTTTATTATTGCATGGAGAGTCATGGTGGCCATTTTCAACGTTTACTTGCCTAACGAGCCAGTTCACTTTTCATTTTTAAATTACTTTGCTCCACTAATGATGATTTGTTAGTTTTATTTAAGCTTTAAATCAATAAATCTTCAAAACTACTGAACTGAAGCACATTAATTTTATATCATTATAAAGGGAATTGAAAGACCTTTAAAATAAGGTATCACTCGACTCCCCTTTCCATTTAAGATTTTAGGGTTGGTGTCACCCCGCCTAGGGGGCTGCACGTGTTAACGTGATTTTTTGCCAAACTTGTGTCCCCCTCGAAAACAAAATCGACGGGTCTTCAAAAAAAACCTGAGCTGCCAGTAAATGCGTTTGTTTCGTTTTCGATGCGCCACCCTGTATAACTGGTACCGTGTTAACCGTTTCATCACGTTAATGATCACAAGCAGACTTTGACAGGTGAATTTTTCTTTTTGTTCTCGTCGTTATTATAGTTCTTTACCAAAACTGGTCGCAGTGGCGCGAAGATTTCCACTTTCGGAAAGGGTTAAAAAACTTGTGCGATAATCTCCGGTTTTTCGTGATTGGAACACGTCCGATCCTCCATCGACAAAGTCAGAACCCCTACCAATATGAGTAATAATTAACCGACGACCCACCTCGCCTACGAGAGGTGATGTTTAGATCTTGCCAATATGTATTTAGAAATAATAAATCTTCTATCTTCCCATTACGCGAATACTATGTATTGCTTTCAGATATTGCCTGCGCCATGTTATTAGATCATCCTTTTCGATCAATGCGCTATTCCTCTTCCCCTTCAAATATCTGATATTAATTTCTCGTAGAGTTCTTAGCAAAACACGTTGGGATATTTTTGGTAGACTATTGTCAGTATCTGAAGCATGCTGAAGTTTTTTATTGTCGGCATTTTCTTATCAAATAAAACGAGTCCACCTTCCTATCATCATTGCTCACATCCCTGTTTTTGCTATCACCGAACGCACATTACGTGTTTTCTTCTTATAATCCTGAAAATGGTAGATACTGATACCGTTGTCGCTACAAAGTTGAACGTTATCCCTTACTGATTGCTCTGGAAATCGTATTCGACGTACGTCATAAATATTTTTTCACTATACTTTTTTGTCCAGAACATAACACTGATCAACAGCCAAAAAATATCCTAAATAAAATCAACAAAATATTACTATTTTTAATGTGCTAAAACCGGAATGAAACTTATTTTTTCAATATTAGTTCAAGTTTTAGAGATACGGTAATTATATGTGTTCCTGCTGTGACAGTGTTAATATACTGTAATTCATAAGAATGCACGTGCTACATTTTTATATTCGGCAAGGAAAGATGATGTAATCGGCATGATTGTGTTACGTTATACATACGTGTACATTATATTGTTTTATATTAGCGATTTTTTCCTCAGTTGGCTGACAGCGTTCATGCAAGATGTCTCGAAAGTGTGTAAACAATCCAGATCAGTTTTGTTACGTGTGTGGTGATGTGACTTTTGCGTCTCAGAGACGGTCTATTACTCCACTAATAACAAAGGCATATCAGCTTTATTTCGGTTGTAAACTAGGTGATCAAGACAAACAGTGGACACCCCACATCTGCTGTTATACATGTGCTTCAAGTCTGAGGAGCTGGTTAGATGGCAAAAAACGGTCTATGCGCTTTGCTGTCCCAATGGTTTGGAGAGAGCCTACAAATCATATTAATGATTGTTACTTTTGCATGGTATGCAACACAGGTATGTCCAAGAAAAAAAATCGGTTATTAACTACCCAAACATACCATCTGCGATGAGACCTGTGAATCACAGTGACGAAAATCCTATTCCAAAACCCCTAGAATCCTACACTTGCGAATCAGAAAACAAATCAGATCATGGCGATAGAGTGATTCGTCAGGAACAAGATATACCATCAACGTCAAGAGATCCTGATTTTATACCGAGCACGTCATGCCACCAACCGCACAAAATAACACAGTCAGAATTAAATGATCTTTTAAGAGATATAGAACTTCCAAAATGTAAGACAGAGTTACTTGGATCAAGAATGCAGCAGTGGAACTTGTTAGAAGACGATGTTTCGGTATGTGTTTCTCGTAAACGCCACAAAGACTTAGAACCATTTTTCAATATGGAGAATAACTTGGTTTTCTGCAGTAACATTAACGGCTTACTGGCGGCTTTAAATATAAACTATAACCCAGAAGAATGGAGATTGTTTATAGATAGTTCAACATTGAGTTTAAAGGCAGTGTTATTGCATATTGGAAATATTTTACCATCTCTTCCTGTAGAGTATGCAGTTCACATGAAAGAATCATATGACAATATGAAGTACCTATTGACATGCATAAAATACGATGAGCACCAATGGCATATTTGTGGCGATTTAAAAGTTGTTGCACTTTTACTTGGGCTGCAGCTAGGCTACACAAAGTTTTGCTGTTTTTTGTGTGAATGGGACAGTCGGGCAAAGGCACTTCATTACACCAGACAAAACTGGCCAGTTCGTCAATTCCTAGAGCCAGGTCAAAAAAATGTACAGCATATGTCATTAGTAGATTCGAAAAAAAAATTATTACCACCACTGCATATCAAGTTGGGCCTAATGAAAAATTTTGTCAAGGCATTAGATAGAGATGGGTCAGCTTTTCAATACCTGCGTCAGAAATTTCCAAGACTAAGTGAGGCAAAGGTTAAAGAAGGTATTTTTGTTGGGCCACAGATTCGAAATATTTTGAAAGATACACAGTTTGAAAACACTTTAACAGGTATTGAAAAAACTGCTTGGAATGATTTCCGTCTGGTGGTCACTAATTTCTTGGGAAATAGAAAAGCTGACAACTATAAAACCCTTGTCAAAAATATGCTGTCATCGTATCAAAAGATGGGCTGTAATATGTCTCTTAAGATACATTTCCTACACTCACACCTGGACTTTTTTCCTGACAATTGCGGAGCCGTAAGTGATGAGCACGGCGAACGTTTTCATCAGGATATTTCAACAATGGAAAAAAGGTACCAGGGAAAGTGGAATCCTTCCATGCTTGCAGACTACTGTTGGACTCTTGGTAGAGATGCTCCAGAAACGATCCATAAAAGAACAGCAAAAAGACAGCGCATATAGTGATTCTTATAAGTATATGAATCTTGTTACTTTTTTTAATATATCCTTAAAAATAAAACGTTTTTTTTCTAAACCGCAACTAATTTTTTTATTTCACTGTCATTTTTGGATTCAGCGCCCCAAAATTAACAAAGAAGTGCACTTTTCCCACAAGATACAATTAAAAAACTAAAATTTGTTGTCCAGTGTAATTATGCCGTTTATGAGGTAGATTATCCATTGCGTGGTGATCCATCTTTCGAAATCCGTGAATTTTCCTACAGTCATGCACGTGTGCTTCCCTTGAGTGGCGATGTTGCCTCATTTTGAGATTCGTACTATTGTTTGCGCTTCGTATCCAACGATAGTGAACCATACAACGATATCAGCGATGTTCTTTTTCAAATCACACTGTTGCTGTTTTGATAGATATCGCTTGAAAAAGATACAGCGTGTTCGTTCACTTTCGGTAATGAACGCGTGTAAAACTGAATACATTCAGGTTATTTGGGATACTGAATTCGAATATGATTTTCAAAAAATCGTCGAGTATCACGGTGGCACGACCGAGTTACAAAATGGGCCGCTTGGCTTGTAGTAAAAACGTTGTTTGATCGCTTTTTAAAACGGTATGCTCGCCGTTTCGAACTATAAGAATGTATATAACGCGAAAAGTGGTGCTGGTGCCAGGGAATTTTCACAGAAATAACGCTCTGGCTCATGGCGCGTTTGCGCCGACGATGTAAATATACATTTCTATAATTGTAACCGCGTTACAGGTCAAGATTTTTGTTGATTGTGTATGTAAAGATACCAGCGCGCACCACTACAACAGACATCATAATTTATTTCATATCTTCATGACGAATTTATCAGAGGAAAGGTAACACCGTCGCTCCTTAAATGTTGAATTCAATTTTATTCACCGAAAGGTCATACTTTTTCCAATGATTGCACTCAGCACGCAGCTGCCCATTTAAGAATGCATGTGTTTATCCTTTGCCGGACACTACTGTTGATAGCCTATTATAAACTATATATATATATAAAATATTATGAACTGATGAGTGAAAATATATTCGTAGAAACGTAGCCATCGGCGCCAAATCAGAAAATAAAAAATACGTTTGGTGTTAAGCTAAGAGGTTAATAATATTTTTTTATCTTATCAGATTAATTTTTAGATTTGTTACGTCAAATTTTGTTTTAGACTGATAAGCTTCCATATTATGTAATCGTTCAGCATATCGTCTGCCTCCGCCTATGCTTGATCGTAAACATCCAATGAGAAATTGTATGGTGGAATGATTTGTAGAATACGCGTCTATAATAAATATTCGACCTTGGACCGCAATCCGTTAACAGTCTATGTAAATATTTTGGACGGTTTCCTGTTCTACGGTCGTACGTAATGTCATGTCGTGCGTATAGATAGGTTAGATCGCTAGATGGTCAGTCAGAGTTTTCTACAGTATATTCAGATAAGAGATAGACCGGATGTAAACAAAGGGTTCGGGTGATTTTCACGCTAACGCCGCCGTCTCGACGTAAAACAGGAGCCCTCATTGGTCAATTCGCAATTAAATGCCTATGCCGAGCGGCAGAGCAGTCGTATCAAGGCAGAGTCACATTCAGGTTCAGACGTGTTACGTATGTCGTGTGCATCATTGCAATTTGATATTTCTTTGGACGTTTTCGTTTGTTATCTTATTAAGTTGTTGAGTTTGTCGTTGTTATTGTTATACCTTGTTATTGATTGTTATTGTTATCAACTGCTTGCGCAAAATGCCCAGTAGTGCAGATACTGCCGATGAAGTTGTAAACTCCTGTAGTCCACCTAGGAAACGCTCTAAAAAAAGACACCTGAGTGCAGAAATGAAAGAGGTCATTTTGAATATATATAAGATCGAGCGCGAGGAGAACGAGGCATCAACCATCAAAGAAATTGTTGTAAAGGTTTCTCACAAAGTTGGGGTGTGTCGCGCATCAGTGTTTAATGTGTTAAGACAATACAAAAAAAATCACACCTTTTCTGAGCCAATGACCAGTAAACATCGCAAAAGTATTGTTAAATCATTGGATGACGCTGATAAGCATGCGATTAGGAGGAAAGTGCACGAATTCTTCTTTAGGAATGAAATACCTACTATAGATAAAGTACTGCAGGAGGTAAATGGAGATACAACGTTGCCAAATTTCAAACGATCAACTTTCCATGCGTTACTGAAGCATTTAAATTTCAAATGGAAAAAACGGGGTCGTAATAGTTTACTACTGGATAGAGAAGAAATTGTGCTATGGAGGAGGGATTATTTAACAAAAATTGGGAAATATAGAAATCAAAACAGGAAGATTTATTACCTTGATGAAACGTGGGTAAACGCAGGACACACTACAAGTAAAGTATGGGTTGATGATTCTGTAACTTCATCCAGGAGGGCCTTTCTAGATGGACTGTCCACCGGATTAAAAAATCCAGCAGGTAAATACGACTAATAGACAACAATCGGATGTTTTTCAAACCTTGGGAACAAGGTTCTAAACATTAATTCCAAGGGGCAGATAAAACATATTACAAGTAACAAAACTTTTATAACTTTCGATAAAATGCGTGGATGTTTTATTGTCATTTTCATTTGTTAGAACTTTTTTAAGCCATGTTTTTATGTGTTTTCGATATTTCAATAATTTTTTAATATAATCTTAAAATATGTCGAATATTATAAACTTAAAAAAAGTTACTAAGTTTTATATTGTGTACCGTTCCTAATATTTCTAATCATTTTAATTCATACTTTAAGCTTTATAAAGTTATAATTTGTTAATATTAACATTTGCTCGTATTTCAGGTTCCTGATCATTCATTTTTTAAAGGTTTATAACTTTAAATTAAATTGTGAAGCGCTGAGTAATCATACGACGTTCAATATTCTTTCTTTCAATATGACTAAATAATCCCAATTATAGCAATCTGATACTCATGTCTCAATATTTTTTGGCTGAATGTGATGAAAACATTTGAAAAAGGTTCGCTTATTGAAATAAATCTACACCAGTTAGTACTTCGATTTCCAGGTAAGGGGAAAAGGCTCATTATCTGCCATATTGGCAGTGAGGATGGATTTGTTGTTGACGGTCTGTGGTGCTTTGAGTCTAAGAAAACTGGAGATTACCACGAGGAAATGAATGGCGAATCGTTTGAACAGTGGTTTTCAAAAATTTTACCGAACTTAGAGGAAAACGCAGTAATTGTGTTGGATAATGCGCCTTATTATTCTCGAAGAATGGAGAAGGTCCCAACAACGGCTTCAAGGAAAGTTGATGTTCAAAATTGGCTCCGCTCGAAAAATATCAACTTTGAAGAAGCAATGCTGAAAGTACAATTATTAAGAATTGTCAAGGATCACAAGGCGGAATATCAAAAATACGCCATTGACGAAATGGCAGCAAGTCAAAATAAAACTGTGCTCCGTTTACCTCCATACCATTGCGAGCTCAATCCCATTGAGCTCATATGGGCAGAGGTTAAAAATTATATAGCTAAGCACAATACAACTTTTAAATTTTGTGACCTCAACGGACTTTTCAAAGAAGCACTAGAATTAATAACAGCGCAAAAATGGGAAAACTGTATTAAGCACGTGAAAGACAAAGTTGAAAAGAGAATGCGGGAACTGAACAATATTTTAGAGGAACAAGTCGAGCCATTCATTATTGACGTTGGTGCTTCAGGCAGTAGCGATGATGAAAGCTCATCAAGCTCATCTTTCCAATAAAATATGTCGTTCATCAAATTCGGTAAGTTATAAGTAATTATAAAGCTACTGTATTTTTTAATTAATTATTGACATTTTTGAACCCATTTTGGCAAAACCTATTCAAGAATCTACTTTCTGACAATGTTCAACCATGCACATTTTTTTACGTTTTGAACGTTTTAATTTGGTTACATATTTACCTAGAAATCAAAAAATATACTAATCAATATTCTAAAAGCAATTTTAAGAGATATACGTTTATTTTTAATTTAGGCTAATTTAAACGCCATTTTGAGATTATATTCGACTGTATTTCACCAAACATCAGGCGGCATCCGAAGCTGGAAATCGAAGCGAAAATTTTGAAACCCTTATGTATATTTACATCATTATATATTTCTTACCCCACCCCCACATGATCCTATATCCATCACCAATCGTATACACATCGAATTGTGCTAATTTACTACAAAGTTACGCAAAGCAGCATCTACTATCTAAAATATGTACTGCGTGACTCTTAATACGTCCCTGCCGAATGTTACAGCGTTCGATGATCACGTGGTCTTGTTTATGTCCGGTCTATCTCTTATCTGAATATACTGTAGGTACATCATATATGGCTGATAAAAATGTATACTATTCTATTCAATATATCAGTGGTCTTATCATTAAGCCTTTTTAAAGTTTATAAACTTTCTTAAATAAAAAATATGGTTTTACATCAAATATTAAGTATGGACTAATCGAAGTACTTTGATCGCGATTACATATTGATGTCTGGTTCTGCTCAGTTTATCTTATCTGAAATGTTTATTGTTCGGCAACAATGCAAATAATAATGGGATTAAGACTATTTTAGTAATTTATCTTTGGAATCGCTCGTTAAGGTGCTTTGCATAAAAATGTAGACTTTTTGTAGTAAAACATTTGAATCATCAAATCTACAGTGCCGATCGGAGGAATTTTTTCCATTGGTCAAACGTCAGAATCAAGAAATTTATTATTTGCCTGCGTGAACGTAGGCAAGATCATTTTTGTTTTTCTGGTCGGGTACCTGCAAGTAAATGCGTCTGTTTCGTTTTCGATGCGCCACCCTGTATATTGCAAAGTTATTTCCCGCCTGTGGCTATAATCTATCTCTGTAGAAAATTTTATCCAGATCCATTCAGCCATTTCGATGTGATTCAGTAACAAACATCCACGCTTTCTCATTTATAATATTAGAAGGGATTCAAACCAATCATGTGAACATATCAAACAAACTGCAAAATAAGTACGGTTCCGGTGTTGACGAAATACCAACAAACGTTTTGAAGCTAACTGTGAAAGAAATTACAAATATTTTATGTTACATTATTCTCCAAAATTTGGAATTTCCCTGAACAATTGAATGTGTTGGTTGTTAAAAAAGGCAAGTATTCTAAATAGCTTCTCCAAACTATTTGAATATGCTGTTTACATACAAAATACAAAATGCGTTATGTTCACAGGGCAAAATAGAAACAATTACGCCACCGAAAATTATCGTACACACGGTACAAGCTCTCTGAATGTTCAGCGTATGCTGTTCGTAGTTCGTAGAGAAGAAATTAAGTTATGAAAAGAGTTGCATGTAAAAAACCGTCTTGGAAGACACGCTTGCATTTACATAGCATGACGGTATACCTGTAGTCCACGTGGTGAGTTGTATCGGGGTTGGGGTGGGTGTATCCCCTTAGCCACCTGTTGCCTAGATTGGAGGGCCGTCCCTTGGCTGTGTTGGAGTGAGAGGGGGTCGTGGGAGGTTGGAGGGACTCGCCGCGCCGACGACAGCGACTGGCGAACCTACAGAAAGGGGTGAGAGAGTGTAAGCGACGGCCAAGGGACAGCCCCTAAGGGCAAACCGAATACGTTCGCTGCTGGCCGACGGTAAGAAAGGTGCATCTCCGAACTACGGTAACACCTACGAATTGCTAATTTTAGAAAGCGTCGGCATACGACTGCTACAATTAGTTGTATTCCCCCCGGGCCGTATCATTTAACTAAAGTGAATCCAAATTCAAGATGAGATGTAAATAATAACAGTTAGCGCGTGATCTCTCGGTAACAATTCGCCATTAAATTTCATGCGGCCGCCTGGCAGAATAATGTGCGGGGCAGGGGCAGGGCAGGCAGAGTTGCATTCAGGCCCCCGACCGTCGCGTGTATCACTGCGTGCTCGTGTTTTCGTATTCACCTTGCTTGGTTGTTGCTGTTGTTGTTGTTGTTAAGTGTATTTGAGTAATTTGTTAAGTTTCTGTTTGTTATTGTTATTCCTCGTTATTATTTGTTTTGAACCAATCCTGAACATGTCCAGTACAGATACTGCTGACGAGGCTGTAGGCTACTCCCTTAGCCCTCCTAGAAAGCGATAAAAAAAAGACATCTTAGCGTAGACATGAAAGACGTCATGTCATATTGAATACATTCAAGATAGAGCGGAAGGAAGACGAAACATCAACTAACCCGAAAATAGCTCTGAAAGTGGCAGTGTACAGTTTTGAACGAACATAAGAAACAGCATGCCTTTTCCGAGCCAATGACGGGTAAAAATCGCAAAAGTATCATAAGATCGTTGGATGACGCTGACAAGCATGCGATTCGGAGGAAATTGCACGAGTTCTTCTTCAGAAACGAAATACCGACAGTTGATAAAGTACTACGGAAGGTTAACGAGGATGCTATGTTACCAAATTTCAAACGTTCGACTATTCATAAACTTTTGTGGCATCTTAATTTCGAATGGAAGAAACGAGGCCGTAACAGCTTACTTATGGATAGAGGAGAAATTGTTCTGTGGAGGAGAGAGTACCTGACCAAAATTAAATCATTCAGGGATATCAGCACAGGAAGATCTATTACCTGGACGAAACCTGGATTAACGCTGGGCACACTACTCCGAAGGTATGGGTTGACAAAACTGTGACTTCATCCAGAAGGGCATTTCTAGATGGACTGTCGACCGGATTGAAAAATCCAGCAGGTAAATAGATCACGGTATCAATTTTTGCGCACAATATCTCTCTATCTTCGTACCTACAAGACGTGCATATGTACTTAGCGGATTTTATCTTTCTAGGCAAAGGAAAAAGGCTCATTATTTGCCACATTGGGGGTGTAGATGGCTTCGTGGATGACGGCTTATGGTCTTTTGAGTCAAAAAAAAAACCACTGACTACCATGAATAGATGAATGGGGAAGCATTCGAGAAGTGGTTTTCAGGCATTTTACGACCTCTCGAAGACAATTCTGTGGTTGTTTTGGATAAAAAATAGAAAAATCCCAACTTCAGCTTCTAGAGCTGGCTCCGTTCCAAAAATATAACTTTCGACCCTTCCTTACTGAAATTACAACTATTATATGTTGTGAAACGACACAGACCAAGACATGATAAATATGTTATGTCATAGATGAAATGGCCAAAGCACACCACAAAACAGTACTCCGTTTGCCGCTTAACCACTGTGAGCTCAACCCCATTGAGGAGTTAGTAAAAATGTTTATTTACAGATCCTTTAAAATGTTCTCTCAAAATACAGACATCTATCTGACAAAATTTCATTGCATTGTATGGTTTATGAACGCAGCTGCACATTTACTGGTCTAAATCAAAGCATGCTTCCGAAAGTGACCGAGAAGACCGAAAAGAATTGTAATACAAAAACCGAGTAAACCACTAAACGGTAATCGACGAAACGATTTATCTTCGGAATAATCCAAAATGTGCGCAGTCATCATTTTTATTGAAATCGCATCGAAGAAGCCTCCACACTGTTGTCATATCAGTAAAACTTTTATATTACTTTTAAAGGAATGCTGGATTTATTTCAAAAAATCTCTGCCCTATTTCGTTTTATTAATATTTTAAACTTTCGAATGATATCACCCAATTTATGATTCACCCATATGTTTCAGAGTGCATCAAAAAATGTGTGTCCTCGATTTTGAATTGCGCTAAAAGACGTATATGCCCGTGGAAACTGGCAACATTGTAAGCAACAATGCAAGCCATTCTCTCTGCTGACTTGCTGTGGTTTTTTCATCCGTTTTGTTTTAATCGATTAGGCTCAGAACCGCATCTTAAACTTAAATCAGTAGTCATAAGTAAAATCCGCAATAATAATACCCGTGTTTCTTTCTGTCAAAAATTTACGAGCAACCGAGTACATTGAAGTTGCTAGACGAATGGTAGGTCTATGTGGATTGCAATCTTGCATTCAGCTGCAACTTTATCGTTTCGAACAATTTTTGTACATTTAGTATCTTTAAGGCTCACATTAACAAGTTTGGGAAAATGGAGGGAACAGCATTTTCTTTCAATTTTGGATATTTCAAAGGTATATTGTTTTGGACTGTTCCATCCGCCAAAACTATATTTTCTGTCCTGATGATATCCGATTCTCTAAAATGACGACTGCACACAGCTGAATATTTTGAAGGCGTCCAATTTTTTCTGGGAATTGTCATAAGCCATTGAAAAACAAATTTTGTTTTTCAGACTTTCGGTACTTGGGAAGCGAAAAGTTGAAACATAGCTTTCTGTTTTCAAAGCAGAATTATAGTTTGTATTGCATAAAGGAACACAGCAACAACGAGGCATATTGTCTGCGTCAAATACTTGATAAATGAAAAAAGAAAAATACAACCTGAATTTGCACGTTTTCAATAGTTGAAATCCTTAGCGTCCTGAGGCGCGATCAGCCACAGTCACACTTCTTAGTTTATTTTTAAAGTACAGAAGCACTACAACTGGAGTCTATTTCTCATGTATTATAGTCACCGATCACTTTGAACACATACACACACTTTGAAGCTTAGAAAACAAGCTTATCTCTTAATTACAGCCTCTGGGATTGCCAAATCACAAATTGAAATGGTTAAGTTTTCCCAGCGTTTTGAGCACGAGTTGCGTCGATGCAGCAAGCAGCGGCGGGAGTAACACTACCACCTACGTTGCCAGATTTCTTTGTTCACGGCTCGTAGTTGACGTCGGCTGTGCTTATTGTCAACCTTTGAGGGTCGAGTTCCGACTGAGGGTTGTCAACCCTTCGATATTGGACAACAAATAACGCACCCTTCAAGTGGAGAATTTAACATTTTCATTTCACAATAGGACGCTCTTATCACGGGCTTTCAATTTCGGAAATTTTAAAAATTGATAACTTTGGAATTTTGACAATTCTGAAAATGCCTCGAAATTCTCAATATCTTGAAAATTTTCAAAATGTCCATAATTTTGCAGATATATTTCCAAAATTTCCAATTTCCTAGATTATTTTCAGTTTTTTCAAAATATTCAATTTGATAAATTTCAAATGCTTAAAATTTTCTAAATATTCAAAATTTTTAAATGTTTCAGGATATTCAAGATATTCAGTTTCGATATCTACTTTAAAAATTTTCAAAATTTTTCTTGATTTCCAAAATCTTTACAATTTTCAAAATCTACAGGATATTCAACCTTTTCAGTTTTTTCAAAATTTTCAAGATTTTGAAAACATTTTCAATTTTCGAAATTTTTAATTTTCAACCCTCTCAAAATTTTCAAATCTTTCGAATTTTTCCAAATTACAAGATTTTCAAAAGTTTCAGAATTTTTTGTATTTCAAATATTTAAAAATTTTCAATTTCCATAAATTCGTAAATTTTCAGTTTGCCGGATTTTCAGTTTATTTCAAAAATTTAAATACTTGGAATATTCAAAATTTTTAAATATATATTTCAGGATTTTCAAGATATTTAAGTTTCAAAACTTCAAACATCAAAATTTTCATAATTTTCAAAATCACAATTTTAAAAAATCTCAAGGTTTCCAAAATTTTCATACTTTATGATATAAAAGACTTTCAGTTTTTTAAAAATTTTTAAATCTGTCGACTTTTCCAAATTCCAAGATTTTCAAAATATTCATTAAAAAAATTTCAAAATTTTCTAAATTCTCAAATTCGGTGCGTTATTAGTCACAAGGGTAGACTATAATAGTGCGGTTTATGACAAAGATATTATTTGTTTATAAATATTTGCGGGTCAGTATCGGCAAACACATTCTAAATTGAAAGCCGGTAACATCGCGTATCAGAAATTATGCATGAGAGCAAATAAAGCCTGTGTGAATCAGCGGACCTGTTAGCTGATGGCATATGATTCGATGGAGCTCAGCTTCGATATTAAATACGATAGCCGCGGCAGCTACACGCCGGCCAATCCGTCGCTAATTTCCGTTAATTTGATGGTCGAACAGCGTATGTAAATCCCATGCTCACCGTCGATTCCATGCCTAACACCATCAATGAGAATGCTAGATGACTGCCTCCGCAGTTACCGTTGCCCCTCTAACACCATCTATAAGAGATTAGGGTGTTTTAGATTATTTAGGTTGCAATCAATGAACTCTACCGTTCGGTCTTAATCCGGGATCAAATTAGATTAGATTAAAATAACTAACCCAATAGTTTTTCTTGTTAATTATTTATTGATACCTGTTAGATATTTTCTCTTGTTAGAATTAAACGGAAACTTAATTCTGATTTGACCTCATTACGTCACCATCCGATAAATCCATTTTTCACCTGCCAAACCTTTGGAAAATTTGTATAAGGTAAACGTTGGTGGCTTTTCCGTCCCGCGGCCGAATAATTTTCTATTGTCTGTTATAATAGTGAAATAAAGGGCTGTATACACATTGTACGTCAGGCGACTAGATCAGGCGATTAATCAACATCGAACACGTTGTTGGAAAAATGACAAATGACAGCAGGCCGATTGACATTCATTCAAGGATTCTGATTAATTGATCAACTTAATTAGCATTCGAGGTTGATACGACATGCCTTTATGCTCTCTAAAGCGTCCATCGGCTGATAATTTTACATCATATCAGCTGCTATCAATTAGCTGACAGATTATTACAGGCTTTTTTTCTTGCGACATCGAACAAAACTCGTGGAACTTTGGATACAGGAATTTTATTAAGAATCGTTTTGGATCTACCTATTTATTTTTAGTGTTAGTCGTGGTTTGTATGATATTAAACTAGTTGAGTCATTTCATCTTCTGATATTGCTTTAATAAACTTTCATTTTCCTTTACTCATCATTTCACATATAATTCAAACTTTATCATCATTGGCTAAGTGTAATTTCAACTAACAAGGATCGCCACTAAATTGTTACGTACTCTAAATAGCGCGTAATTTAAACATTGAAAGTAAAAATATCTGTATCATTGCACAATTTTCCTTTCTTATCTATACAACATTCAATTTGGTTGTCCCATTTTATATGTATAGTATCTTTGATCAGCTGTGAACGACTGTAAGACGTCTATATTAATTAATATTTTGTGAAAGCTGATGGGCTAGTTCTATCGTTTCTAGGTCTATAATACAAGCCTAACTTTAATGTTGATAACTATCGGTAGTCATGATATAATTTCAGGAAATGAACCCTGAATAATCATGCAGTATTAATCTTTACATTTGGATTGTCCAAGACGCATAATTATTATCTTCTTCCATTTTCTTCATTGTGTCGTTTTTCGATTATCTACCAGACGTAACAAAGTAACGCAATGTCACAAAATGCACTGGTCGACATGTCTATCACGCATGACTTGAATTTTGAAGATATTCCGAACGTTAGTAAAATATACATCAAATATTATATTAGTAAAAACGACCATTTGCACTCGATCCGACTTGTTATTAGGAAATCCCGTTCCGTACCATCCACATGCGACATGTACACCTTTCGCAGCTCATCAATATTTCTTGTCAAATCAACGGAAAAAATGTATGAGGTGCATGATGTGAGGTGCTTGCCGATGCTCATGAATATATAAACTCCCACTTTATCCCCTCTTTCTCCTTGTCCTGCACGTCCATTATTGAACCTATTAATCTATTGTCAACCCCTTCAGATCGATCGGTCGGTATACGAAATGACGGTTCACAAAAGCTCATGCTTATTATTCGATTATTATATGGTGGTTGGCAAGCCAGGACAGTGGTGGAGGATCATATATTTACAATTTTTATATTTTCTTTTTTTACCGCTGGGTCTCTATTATAACGTCCTTTAAAACATCCCGATGTTCAGCAGAATGCTCGAAACAAACCACCAAAAGTTTAAGTTGCGTACCTGTTTTGGAGCACATGGGAACATTTAAAAAAATCGTCTAGTTCTTAAATAATCAATTTAGATGTTTTAACTGGACTAGATCGGTTTTTAAATCATCTTTTATGATTTGACAGAAATTAGTAATATACCATTATCTTACATCTCCAGGCAACGTAAATCTTCGGATCTTTTAATAATAAGTCAGAAAATCATAACTAATCTGATTTTCTTTAATACTACCCCTCCTCATCTCTTGTTCTATATTTCCTTGACATGTTTGCTAAAACTTCGCCATTACTAATTTGTACAACCCTCAATCCATTAATATTCTCTACATTTCTGCATCCTCGAATTCCAATAATTTCCTTCTGTTTCTCATTCTACCTTCTTTACCTTTCCATCTTACTGTTTTTACATTCTCATTATTTATTAATATTGTTTAGCACTTCTTCTAGCATTTCAGCTGACTTGCAAAAATCTTCTACGGTCTCTAGTTTGCCCACATCTTCTACTTCTGCTGCATATTCTATTTCTTCTTCTCATTCTGCTGTCTACCTAGTTTTCTCAGTGTGTCTGTATCCTCATGATACTGTTTCTTATTCTGACCCTAGTGTTTTTAGCTCTGTTTCTCACCGTTTCTATATTTTCAGCATCTTTTATTTTGCTAAATGCTTCTACTTCAGCTACTCTCCTTACGACATTTACTTCTGCAACATATCTTATTTTTCCTTCTCATTCTACTGTTTCACTTCTTCTCGCTGTTTTTATATTCTCAGCATCTTTTATTTTGTTAATGTTTCTACTTCAGCTACTCTCCCTACCATCTACTTTTCCAGCATCTCTTATTACTCTTTTAATTTGTTTAGTGCTTCTACTTCAGCTACTTCTAAAATCTTCTAGGTTCTTTACTAATCCTACGTCTTCTTCTTCTTCTTCTTCTGCATCTCCTATTTTTTTTCTCCTATCAATTTTACCTTCTCTACTTCTTCTTCTTCCACGTACTGTACGATTTATATTTTTATTTGTCTACTCAGTTAAATTTCTTTTCGAATTGAACGCCACTGCGCCGTCCGGTTATTACCTGTAATCCGTAATGGTTATGGCAAGTCTGACACCTCAAACGTGTATTTTCCTGCGATCAGGAAAAACGTCCAGCGTATAGACTACTGGTCGAGTATGGTTTATTGTTAAATAAATATTATTACGAAACATGCCGAAGAGATTGACGGTTTGGGAAAATGAGAAATTGCCGCGTGTTGCGTTTTTCAAAACAATGTGATTACCGTTAATGTACTTTCAACCGTTTGATTGACGCTACAATGAATAGGTATGAAAAAGTGCTTATACGCTTACTGTTAATCCTGCCACCCTTTATTTTTCTAATAAATCAAATTGTCATTGTAGAATTCAAGCGTCTTGTTAAAGTATCCGATGTTAGATCGGCGCGTGTCCACATTTCGATGCCGTTGACACCGAATTCACGAAACCGTTGAATATTTGAGACTTGGTGGCATAGCGTCTGTGTGAAATGTAAATGCCACCGGCTCATTTAAGTATTTACAATGGACCAGGTGTAAACCTAATGTACGGATGATTTAGTAAGAAAGGTCGATTAAGATTTAACGGACATCCAACGTCCATTTCGATATTAAATAGCAATTGGCAAATGTGCCTGGCGTCCACAATGGTGCATAGACCAGTGATCGCTCTGTACCTGTCTGCCATCTGATTAGCACCTGAAGAAAATCTATAAAGAGATACGTACGCTATTCATAACAATCTACAGTAAGCTCATCAACGTTCGTCCACAAAAAAAAATAGGGGTGTATGGGGAGCCCAAAATTACTGGCAGCTCAGTTTTTTTTTTTTGAAAAACGCTCAGACTCATCGATTTTTTTTTCGAGAGGACACAAGTTTGGTAAAAAATCACGTTAGCACGTGCGGCCCCCTAAGCGGGGGTGACACCAACCCTAAAATCTTAAATGGAAAGGGGGGTCGAGTGATACCTTATTTTGAAGGTCTTTCAATTCCCTTTATAATGATGTAAAATACATGAGCTTCAGTTCAGTAGTTTCAAACATTTATTGATTTAAAGCTTAAAGTAGACTTTAATAATAATAATAATAATATTTATTCACTCAATGTACAAAGATAACAAAAAATATGAGTAAATAAATATAAAATCAAAACAGGCCCAATAGAAGGCATCGCCTGTACATGGACCAATAATTTAAGTTGAAACTGTAGAATGCATATGACAAAAAAGGACAAAAATTAGCTACAATAGATTATGTATTTAGTTGATGTTCGTATTTATGAGTTTATGAATTTCAGTCCTAGATATAGAATGTAGCCACTTTTTTAAATTTCTTTTGAAACAATTTCCGAAACGTAAATCTTTTAAGTCTTTAGGTATAATTTCATAAAATTTAGGCGTTAAATAGAGATATGATCGCTGCATTATAGATTTATGCGGTTGAGGAACTACTGTCCCACGAATTTTGTACCTGGTATAATGATTATGTTTAATTTTTTGGTCGGCGTTTACAAATTTATGGTAGTGAGTGATACTGTGTAAGAAATAAAGCTGTCTTATATCATACATTCGAACATCTGCGTATAATTTTTCAGTGGGATAATGTTTCGGTTTTTTAAATATCATTTTTAGAATACTTTTTTGAAAAACATCTAAATTATAGATATCTGAGGAACATGCAGCTCCCCATGCTAATATACCATATGTGAGATGAGGCTCAATCAGTGCATGGTATAATGTTCGAAGATATTTTTCGGTCAATATATTCCCAAGGTATTTAATTTTGTAGGATACAAATCTAACTTTCTTTAAAATATAATTGACATGGATGTCCCATCGTAAGTGAGGATCCAAGATCACTCCAAGGTATTTTATGTTGGGCACTCTATTAATTTGCATTTTTTGATCATTAATATTGAAGGAGAAATTTGTGTAATTTGGCAGATGTCTAGCATAAGATCCAAATGGTAAAAAATGTGTTTTAGAGTAGTTTTTTTTTTTTTTTTTTTTTCCCACAGCGGCGTCGACTGCAACGGTCATTGGCCGCACCCTCCTTCCCAATTTAGGGCATGGGTAAGGATATATCTGTACAGGGACACTCACTTCACGCCTCGGGGGACGATCAGGGCGACTTTTGTAAACACACAATACACAGGATAGTCCGCGGGCTGGTAGGTATTTGGGCACATAGGAAAAGACACGTAGGTTGGGTAAGCAATGTTATAATATTTAAATTGATCAATTAGGTCTCAAAAAAAAGAATATAATTTGCCGTTGCAGTTTTTATTTTTTTTTTATTTTTTTAATTTTAATTTAATTATGCTTTGTTGAAATATATATATTTTTTTATTTATTTTTTTTTTCTCTCTTTCTTACATTAGTTAGATTTTGTTGAACAGTCCAATGTTTCGTAGCCATTGTAAGATCGTTCTTACTTGCTCTGGCTCCATACTTAAGGCTTCGTTTAGGTTGCGTGAAATTTTATGTGACCATCTGTCAGCTTCATACAAGGGACAGTCAATTATAATATGCTCGATGTTTAATGGTAAATCACAGGCAAAACAGATTTGTGGAGGTTCACCAGTGAGCAGGTGAGCCGATGTCAGACGCGAATGCCCTATTCGTAGTCTTGTGTGAACGCTTTGCTCTCTCCGAGTAATTTGGTTGGTGTAAATGGTTTTTCCAATTTTTGGCTTCAATTCTTTGAGCTTAGCGGTGGTAGAGTCCCATTGAGATTGCCATTTTGATACTATTTGATGTTTGAATGTGGCTTTTAGGTCGCCAGGGCGTAGCAGTACATTTACGTCCGGGGGTTGCGTAGTTGATGCTTTTGCAGCGTTGTCAGCTAACTCGTTACCATTAATTCCGGTATGACTAGGGACCCATATAAACATAAGCTCAATAGCCTGTGATCGCAAATGCCCAATTTTTGCCTGTATTATCTTTATCAATGGATCTTTTGGATAAAGTTGTTGTAGTGCTTGTGTTGAGCTAAGTGAGTCAGTGCATATGATCGTCTTGTTGATACCCCGAATTTCAGTGTATAGGATGGCATGCCAAATTGAGTATAATTCAGCACTAAATACAGAGGCACATGTTGGCAGTGTCCATGAGTGGCAGATATTATTATGGACAAGAGCACATCCACAGCCATTCTCCGTCTTAGAACCATCCGTGTAAATGACGTTCCAGTCTCGGTGTTGTTCCAGAAAAGCATGCCAAGCAGCTTTAATGATAGCAGGATTGGTGTTCTTCTTATCGAAATTCCCTAATTTAGTAATGTTTACATGGTGGTCTATCCATGGCGGAACTTCACAAGGACCCAATGTGTACACATCTGGAAATGAAATTTGAAGTTTATTCCTAGTTTCTCTGATTCTTACGCCAGTGGGTCTGGTGATTGTGGGCCTTGAGTTGTATACATTATCTCGTTGTAAAAACATCATTGCGTAGTTGGGGTGCTGCGGCTGACTATATACGTTGATCCCATAGTTGAGAAGGATTTGCTGGCGATGCAATTCTATCGGAGGAATATTGGCTTCGATACAAAGTGAGCGGTAGGGGCTTGTGCGATAGGCCCCAGTTGCTAACCTCAAAGCTGTGCATTGTATTGTGTCCAAAGCTTTCAAGTGTGATGGTCGTGCAGCACCATACACGACACTTCCATAGTCTATTTTGGATAGTATTACTGACTTGTAGTACGTTAACAAGATTTCCTTGTCGGCGCCCCAGTTGATGTTTGACATAAAACGAAGTGGGTTTATGGCTTTTTGACATCTTGCGACTAAATCCTGCATGTGTTCTTTCCAGTAGAGTTTTTTATCGAATATGAGTCCTAATACCTTTATTTTATCACAAAACTGAAGCTGGCGTCCATTCATTACAATTTGTGGATGGTCGTGCGTTCTCCTAAGTCTGCAAAAATGCACACATCGAGTTTTTGTCTCAGAAAAACGGTAGCCTATGCTACTTGCTTTTTCGACAATTGCGTTTACTGCTTGTTGCAGTTTATCTTGGATGTCATCGATCGAGTTGGATGAGTAATAAATGGCAATGTCGTCAACATACATGATTTGGCCAATGCTGGGATTTAGGTCATTAAATATCTCATTTATTGCTATGTTAAAAAGGAGAACACTCAACGTAGATCCTTGGGGTATTCCGCTTTCCAGGACGTGACTGTTTGATAGAGAATTACCATGTCTTACTGCGAATCTCCGTTCTTCTAGAAAGCTTTTGATAAAATCCATCATTTTACCGTGTATTCCCCATTTCTTTAGCGCTTTAAGTACACTAAACCTGCACGTTCGATCGAAAGCTTTCTCTAAGTCAAAGAATACGCCAACCATATGAAGTCTGTTCGCAAATGTATTCTGTATGGCATGCTCAAGGTTCACCAACATGTCAATTGCAGATCTATGATTCCTAAACCCTGTTTGGTATTTTGTTAATAGACCCTGAGATTCAAGATACCAGGATAGTCGTAAAGATATTATTTTCTCTAGGTGTTTTCCCATGCAACAAGTGAGGGATATTGGCCTATGGTCGCTCGGTAAAAGTTGGTTCTTACTTTGCTTAGCTATTGGAATGATTACTGCCTCTTTCCAAGCCGCAGGATAATATCCGGAATGCCAGATTCTGTTGTAGAGTTCCAGCAGGAGTATTTTGTGTGTAGAGGAGAGGTTCTTGATAAACTCATAAGGAATGTTGTCTCTGCCAGGTGAAGATTTGTTGGTACTATTTAAAGCATGTTCAAATTCTTGCATTGAAATTTGTAGATTGTAGGGTTGTTCTTCTTGCACTGTGTCCGGAATGGGTTCCAGGAATTCTGTCTCCCGTTGTTCAAGGAACCCCACAGGGTAAGCGTGTGAAGAGCTTACGTTTTCATAATACATGGCAAATGCTTCTGCTATTTGTTGAGGATCAGTAATAGTGTTTCCATCAACACATAGGGCTTCTGTCGGGGACTGATGCTTCTTTCCTGATATAGCTTTCAATTTTTTCCAAATGTCTGAAATCGGAGTGTTGCGGTCAAGAGATGAAACGTAACTTTGTAGCGATTTACGTCTTGCCTTTAGTATGACTTGTTTAGCTTTAGCACGAAGTTTCTTGAATTCTATCAGGTTTTGGTAAGTGAGATCACGTTTAAATCTGTTGAAGGCAGCTTTCTTATCCCTTATTGCCTGGGCTACCTCTTCATTCCACCACGGCACGGACTTCGTACAAGAATAGCCTGACGACTGCGGGACTGACAGTTGTGCCGACTTCAGAATTCCTTCAGATATTTTAGATACAGAAGCATCAATGTTGTCAGTTAAATGTGTAGGAAGATGATAATGGGCTGTATTTCTGTAAATTTCCCAGTCGGCCTTTTCTGCTATCCAACGCTTTGGTCTTGTAGACACCCTGAGTTTACCTGGGAATTCTATTTGAACCGGAAAATGGTCGGATGATTGTATATCCTGCAAGCACTTCCACTGGAATAGGTTTGCGATGGTAGGGGAACAGATAGAAAGATCTATGGCTGAAAAGTTCATGGATCTCGAATTTATGTAGGTGTTGGCTCCGGTGTTTAAGAGAACTAGGTCATAATTGTCAATAACAGTTGCCACCACTCTTCCCCTTGAGCAAGTAGTTTCTGAACCCCACATTGAGTTATGAGCGTTAAAGTCACCCACTAACATAAATGGTGTGGGTAGCTGACTAACGAGCGCTTCAAGTTCTTGTTGAGACCAGTTTCTGTCTGGGAGGTATAAGTTGCATATGGTGAGTCTAACAGGGTAGTATATCGTCACCGCAACTGCTTGCAAGCTGGTGTTGAGTCTAATATCTAATGTGGGTATTGAATTTCTGATGACAGTTATGACACCGCCATGTGCTCTGCTATCAGATACAGCATCTTTTCTAAACGTCTTGTATCCTCTAAAGGAGAAATTCTCTGATGGCCTAAGATGCGACTCTTGTAAGGTAAGGCAAAAGGGGCCATACCTCGTTATTATTGTTTTTAGTTCAGAGTATTTTGACTTGAGTCCATTGACATTCCACTGGATAATATTTTCTGGTGTTTCCATTGTAAGGTGTTAAGGGTAAGGATATAAGTGTAGAAGGTATGGCAATTGTTAAATAGACTTATTCAGCAGTTTGCTTTTTTGATTTGCCCTTGGGCCGACCCCTTTTTCTGCCAGTGCTGCTTGTATCGTTCTGTGACCCTTCTTCTTCAGAAGTGCTAGCTATTTGGTCTCTCTGTCGTTTGCGTTGCTCGGACATTGTTGAGATATTTGTTGAGACGGAGTCTGATCGATACCTTGTATCTGACAACCTTATCGGAATCTTGAAAACATTTTGAGGGGGAAGAAGCTTACTGAGTGACTCTCTAACAGATTTCATAATGTAAGGGATCAATGCTTCTACTTCCGAAGCTGTATATTCTGGTGAGATTTTTGAAGTTGCAGGTGTTGATGTTGCCGCTGCAGCATAGGAGAAGTTAGGTTTTGGCGTCTGGGTTTTCACTTTTTTCTTTGCTTCAGTGTATGATATTTTTTCAATAACTTTGACTCTCTGGATAGCTGCTTCTGTCTTGTATATTGGACATCCCTTATATACTGCTGAGTGTGGTCCATTGCAATTAACACATTTCTTAGGGTCCGTACAAGACGTTCCTTCATGTGGAGGTTTCCCACAAACGCATAATTGTTCGTTGTCACATCTGTCAGCGACGTGGCCAATCTTTTGGCATTTGAAGCATCTGATTGGTGGTGGTATATACGGTCTGATACTAAGTTTGTAGTACGCAACACAAATATTGTTTGGAAGCGTGGGAGTATTAAAAGTTAGTACGTGCGAAGGTGTGTCAGTTAAAACACCACTTTTTCTAGATTTCAATCTTCTCACATCTATGACTCCAGCTGTTTTTAGTTCTTCCTTAATTTCATCTAGTGTACAATTCATAAGATCTCTGCAGTAGATCACACCTTTAGACTTATTCAAACTTATATGCGGGGTAACTATTACATCCATATCAGTAAATCTTTTTACAGCTAACAATCTTTTTGTCTGTGCATTACTAGACGTTTGAACAAGTAGACCTTCTTTTATCTTCTTTACAGATCGGATTTCTCCAACTAATCCGTATAGCGTTTTCGAAATCACAAATGGACTCACTTTGTCAAAACCTTCAGGAGACGTTTCTCCTGTCCTTTTAACAAGCAGGAACCGGGGCATTAATTCCACCGTCTCGTTGCCAGTGCCAGTGCCCGTTTTGTGGAGGGCGGGCGCCTCCGTTTGTTTGTTATAAGACATATCCATATTTGTCCCACGAGAATGGGAAGAAACAATGGTCACCTGCAGCAGTGCTCCCATACTACAGGAAGGCTAAGTACAACCAGTGTTGCCAGGCACCTGGAGGGCACCGTTCGAGACTCGCTACGTGCAGCCATTCACCCCTAGGCACGGTCCGCCTTACACCGTAGGTTCCGGATTTCGCAGGTTGTCTCCTGTTCTGGAAGGGGTAAGATAAAAGGGAAAAGAAGGATGAGGGATAGGAAAGAGGGGGGTAAAGTCCAGGGTTTGGTAGAATGAGCAAGACTACCAAATCCCGAAACTCCCTGACTGGGGCCGTGGGGGCGACGCTCCCCATGTATCTTCCCTTGAAAGTGGATCAACGATCCAGCTTCAAAAGTAGATACCCCCTGCGGGGTTTAGAGTAGTTAATGCTTAATTTTCTACTGTTAAACCACCGAATAATTTTGATAAAATCATTTTCAATTACATTTTTCAAATCAGACCAGTCAGTGCCTTCATATAATATTGCAGTATCATCTGCAAAACTAGTTATTTTGCCAACACAATTAATTTGGAAAATATCATTTAAATATATATTGAATAACAGCGGACCTAAGACAGTTCCTTGTGGGACACCACACTTAATATACATTTCTTTACTAAATGATCCTGATATCTGCACAGATTGTGGGCGATTTGACAAATAACTTTCGATCAGTGAGTACGCGTTTCCTCTGAAACCAATTCTCTCCAATGCTTCTAATAATAATTTGTGATTAACTGTGTCGAAAGCTTTCTTTAAATCAACAAAAATGCAGATTGAAGGGATTCTGTTATCAATATTTTGATGTATTTGATTTACAATTTTAGTTATTGCGTCCGATGTAGCCTTCCCTTCTGTAAATCCATATTGATTTTCACTATAGGTACATCAGATTAGTTTGTACTACTTTCAGAAGAAATTTGACTAAAAGTATTTATTTAATAAGTAAATGCTTTTCTTCACTACGCCCACGGTTTGTTGAAAATAGCTATTGGAGCGTTTTTTTGTGGCAAAAAAGTTATTGCCTGAAGAAAGATAAGGAAATATCTCGTACTTATTTTAAATATGAATTTAGTACATAGTTTGCGATTGATTTGACCAAAAAAAACTAAGCTGCCAGTAAATGCGTCTGTTTCGTTTTCGATGCGCCACCCTGTATATTTCATGGAAA
Source organism: Acanthoscelides obtectus (assembly GCA_963669975.1). Lineage (NCBI taxonomy): Eukaryota > Metazoa > Arthropoda > Insecta > Coleoptera > Chrysomelidae > Acanthoscelides > Acanthoscelides obtectus. The sequence goes on from CAVLJG010000009.1 coordinate 70,580,004, forward strand.
ACCTCACGAAAGAAACAACCTCCGTTATGACATTTTATTTAAAGGATTCAGGCCATGAAAATAACTCAAATATTTGTTTGATCACATCTGTGGAACTTTCGCATTTTAATATTTTAGAATATATGTATTTTAAACTTTCATTAATAATTTCCATTTAATTTAATTACTCGACTGTTATTTAAAAGTCCAATTCTCGCAGTTTTTCTACTACCTTTTACTTTGTAATAAAAGCCATTAAAAAGCAAATCAAAAGAGTTGCTCCACGATACCGTCACTTTAAAAACAAAACACGAAGTCTCATTATAACTGGATTCGTTTCAATTTTTGTTTTTATTGCAAGCGCATGCTTTCATTCTTCTAAATGTTCACTTGTATAGAGTTTCTGGAGTACCTCGAACACCTCGGACACGTAACCAGCATCTAACTTATGGAGTACAACTCTTCCAGTCTTACGGTGACGCTCATATCGTTGTTCTTGATATCAGCTGAGACATACTGTCTTCTATGCAAACTTCCATCCTACGGTGTCCCATAGAAGCTTTGCAGATGGTTGTCTGGCTTCCTTTCTTCAAGGCGGGCGTTCCCCAGGGATCGATCTTCGCTCCGACGTTGTTACTGCTACAAAGAAGTCTAGCAGCAACCGCCTCTCTGACGAGAGACCTGGAGGTTATCACTGCTTGGGGGCACAACAGTCTTGTACAGTTTAACGATTCCAAAACACCTCGACAAATGTAGCGAGTAAAGACATATCACCATCTGATGTCCATCAGGATTGGATTTCGTTTTGGAAAGGTGCACGAATGACATATTGTAACGCCACGGACGATACAAGAGAGAGCACCAGTGGCAAATTGGGTATGCGATGGTAGAATGCAACGAGTATGACACGTAGCGTTCTATAGAGGTCATCAAATAGACTACCGCGGGATCATATTCGATCACTGGATGGAATTCGCATCAATTATTTTACATACCACTGGGGAGACAACTGCCGCATGTACAACATATGCATTTTCCATTTTTACACCACTCAACAAAAGTGTTCATCATCATCATATAACTTCTGAAACTTACATACGAGGGATGTCTTTTAAGTTTTGCATATGGAAATAAATCAACACGGTAGGTAGTCTTAAATGACTTGTAGTGGAGCCATACTTCTAGCCGCGTATAAAACATTCATCGGATGTCCTTTTGTGCTTAGATCTTGAAGGTCGAATGCGGTTTGGTCGCATACCTCGCATCTCATTACATAATCGGTTAATTGTTACCGGTGGGATTTTTATTGCCGTTCAATTATCAATAGATGCTGCGTTCTATGGACTCGATCTGATTATGTAGGATCACGTGCTAGACATGACGTTTCTGCTTCTATCGTTTGATCACATTCGGAAAATATTAGGTAAAGAGAATGTTTTCGACTTTCTTATAACATTAGGAAATCTTTTAGTAGTCAAATATTTTGAAATCGGACGGTTTTCATATTTCTTTCTCTCTTTATCGACTTCATCCGTCTAGTCTCCTCTGGAACTCCTATATAGCCACTTGCACAGTAATTAACTATTTATTATAACAAACAACATCGTCAGTAAAAACTTTGTCTTGCTATTCTGTCTACTGCTAGAGTACGCTCTTCTCCTTTTTTCCGAAAAACCATAGGCGCGACAAAATTTAGTACCAAGAAAGAAACAAGAACAAAATGATAAACAAACCATGGGCGTAGCGAAGAAAAGTTTCTTCTTATTAAGTAAATTCTGTTAGTCAAATTTCTTCTGAAAGTAGTACAAACTAATCTGATGTACCTATTAAAGGCTACTTTAAGCTTTAAATCAATAAATCTTCAAAACTACTGAAGTGAAGCTCATGTATTTTACATCATTATAAAGGGAATTGAAAGACCTTTAAAATAAGGTCACTCGACCCCCCTTTCCATCTAAGATTTTAGGGTTGGTGTCACCCCCGCTTAGGGGGCTGCACGAGTTAACGTGATTTTTTGCCAAACTTGTGTCCCTCTCGAAAACAAAATCGACGGGTCTGAGCGTTTTTCAAAAAAAAAAAAAATAAACTGCCAGTAAATGCGTCTGTTTCGTTTTCGATGCGCCACCCTGTATATTGCGTTTAGAGATACCCTGCATAAATAAACAGACAGTTTAACATTTCCTGTGAACTAAATATCAAACTGCTTGTTTCAGAAGCTATATCCAAATACGTAATAAAATACCGAGTACTGTATTAAAAAATACATGTTTGTTATGGCACGAAATTAATGGAATAATAATTCTAAAATATGCACTAGTAACGTATCAACGGTGCCAGGAGAACATTTTCGATTAATCGAAATTCTGCAATGATTTGAAGTGACTCTTCGTGCCGTAGACACAGAATGGCTGGTATTTTTGCACGCGGCGCTCTATAAGGTCAGGTTGAAGCTGAAGCTCGACATCGTCGCAGCGGTTGGTGCCCGGTTGCGGTCGCGTGTGATCTAATCAAACTGTCAATTATACACGCTTGTGTTTAATTAGTAGACCGTTTGTCACGTCCGCGGACATCGTGAATACCCCGTGCCGACTATGCTCAACACCCCTCCTCCTTGCTGACGATATCCAGTGGACACTGTTCACGTCCGTCCGCAAACCCTGAATTCTCTCGAATCAACTCCCTGTCCGCGCAGCTCGTTAATTGCTGTTTTACTTATTGACAGAGGATGTACAGTGATCTGCGTGGTCGAAATTTTCCGTACGGCTTTCGATTGAAAAAAGGGAATTCTGGCGGTTCCTTCAAAATGTTGATTTTATGAAAAACGTGCTGCTATCGTTGATTGAAAGGCTGATTAATATTTTCAATTTGTAGACTGAAAAAAGAACGTTGTTCAACAGCTTGAACATAGCATAAGCGTTATTTTACCAAGAGAGTACGTAACATTTTGCTGCGGGACAAACCATATGTTTTTCGTCATTTTTGAGACATCGTAATTAAAAAAATGTTGGATAAAAACGGCCATATGCCTCATCATTAAAGTCGCCAATAGCTGAAGCTCATCTGGTAGCATTTATTCTAATCGATGTTGATCTTATTAATACGACACCACCGGGTAAGAATTATGAAATCTCTTTATAATATTTCCGCATCGTGGATATTTCTCACTGCTCTGAATAATATAATCTGCAAAAATCCGGATGTGTGGGCATGTGTATCTACTTTTGCAGTTTCATATGTGCATTCATTTCGGGCCTGATGAAGCCAACCAGCAGAAATACGTATCGCTCGGGTTATCTATCCCATTTTCTGCTCAAATCCAGTTTCCTTCTTTTTGCGGATTATTTTCGTATTTTTGTTATACCTATACCGTTCTCCGCATGACAATTTTCCCTCTCTCTCTCTCTCTCTCTATATATATATATATATATATATATATACAGGGTGACTTTGAAGTTGAGTCATTAATTTTCAGATAATGATTGTAGAAGGAAGATAAACCAAAATATGTGTGTAAAAATAAAAAAAAAAATAAAAAAAATGTTACCTTGTTTTATAAAGTATCCTCCCGACAAGTATTTCAGTGCGGACCTGTATTTGATCGTGAGGTCTTGGAGCACCGGCATGCCGTCCATATGTGAGGTCTTAAGTCACCTGATTCACGAACCCGTTGTACTACATTAACAAAGGCACGAGGGGTTGGTTGCACTCGATTGGGAAACCGATCCGCATAAACATGTGCCATTTTTTATTTCGTTTGAGCCACGCAACAGACATTATTCACTACCGACTGACACTGACTGTATACAACTGAATGAAATAATTGTAAAAACATCGTTCCAAATTCTTTCGCTTTTTTGTTTCCGATGCGATGAACCGATAAGGCGGATTATATCCGTTGTCGCCAAACACGAGCACATAATATTATTATTGAGACAGGGCGGTACTCAAACTTTCAAAGGGCTATAACTTTGTTACTTTAATTTTACCAGAAAAATGGTGAAGGAAAAAAACATTTCTTTTGATCAGATATACTCACTGTTAAAATAAATGACTCAACTTCGAAGTCACCCTGTATATATATACAGGTATATGAACAATAGTCATTGCCATTGCCAACGACCAGTTGCACGTACTAAAAGGGATTCGTAAAATACGTTCTGGATATTGTAATGTGGCATGAACATACATCATGTATGCCTACGCGTAATACGCGTTATACGCTCTGCCAAATTAATCGGATCTTTTTTTGCTGCCAGTATTAAAAAAATACCATTAAGGTATACACGCATACGTACGTATGTACGCAATGTTATGTTGGACAAAAAGTAATTAGGTTTTGCGTATACCGTGGTAATACGAGTATCTGTCCATATGGACTTGAACCAATTTTGTTTCAATTATTATCTAGAGTTAACAAAATGACAGTTTGTCCTCATGTGCTCTTAAATTGCTATTAAAGTGCGAATTTTATATACAAGTACATTGTTTTACTTATCGATATTTTCTTTTGTTTCAGGTAAGAAATCCATGAAGCCTATGCCAGAACCAGATGATAAGGTGCATTTTGATTAGTGAGTACGCGTTTTGAAATGTAAAAGGCAACACTAATTGAGGAAGAAGAATACAAAATAACTGAAGAAGAATGAGTTTTTGATATATAGTACGTCACCTCTTTTCTCCATAAATGTTGTTGTTACTTATTCGTTTTTGTATTTTTTCTCCTCTCAATGAATTGTTGACGAAAACAGAGCATCCAGTTTCGCTACTGAATGAATGATTAAATTTCTCCATGCTATTATGGAAAACAACACTTTAAGCTCGGCATATTTTTTTTTAGTTGTATGTCCAGCAGCGCAGCGTTAGAGTAATCGCTGTCAAGTTGTATTTAGATTCGATTGGTGCAAATCCCGCGTGTCTCGGCGTCTCGTAGCCGTAAATCCACTTAAATCTGATAACCCGCGCTAATGAAAAACTACTGCTCAATTCAGTAGACCCGACAAGCGTCCCGGTCTCCCCTTACATAGCCGACTCTGTGTCCTCTCTGAAATAGGGGCTCGAACATCAAATTAAATATTTAAAACACACACGACAACAGCGCGTCGGTCTTTCATCGCTCTTATCGAACCGGCAATCGATCGCAAACGGTAACAGTGGTTAGTACGTTGTTTTGTTTTTGGTCGCGTACGTCGTCGTGTTTATTTACAATGTTCTCGAATCAATAGTTCGCCGACATGCTGTTAGTTTACGGTGAAGCTCGTCAGAATTCAAATCTTGCCGCTCAAATATATCGCGACAGATTAAAATGATTCTAGCGACGGACGAATGTACTTTTACGCGAGACGGGATATTAAATTTCCATAATACTCACACGTCGGTCCAAGAAAATCCTCATACCATTCGTGGTCATTTTCAACAACGTTTTAAAATACATATTTGGGCGGGTATGCTTGACGATCAGGTAATTGGCCCTTGCGAGTTACCTCCAAAATTGTCAGGAGAAGGATACCTTAGCTTTCTAGCCAATAACCTACCAGAACTTTTGGAACAGACCTTAGACAACATGCCATTACAACGGAGGCAGAATTTGTGGTTTCTACATGACGGGGCACCACCACAAATTTTTAGAAGCGTCATTCAGTATTTGAATAAACATTATCCAAATAGCTGGATCGGTCGAAATGCTCCTGATCCTGTCCAGCAAGATCTCCTGACCTCAATCCGATGGATTTCTGGTATTGGGGAGAACTTGAAGGGATGGTTTATGAGGCTGGTCCAATAACAACTGAAGCACAACTTCGCGAAAAATCAACCCCTATCACCCATTTAAATAATGACTATCATAACGTTTGCACCCTATATAAGTACTCAAAATATTCAGTCTGGTATCTCTTATGTAAATGAAGACTTGAAAATTGTTGCAAAATGGTTATTATCTAACAAACTTAAATTAAATGCAAGTAAAACGAAAGCTATGTTAATTGGTAAAAACAAATGTAGAAATGTTCAACTAAATATTGATGCTGAGGATATTGTATTCCTAGAAAATTTTAAATGCCTCGGGGTTTTCGTTCATTCTCAATTAAATTTTCATATTCATTATGAGAAAATTATAAACAAGATTTGTAGTAAAGTGGGATATTTATCAAGAGTTTTTGGATGTTATACAGGGTGCTTTCATAGTTGATTATTTTAACTGCTTGTAGAAGTTGAACCAAAAATCACCTATATAAAAGTTGCATAATAACATTGTTACTATTTTGCAACTCATCTGTGCAGCATAGGTTTAGGAGACAAACGAAGGGGAAGCCAACATAATAGGTGTAACAAAAAAAATGCAAAACAGCGTAAATATACTGACATAAAAATCCGAACACCCAGTTTAAATGGTTTTATTTTAATAAGTTGGTGAATGTATTTATCTTACTGTAAATAACAAGTGAAAACATTTTCAGCCTTATCAGTTGGACATTCCGGTTTTTATACTGCTTTTTTTTTAATTCACTAACGCTCTAAAAATGAATATTTCAGCCGCAGTAAAGAATCAACGTTGGCGGATTATGGTTCTTGACATCCTTTACGATCGGTTACGATGCCTAGAGTATGGAGACCTGTACGATTTCAACTTAGTGAGTTTGATAGGTGCCGTATAATGGGACTTCGGGAAGCTGGACTTTCTTTTCGGGCAATTGCAGTTAGAGTGCAAAGAAATGTAGACACTGTGGTTAGGTGTTGTCAGGCATGGCATCGAGAAGGCCGTACGCAAAGAGCAAGGGGCACTGGACGCCGCCGTAGATCAACAGACCGTGAAGATCGCCGCCTAAGATTATTGGCCTTAAGGGACCGTTTCTCCACTACCAGGTCCATTGCAAATGAATGGTTTGCAGAACACGGAAGACCTATTGGCATGCGAAGTGTTTACCGACGAATGAGATGTTTTGGCTTGTTTTCATACCGGCCACACTGGGTCCTCCGTTTAACTCGAGAACACCGACGTAATCGCCTTGAGTGGTGCAGACAACGGTCACTCTGGGATCAGGAATGGAACAGTATTGTCTTTAGTGACGAGTCTCGATTTTGTTTAGGCATGCACGATGGTCGTGCCAGGGTTAGAAAGCGACGTGGTGAAAGGAGGAATCCACAGTTTTTTATTGAAAGACATGTTCATCACACTGTTGGAGTTATGGTTTGGGGTGCTATAGCTTATGGTTCCAGGTCACCTTTAATCTTCATCAGAGGTAACATGAACGCGCAGCGTTATATCCACGAAGTTCTAGAACCCCATCTTTTACCCTATCTTGACACCCTGGCAGATCCAACTTTCCAACAAGATAATGCCCGACCCATGTTGCAAGAGTCACAATAGACTTCTTTCAACATAGTGATGTCACATTGTTACCATTGCCACCAAGATCTCCCGACTTATCCCCAATTGAGCACGTGTGGGATATGATGGGTAGGAGATTGCTCAATTTGCAACGTCCTCCTCAGACTCTAGAAGCACTTCGAGAGGAGTTGGTGGTTGCCTGGAATGAGATACCACAGGAGGACATTGACCATCTGATCAGAAGCATGCCTAGGCGCGTTGGAGAATGCGTAGCACATCAGGGTGCATCCACACATTATTAAAGGTCAAAGGGCTTTAAAGCAGTGCAATCATTTTGAAATTTTTATCATTTACTTATTATGCTTCATTAAGTACTTATACAAAATTTTATTAAAATAAAACCATTTAAACTGGGTGTTCGGACTTATATGTCACTTAGTATAGTTGAACATTTGACGAATGGTTTGCCAAGCCGGTTTACGTTTTCATCTCATCCGATGAAGATGACGAAAGGTCTTTGAGGTAAAAAGTAATGCAAACATATACTGACTGACGAAAAAAGGTAAACACTTACGTATGTTTCTCCGATTTTAATAATTTTGGCACATATGTTCATATGTGTAAAATGATAAAATTTTTAGCTTCACGAACTGACTGCAGAAGCTGGTTCAATAATGTGTTGAGGATCCACGATTTTTTATACGGTGTTCGATAAACTGTTGGCTATCTCATTGCAGGCTACTGCAATTTCGTGAGTAAGAGCTGCTAAGTCTGTGGAGAATATTGCAAATTTAAGAGCCAGCGGTCTATCACGTGCCAGACATGTTCAATTGGAGATAGGTCAGGCGATCGTGGTGGCCAAGGGAAACGGTTGATGCGATGTTGATCCACGAAGGCTAACGATGCTCTAGCAACATGCGGTCTGGCCTTGTCTTGCGGAAAATCGGGTTTTGGATGGTGTTTAGGTATGGAATGAGATGAGGCTCCACTACTTCCTGAATCTAGCGTCGCGCTGTCATTTTGACCCCTCTCAAAGTCACTTAGCTGGGACACCGGGCGAATTCTGCTCGCTCTAGGCATTTTGAGCAATTACAAAAAGGCTTCGCAATAAGCTACTCGAAATTAACCTTTAATTGACACCGTAAAAGTACAAGAACTGGATGCTTCTTTATCACCAAACAATACCACAAATTCGGGTCTAAAAACCGTCGTCGGTTGGCATTTCTTCCTAACGTTTCGCTAGCACGAGTGGCAAGCTTCTTCAGAGGTCCTTCCATTACTGATGCCGGATGTAGACTGGCGACGAAAGCCTTTAGACCCGAATCAAGACAGCAGTTTATCAACTGGCCGCGAAAGCTTTAACCAATTTGTCAAAACCTAACAATTTTATAAGTTGTTGTTAACATACTCAGTATGTGTAGTTTCGGCGGCCAGACAATCATGAAGTTCTAACATATTTTCTAGTTTGTACCCTGTTATTCCTCTTGGAAGGAACGTCACTGGCTCGGGGTCTGCCGTCGATCTCGTTCCAGCCATCTTCGGAGGACAATTTACCACTAGCGTAGTCGAATTCCCCGTAGTCAATCACTTTAATACCCGACTAATTAACTGACCGTTTAGATGCCACCAACGAGGGTTAGCAAGAGATACAGGACTTTTTCCCTTCTGCAAGATTATCTAATGCATTCAAAATATACAGGGTGTAAACGTTATGATAGTCATTATTTAAATAGGTGATAGAGGGGGTTGAAAGAAGCAAAAAGTTTCATATAACATGGGGGTCAAAACGGCATTTTTTTTAGAGAAAAGCGACTTTAAGATGGAGTTTGTTATTTTTGGCTCTTAGGTATTATTTCATTATTTGATAATGTACTCGTAAAATGCAAACAATTAAAAAAACGGACTTACCACTATCTCAGCGCTTTACCTGTCGTCCTCTACTTTCTACACAAGCTTCATTACGACAAACCCAGTTTCTTCTTACTCTAGGTGCTCGAAGTTGTCCATTTATTATTTCAGCCGCAAAAAAATTTCTTCGCGAAGTCGTGCTTCAGTTGTTGTTGGACCAGCCCCATAAACCATCCTTTTAAGTTCTCCCTGATATCAGAAATCCATCGGATTGAGGTCAGGAGATCTTGCTGGCTATTTTCGAGGATCAGGAGCATTTCGACCGATCCAGCGATTTGGATAATGTTCATTCAAATACTGAATGACGCCTCTAAAAATGTGTGGTGGTGCCCCGTCATGAAGAAACCACTAATTCTGTCTCCGTTGTAATGGCGTTCTGGTAGGTTATTGGCTAGAAAGCTAAGGTATCCTTTTCCTGACAACTTTGGGGGTAACTTGAAAGGGCCAATTACCTGATCGTCAAGAATACCCGCCCAAATATTTATTTTAAAAAGTTGTTGGAAATGACTTTCACGAATAGTATGAGGATTTTCTTGGGTCCACGTGTGAGTATTATGGAAATTTAAAAGTACATTCATCCGTCGCCAGAATCATTTTAATCTGTCGCGATATATTTGCGCGGCAAGATTTGAATTCTGACGAGCTTCACCGTAAATTAACAACATGTCGGCGAACTCTTGATTCGAAAACATTGTAAATAAACACGACGACGTACGCGAACAAAAACAAAACAACATACTAACCACTGGTACCGTTTGCGATCGATTGCCGGTTCGATAAGAGTGATGAAAAACCGACTCACTGTTTTCATGTGTGTTTTAAATGTTTAATTTAATGACTAGAAATTTTGGGTTAACTTAGAAAAACTTAATGCCATTTATTTGTTAATTACCCAATTTAAAAACGTTTTACCTTATAAAAATTAGTAAGATTGTGGTGGTCTGTTGACTTTTGGACCATGGGTCATATGAACTTTTTGACTTGTTCTGACCCACCTATTACCCATTTCAATAATGATTACCATAACGTTCACACCCTGTATAACAAATGCAAACAGCGATTCTGTAGTTTACAAAGAACAGAAACTTAATAAACATCAGTCTCGACTGCCAAACTTTTCACCAACAAGTTTCGGGACACTTTTGTCTATCTCAACGCAAACTTTCAAGTTTTCTTCATAGTTAAAAAAATGTTTATCGGAGCTAATTCCCAAAAATTCAAGTGTTAAACTGTGATAGCCATCATAGTTGGCATGTGGCATAATATTAGAAAGGTGCCTCTGAATGTAAGAAGCGACATGTCTTATGTATCACGGTGCATTGGTACAAGTCAAAAAGTTCATGTTCAATGGCCACTTCGTTCCCCCGATCTTAATCCTTGAGATTTTTCTATATGGGGACCATTAAAAATAAAAGTATAAAAGTTTCAGATAACAACGCCAATCAACTATGGGACAGGATTCAAAATAATAATAATAATGCGTTTATTGTCTAAAGTGATTACCGATTACAGAGCAAAATGCAGTAGTATAACGTACGAGTATATGATAGTTACAACATAAAATGAAAATACCGTATAAAAAAACAGAAATAGAAGTACCACAAATATAAACATAAAAAACTTGACCAAAGTCCATCAGAGATGGGCTCGATATTCATTCTTTGATTCACAGAAACTGCGGTGAAAAATGTCACATATACTTGAAATTTTGTTGTCATTTCTGCGCATGAAATTAATCTTAGCCTTCCCTAATTTAGTCTGTGCACTTTTACACAGAAAAGTATTAAGGTAGCTAGATGTTATTCTAGGAACCAGAATATCTACCTGACCTAACAATATAGGACAATCATTTTTTCCATTCAAAAGCTTATGCAAGATTAGTACAGATAACTGACATCTTCGCTTTTCCAAAGACTGATTGATAATCAAACTTATGTAGTGACCCAGGATAACTACAACGTTTTTGGTGGGTACACACCTTAACTATGAATTTCAAAAAAAAAATTTTTTTTCAATGGCAAAGACGTACTGACTATACAGGGTGACTTTGAAGTTGAGTCATTAATTTTCAGATAATGATTGTAGAAGGAAGATAAATCAAAATATGTGTGTAAAAATAAAAAAAAATATAAAGTATCCTCCCGACAAGTATTTCAGTGCGGACCTGTATTTGATCGTGCGGTCTTGGAGCACCGGCATGCCCTCCCCTGTGAGGTCTTAAGTCACCTGATTCACGAGCCCTTTGTACTACATTTTCGTAAACATGTGCAATTTTTATTTCGTTTGAGCCATGCAACAAACACCACTATTCACTCACGCGTTACCGACTGACACATCGACTGAATACAACTGAATAAAATTGTACATTGTAGTAAAAACATCGTTCCAAATTCTTTCGCTTTTTTTTCCGATGCGATGAACGGATAAGGCGGATTATATCCGTTGTCGCCAAACACGAGCACATAATATTATTATTGAGACAGGGCGGTACTCAAACTTCTAAATGGCTATAACTTTGTTACTTTAATTTCACCAGAAAAATGTTAAAGGAAAAAAACATTTCTTTTGATCAGATCTACTCACTGTTAAAATAAATGACTCAACTTCGAAGTCACCTTGTATATGAGCGAAGCGTATTACAGTTTGGTTCTTACGAGACTGAAATACAGAGACGATACTGCTGAGATGTCACTGACATTCTTGCAATTCCTACCAATAAAACCGTATGGGCGTCAAACACTCGGCGCTGTTTGCCTTAAATGAAAATTATATGTCAACTGATTATCAACGTAGACACATAAATACTACTGTGTCCACGTGTCTTAGACCAGTACAAGGGAATTTTTTTGCAAATAGTCATGCGATGAACAGCACATTTTTTCTGCCCTTCAAACTGACTACAGAACAAGTTGGCCAGTTGGTGATATCCTGTCAAATAAACAATTATATAAAAGTCTAACGGTGAATATCGTATTCAAATATTCACATTCATTTTCATTCAGACAGGACTAACGTATAGACCGATTAAAATACCTCCGGAAAACTTTTCATTGGAAAGGGTTTACCGATATTACGGTATGTCCGGTACCTCGCATGGGTGTCGCGATGTCGAAAGCAGCAGCTATGCGCGTCCACGTAACGCGGCCCGGAGGAAAAAATGGCACGGTTTCGAATCCGGTCCGTCTGCTGACCACTGCACGCTGCGGGTACTCTCGGCGGTAACGGTGCATACCGCTTTCGTGGTAGTAGCAAGTCACTTTGAAACATTGTGGGTAAACGCGGTTCTACAGTTTCTATAACCGATAAGTACCATTCGTACATTTGAATTCATCTAAAGAACCAGGAATTTTTGTATTCAGTTGTTCAACTCAAAGAGAGCCGAGATCGATTAATTCAACAACCATTCTCAACCATTTGGTGGATTATTTCGTAAGCAGTTGACTTGAAAGAAGGAAGCAACAAGCGCTTCTGAATTATTAACGCTATCTTCGCTGTTATTAAACAAAGTTTGTAATACGGGAAATTTTAGACAGTTTTGGATGACTCTTTTGACTTATTTAGGGTACTACACTCGATGTACACTCTGGAATGTTATTCGCTTATTTTGTGGAGCGTAGTAAAGCTGAAACAAAATCTCACCGCGCCCATCCCAGTACCATGCCGGTATCGATGTTTCAGCAGTACCTCGTACCATTCTTTGTACCGTGTGCTGCCCGTACCGTCGTATTGGCGGTCGTACTCTCACTGCAGCTTCTTCAAAGAAGCTGCCTGCGACCGACCTTCATCGCTTACCAGATCAACAAATTCGACCTCAACTGCATTGCGGGTACCTGCGCTGTTGCCACATTTCACATTTTGACAGCGACACTTCTACCGACCACTGCTCTTTTCATTTACGATAATATTACATTTCTTTTCAATACTTAAGCCTTTTTAGCCTATCGTTATTAACACATATAAGAGTAAGCAGATTACGTAGCACACGTCCTGTAAATTGACTGCCAAAAAATGCATTTTTCTTAAAATTATATTTGCCACTTTTCTTTGGAGAAGTGACACTTTATTTTATGTACGACAAATTATCTGAATTAACTTCAAACCGGTCAATTTTCATGTTAGGGCATTAAAAAATATGCTGTCTTCGATTTCGATAAAGGATTAGAAGAAATTGGATGAATAATTCCAGTGTTGAGCGTCGAGAAATGTAACAGTCATAGATAAATAAATGATGGAATACACTTTATTGCAAACTGATGCAATGATTCTTATTATTCATCTTTTTAGGTAATAAATAATACCATAGAATCCTAGACTTTTATGATCTCATCGCAGTTGTTTTCTACTACGAAGTTGCCACAAGTGGTTTTTAACATAAAAGCAACGTTAACAGTTTTTCTCAAACTTTTCAAGTAATCAAAACGTCAGAAAATATAAAAACGAAATCCGAAGTTTTGGTATTTTTCTTTCGTCAACAATGCAACGACTGACCTATTCTACCTGCAGGTAGCCAGCCATATACTGTATTACCACTTTCAAAAATGGATCAGAAAGACATTGTCTCCACTTTACCACAGTTTATTGCTTGTCAAGCTAGAGATTACCTTAAGTACAGTACCTAAGCCATTGTAATTGCTTCGATCAAAAAGCGAATAGTTTATCTAAAATCGTTCTCAATGTGTCTGGTGCACCCCAAGGATCGCTCCTTGGGCCGCTACTTTTTCTTTCATGGCCTGCCAAGGAATGTCGACAACTCTGAGATTCAATCTTTTGCCGACTTTGATATAGATGCTGAAACTAATTTAAATTCGGATATTGAAAGGCTTGGTCAATTTTCAAAATCGCACAATCTTGCCAGAAACACATGTCCAATGAAATGCTTTTTTGCTCTGAGCCTAGGAAGGAGGCTTTCGTATCATTATTATAGGTAAAGATTGGTGCAGAAAAAATACATTTTTATCCATGTACATACATCTCTACAGGGTGGTGCATCGAAAGAGACGCATTTACTGGCAGCTCAGTTTTTTTTTTGAAAAACGGACAGACCCGTCGATTTTGTTTTCCAAGGGGGCACAAGTTTGGCAAGAAATCACGTTAGCACGTGGAGCCCCCACCCCCAAAATCTTAAATGGAAAGGGGGGCCGAGTGATACCTTATTTTAAAGGTTTTTCAATTCCCATTATAATGATATAAAATTAATGTACTTCAGTTTAGTAGTTTTGAAGATTTATTGATTTAAAGCTTAAATAAAACTAATACATCATCATTAGTGGAGATCAACACAATTGGCAGCAAAGTAATTTAAAAATGAAGAATGTACTGACCAGTTAATAAGTACGAGATATTTCCTTATCTTTTTTCAAGAAATAACTTTTTTGCCACAAAAAAATGCTCCAATAGCTATTTTCATCAACAAAATGATGAACAAACCATGGGCGTAGTGAAGAAAAGCATATACTTTTTAAGAAAATTCTTTTAGTCAAATTTCTTCTGAAAGTAGTACAAACTAATCTGATGTACCTATTAAAGTCTACTTTAAGATTTAAATCAATAAATCTTCAAAACTACTGAACTGAAGCTCATGTATTTTACATCATGATAAAGGGAATTGAAAGACCTTTAAAATAAGGTATCACTCGACCCCCCTTTCCATTTAAGATTATAAGGTCGGTGTCACCTCCGCCCAGGGGGCTGCACGTGTTAACGTGATTTTTTGTCAAACTTTTGTCCCCCTCGAAAACAAAATCGACGGGTCTGAGCGTTTTTCCAAAAAAAAAAAACAAAAACTGAGCTGCCAGTAAATGCATCTGTTTCGTTTTCGATGCGCCACCCTGTATATACCATTTTCATTAAAAAAAATGCTTGACTTGGACCCCTCTAAATCCGCTAATCAAGTCATTTTATGGGTAATGCCATTACATATAAAATGACTATACAACATATCACTCCTAAAAATGTATCTAAATACATAGCCTCTAGAAAACAAGATAATCAATTCATTATACGCCGTGAATTTATGATATCTCGTTAAATCTGGCCTATTTTTTGGTGGAAGTCTATTGCTCGCCCAATAACATTTTTCATTTCCGTGGGCAAGGTGACGCATTCTTGAAAATCCACGCATTCACCGGCCCAGACAGAGTCTTAAAAGTAAATCTAGCCGTCTAGGCTAAACGAGGAATGTCTATGTGGATAGATAAGTGAAAGCGGCAGCGTTAGATGGAGAGACAGACCGACAAACCGACCGACAGAGCGCGCTGAACTTGACCTCGTTACCTATGCGTAACCGCAGCCACCGATGAAAATATTTTTCTACGACGTTCATTCACATTGTTTACACGATAAAAATCATCAGGCAACATTTTGTGTGTTTACAGACTCGCTGTTTTGGTTTGCAAAGCAAAGTTGGAATCATTTCAGGCATTTCTCTCAAGGGTCTACAAATAAATACTAAGTGACACATAAAATGCAACGCCCAGAATTATTTATCGAAGTATACGCTGATAAAATGTTGAAGACATATCGAAGCGGCCTTGGGTTGCTGTTTCAAATGGTATGATAAACGTGGTTTCTAAGCCAAATTTCAATACAAGTGCAATCTTTAACATAACTGATGTGTGTTACAAGTAGGTGTTGTGCACGAAGAAGAAGCGTCTCAAGTGTGATCTGAAAGGTCAGTAGCCTTCACGGATGCGGACCCAACCAGTGAAACACTTTTCCACTGCCCGCTCTGCCACCGCGGTCTACATCCAAAAATAAAATGCGACGTTGCCGCGTTCAGACACTTTCGAAAATCTCATCACTTGCGGAAGTAACCGTATGATTGAGTAATTTAAAGAATCACCCGAACACTAGATGAGGATGTTTTCCATGTTCCACCGATTATTCTGATAAATATACTGACATATAAATCCGAACACCCAGTTTAAATGGTTTTATTTTAATAAAATTTTGTATAAGTACTTAATGAAGCATAATAAGTAAATGATAAAAATTTCATAATGATTGCACTGCTTTAAAGCCGTTTGACCTTTAATAATGTGTGGATGCACCCTGATGTGCTACGCATTCTCCAACGCGCCTAGGCATGCTTCTGATCAGGTGGTCAATGTCCTCCTGTGGTATCTCATTCCAGACAACTACCAACTCCTCTCGAAGTGCTTCTAGAGTCTGAGGAGGACGTTGCAAATTGAGCAATCTCCTACCCATCATATCCCACACGTGCTCAATTGGGGATAAGTCGGGAGATCTTGGTGGCCATGGTAACAATGTGACATCATTATGTTGAAAGAAGTCTATTGTGACTTTTGCAACATGAGGTCGGGCATTACCTTGATGGGAAGTTGGATCTGCCAGGGTGTCAAGATAGGGTAAAAGATGGGGTTCTAGAACTTCGTGGATATAACGCTGCGCGTTCATGTTACCTCTGATGAAGATTAAAGGTGACCTGGAACCATAAGCTACAGCACCCCAAACCATAACTCCAACAGTGTGATGAACATGTCTTTCAACAAAAAACTGTGGATTCCTCCTTTCACCACGTCGCCTTCTAACCCTGGCACGACCATCGTGCATGCCTAAACAAAATCGAGACTCGTCACCAAATACTGTTCCATTCCTGATCCCAGACTAACCGTTGTCTGCACCACTCAAGGCGATTTCGTCGGTGTTCTCGAGTTAAAGGGAGGACCCAGTGTGGCCGGTATGAAAACAAGCCAAAACTTCTCATTCGTCGGTAAACACTTCGCATGCCAATAGGTCTTCCGTGTTCTGCAAACCATTCATTTGCAATGGACCTGGTAGTGGAGAAACGGTCCCTTAAGGCCAATAATCTTAGGCTGCGACCTTCACAGTCTGTTGTTCTACGGCGGCGTCCAGTGCCGCTTGCTCTTTGCGTACGGCCTTCTCGAAGCCATGCCTGACAACACCTAACCACAGTGTCTACACTTCTTTGCACTCTAACTGCAATTGCCCGAAAAGAAGGTCCAGCTTCCCGAAGTCCCACTATACGGCCCCTATCAAACTCACTAAGTTGACGAAATCGTACAGGTCTCCGTACTCTAGGCATCGTAACCGATCGTAAAGGATGTAAGAACCAAAATCCGCCAACGTTGATTCTTTACTGCGGCTGAAATATTCATTTTTAGAGCGTTAGTGAATTAAAAAAAGCAGTATAAAAACCGGAATGTCCAACTGATAAGGCTGAAAATTTTTTCACTTGTTATTTACAGTAAGATAAATACATTCACCAACTTTTATTAAAATAAAACCATTTAAACTGGGTGTTCGGATTTATATGTCACTTCTTCTCATATGTGAATTTGGATATCCTCTTTGGTTAAATATAATCAGTTTGATTCTGGTCTGTATAGGTTATTGCTGGCTCAGCATTATTTATTACCGTCAGTTATTTGCTCTGTAGGCACTCTACTACCCCAAGAAGAGGGGGCTGTTACGTATCAGTAATTTGAATTTCTCTTTACTGATGATAGAGTACCGATTCCTAGGCCAAACCCTTTTCAATGCTTGTTTTTTTGGCAAATTTGAGCCCGAAACAACCTAATCCGGAAAGTATAACTTGACTCATATTATATCTTTCTTTCTTAGCGACTCCGTGTTCTGTTGAATCTTTTGAACAGTTGACAAATTGAGACGTAGTTTACGTCCTCTACCAAAGTTGGAAAAAGCACCATATAATATTAAGTTTGATGATGAGAAGGTTGAAGATTCTGTTATTGCTGGATGAGTACACTTTCAGGGAAGGGTGACCAAAACAAATTTCTTACTACCGAATCCAGGTTCCACCTCCTCAATCGAGGTAATCGAATCTCTGATTCAATCGTTAGAGTAGAAGACGAAACTCAAAGATCTGAATGTTTTGGTAGCATTAGATTCTTTGGAGGCAAGATCCTCAATTAAATACCCTTTTTCAAAATTCTGATCAAAATTGTTCTTGCCGGAGAACTCCTACCCATAAATCAACCGCGCATGATTTTTCATCCATACCTCCGATTGTCCAAAGTGTTCCATCAAAGCCTTAAAACATAGAGAAACGGAACTTGAAATTTTCCGGCGACGTAAAACAACTTTCCGTCCATGACTCGACTATAGATCTTTTCAGTGGCAAAGCGGCTGGTTTAGGACAAACCGAAATAGAGAGACTGATTGGAAAACTTAGCTGATTTGTTAAAACGTCACTTTGAATCTCCTGATTATCGCGCTAGACTTTTAAAATAGATCGAGAACACAAGATACATCGGACAGTATTGTTGATTATTTGTGCTGCATCGCAATCTAACGAAAGAGGTTCAGTTAGATATCTTATGTAGGAATTTGTCACCATTCCAGTTGTTCATACCTTGGAAGAACTAGTCTTAGGCTTGTGGTTAAGAAATATATGGTTGAGAAGGTGCATTATCGGCCCATCATTTGCTTCCCAGATTTTAGGATATTGGGCCCCAATCACCAGTTTATGAATTATCACCTTTTTTTTAGTAGCTATCTTACGTTTAGTTGTTTGTTTTGGTGTGGGCGCTATTTTCTCCATTTTTATGGGATTTTAACCTCTCCGGCGTAGGAAGGAATTGAAGAAAACAACCATCTGCAGTCCTGCAGCTTTGTAGGTGTCTTGTAGCCGATTTCGATGAGAAACCGCCTATTTCTCTTAAGATGGTTTTACACTTGCTGGATAGGCTTCTGACTACTTACTAAAATGGGCGGAATTGCGACGCATTTCAGTATAATTGAATAGTGTCTGTGTATATACAGGGTGGCGCATCGAAAACGAAACAAACGCATTTACTGGCAGCTCAGTTTTTTTTTTCAAAAACGCTCAGACCCGTCGATTTTGTTTTCGAGGGGGACACAAGTTTGGAAAAAAATCACGTTAGCACGTGCAGCCCCCTAAGCGGGGGCGACACCACCCCCAAAATCTTAAATGGAAAGGGGGGGTCGAGTGATACCTTATTTTAAAGGACTTTCATTTCCCTTTATAATGATGTAAAATACATCAGCTTTAGTTCAGTAGTTTTGAAGATGTATTACAACAGTAATGACAAACAAAAACTAGCAGATTTTCAACTTTGCGTGTAGAGTAATTACTATTCAGTCCATAGAAATACAAATATTAATTAATAATAAAAATGAGGCATAACCACCTGCTAACACCTACCTTACACACATATCTATCTCCGTTCACATCATCGTTAATTTTTTTATGTAATGTGGCCGATGGTGTGAATTACGGTAATTTCGAATTGAAATTATAGAAAAAAAAAAAGAACGAAACAAAGTCTACTATGATAGGTTGCACGCACATCGCACTGACCCGCACATCATTAATTAATTGTTAATTTTAATTTTAGTCCCGTGATGAAAGTACGGCTTTTACGTTCATTACCATCAGCCCGATGTTCTGTTGTTTTATTATGGCAGCGCCTTTTTGATTACATAAAATTATTACACGTTTTCATCTATAATTAGAACTGTACAACACCTCCAGTGTGTATTTTTCGTTACGCAATTTCCATTGGTCGGCAATAATTAGAACAATGCTAAATACATACAATCAATGATCATAGCTATACATACAATATTTTTCCTACGTGGTAAATTTGGTTGAATAAAAATTAGTTAATTAGAAAATAAGGAGGTTTTGTGTGTTACATCCGTCGATAAAAGATATTGTCCTCTCCTTTCCTTGACGGAAGCGTAAGAATTTGCAACTCTCTAGAACCATACTGGTTGGTTAAACACAGTTTTAACTTGGTTCGACGGAGACTTCGGGTAGTAAATACCTTTCTTTGGTATAGATACAAGATTGAAAGAAATCTGGTTAGGTACGACCTTGTTCTTCCGCTTTTGTGACCATGAACGTACACGTGTCTTTCGTATCCGGTCTTTTTCCATACCAGGAAACAAGAATTCTACTGTTATTCTACTAACTAATAGTGCTACGAGTAAAAAGCGCAAGCGGTTTTACGGGTTTATGTAAGGTAGTCAAATTGAGAATTATTAGCACGTTGCTCTATAAAAATTCGAAATATCCTGGTAGAGAACTATTCGAAAAGTTGGGCATACTGACTTTGTATATTTATGTGTTCATCATAATCTCCGCGCGTATTTCGATATTGTCATATCTAGTCATAAGCTTCTTTCGATGTCCAAGGATGCTTCGATCATGCCGATAAGATTGTTAAACCACTTAAAATCCATCGAGTGCACCTCAGCAAGGTATGCGAAATACTGCTTGAGCATCAACTTTACACAGTTGATGAATATCTGCCACGGCCAACATGATTTTGGTGTTTTGATTACGTGTCGTGATGTGAATTCGTCAGACTTACCATAAAGTGGGTCAGACATTCCTTTATTAAGTTTATGTGACTGGAACTTTTGACCACGCAGTCTTTTTCTAATTTTCGGGAAAGTAAAGAAATCGTTAGGACACCCCTCGTATGAGTTGTTGTTCGTTGAGTGATTCGAATTTGAATTTGTAATTTAAATAATTGACTTATTCCTATACTTGTTAGTTAGGTCTGATGATACATTAATAAAGTTAAGGTTACAAAAATACTTGTAGCTATACGAATTTGAATAAACATTTAGATGAAATGTTTTTTTAGGTGAAACTAGTATTCTGAGTTTGTCCTTTCCAAAATGAAATGGTCTCGTTCGTATTGCAAACGTATTTCCTGTCATTCCTACTTTTTTTTCACGAAATTAGATACCTACATTCCCGTAATAACGGGATTTCATAGTTGATTGGTCTGTGGTATTTTATAGTAACGTCGTAATATAAAAATGAGTAATAAAAAGATAAATGCACCATTGTGACACCTAAAAATTTTAAAATTATTAGACCATAGAATAACGTAGTTGTACATAAAAACAACGCTGTCCTTCTACGTCTATCCTTTACCAAGATTATTTTTTAATTTAATCGAAATATTACCTCTCTTCAAATGCGAGTCAGTGGCAGCATAGTAACCCAATTTTCACATCAATTCGTGGTGACAATAGTTTAAAGCAACATGTTACTGCGTTCCACCAGTGGCGATAAATTAATGGAAGTTTAGAAACTCTATTAAAATGTGACTGTGGTGCGTAGTTGCATCGTATATGCATACATATATGACCTATATTTAATGGATTCTGCGTTTTGCGCGCAGTTCCACAATCGCTGATATCGCTGTTCATCGAATTTATAATGTCTACGTCTACGTCAGCCTGTTGAGAAAATTCTTGTATTGCCTAGTCTAAGAGACAGGATTTATCGTAGTTCCACTATTCTGAAACAACTGAAGGATCAATAAAGATACTCTTTTATAACGTTTTGAACGTAAAGTAAATTATATATCTTAACTCTTTTGGATACATATTTTTACTCTGAATAACTCAAAGAAGTATCTGTAAAAGATAATTCAGAAACACGTGCAAATATTTTTAGGTTAGGAAGCAGATCGAACAATAACACGAAAAGTTGATATAAACACGGTATTATTTAATTTCACATGAATTGCCTTAATTGAGATATTTTTGTCATACTTCTTCTTTTAGAGAAGAATTAGTTTGAATGTTTATGGTAAAATCCGGATAAAAAATCACGACCCATTCTATTTTGAAAATATTTGAGGTTATATAGTGAAGTTTCACATTGAAACAATATTCATGTTTTGTACTGTATCTTGTTAACAGACTTTTTTGTTATTTGTACTTTCTACCGTAGAACTGTTGACATTCTGGATCACTCTGTATATGCTTCGAATTTCCCCACGTTGGAGAAGTTCTTGATGCGATCCAGTATAATTGCACCGCATCCTCCATAATTTCTACATGACAATTTATTAATTTAATTTTGTAGCAGCTTCAAAGTTCCCCTTACAACAACCCGATGATTAAGTCGGTATTATGAGAAGGGCGTGGGTTGATGTAACATTGACCCACATTGATCGATATTAGGAGGATGATGATGATAATATGCTATCAAAAGGCGTTGATGAGGCGCTGGCTTGTCTGCATCGTAGGCCAAGAAACAAGAGATTTTTTTAAGGAAATCCTACAGTACATTTTTTTTGGCTAGATTATTGCTGATAAGTTCAAATTGGCGTTGTTATACGGCTGGAGCATTTGCTGCCATTTTGATCGAATATCTCGAAAACCAGCGGTCTTTTGTAAAAAGTAATACAAACAATTTTGTAGAGAACTATATTCTTCGTCATTTTGGTCCCTATACTTGAAGATCCATCAAGGTGTCAGGGAAAAAAACGTCTCAAACCTTTTTTGTATAAAATTATATTGTCTACAAAAAAGGATAGTAGTCTTTGTACGCTTAGGCTGCCAGTTCAGTCATTTTAAGCCGTAACTTTACCCCTAAATTTCTCGTAACCTGTTGACAACATGACACATTTCCATCTCCAAAATTGTAGGAAAAAATCACAAATTTCTTGGTCTATCGCATTCTTTGGAGGACGACAGCGATTATAAGTCTTAAGAATCTATCGTAGCTTTTCAGACAACTTTTTAGTGAACGTTTGTCTTTGCCGTAAAATATCCGCTAATCATAGAGCAAAAATTGGATCAACGATTCTTCGGAGCATTTTGTGACTATGGCATTTTTTTTTGTTGGTGAAAGCTTCTTAGTCTCAAAAGCAAAATGTACAAAATAATTAGATTTCGATTCGACGATTTACGATTCTGATCATAATAAAGACGGAGATGTTCTGATATGCATTACTTAATGCCTTGTTTACACCTCAATATAATTGATTTTTTCGTGTATCTATCTACAAGGTGATGTTGATAATATTTCGTTGGTAAACGTGATAGTACAAATTTTCTAACAGTGAGCTTAGACATTATCACTGAGTACATACTCGTATATAAACAATGATAAAAATTATATTAACTCTCGAGCGAATAGATAGATAGATCTGAATAAACATTGGAAATGTGTATCCGTCATATCTTTTATCATATTTGAAGAAAGATTGCTTCGAGGTTTTAAGATTACATTAAGTTCACTTTTGTGAATATTTTACTATTTTCTGCTCTCGATGATAACATTTTATATTCTCGGTCGATACCTAACTCATCAGATCTGTAAAGTATGTTTTCAATTTGGAATACCGAATGCGTTCTGCATTATATGCTCAGTCCCAGAAATCTGCATCCTAATGGATTTATGTATCGCCTTAGGTTCTGTCTCATTGATATCCCGAGGATAATAATAATAATGCTAATTATTCACCAAAAGACAATTTGAAACGAATTCAAGATACCTACTGGAAGTTAAAAATGGAATATACACATCAAAAGCAATAATATAAACAAATAACACTGGAACATATACAAACTTATGAAACTGCCTTACCAGGACTTGATAAGAATGCTAAAGGGTTATCCAATAGGGACGCAGGAAAGTAAACGTCAATTTGACATAGACGCCATCTTTGTTTTCTGTCACCTACATGTCAAGACCGCACTAAAGTTATTCAAGAGCACTACAAAAATGGTGCAAAAATAAAAAACACGTTTCGCGCGCTTCGTGAACATTTCGGTCACAACAACCGCCCAAACGAAACAACCGTCGGTCGTCTGGTGCGTAAATTCGAGGCAAATCTGCCAGGCTCTGGCCGGCCAAGGTGCGTTCGCACACTGGAAAATATTGCTGTTGTGAAGGAGAGTGTGAGAGACGATCCGAAACAATCAACAACGCGTCGATCCCAAGAATTGGGTATTTCGAGAACCAGTTTGTTCCGCATTCTCCACAAGGATTTGAATGTACAAACTAATCTGATGTATCTATTAAAGTCTACCTTAAGCTTTAAATCAATAAATCTTCAAAACTACTGAACTGAAGTACATTAACTTTATAACATTATAAAGGGAATTGAAAGACCTTTAAAATAAGGTATCACTGGACCCCCCTTTCCATTTAAGTTTTTGGGGGTGGTGTCACCTCCGCTTAGGGGTATGCACGTGTTAACGTGATTTTTTGCCAAACTTGTGTCCCCCTCGAAAACAAAATCGACGGGTCTGAGCGTTTTTCCAAAAAAAAAAACTGAGCTGAAAGTAAATGCGTCTGTTTCGTTTTCGATGTGCCACCCTGTATATGTGTAGTATACGATATTACAAAATTTGGTATATGTTTTTTCGCAACTAAAAATTTAGTAAATACCTGCTTGACATAAGGCTATGCAGCCTTGGATAGGTTTTCTTTCGATGACTTTCATCATGCTTAATGGACCTTAATTTTGTATCAAAAACGACACAAAGATTTTTCGCAGAACAAGAAAGTTGCAAGATTTGGTTATTTATTGCAAGTAGCCCGTGCATACAGGTAGCGGAAAACTCTTTAGATATTTCGATATCGGGACGGTGAGGTGAGAGACGGTATGTATGGCGCCGCGACGCCGACGCCAGTTCACCGTCGGCGTCTAGAGCGTCGTCCAGGCATCGCGGCACCACTTCCTGCCACCGACTGCTCTACCACCACCGTGCTACGGTTCCCGGTTGCCCATCGCTTCTTATCAAATCGCCACAGATTTCCTCCTATCCTATCCTGCCACCGCTACTGCTACTTTTTTATAGGCCAGGCAATTTAATACTCTAGCGACGTCGAACACAGCCGCTGTTAGAGATTTTAGTTTTTGCAATTTTTTTGGTCTGGGTGTACCTGCGGAGGGCGAGACGCGTCGATAACAAGATCTGCAGCATGTCTCTTGGGGCGGTGTCAGGTGTAGACGCCCAACGGGTAGTTGCTAATCCTAAAAGGCTGTATGAAGTTTGAAAAGATTCATTTCGGTCTTCCAGGTTCTATGCAGATTTGAGTTACATCTTCAATTGTCTGCAAGTGGACCTCAGATTTGTATATATTAATTTTAAATAAATTAATAAGACGTCTAAAGTTCCCCATTATCAGTTACTCGTACGTAGAGCTAAGTCGATACGGCAGAGAGAATTGAAGATAATATCGATTTCGATACCGATTCTGATGGTTTTGGTTTTGGTTCCTTACGCTTTCAATTAAAGTGAGTCCAAACTGCAATAGTAACGATCTACAAGGTAATAAAAACTATGGTGTAGAGGTTGGAGTATAAACGATTATTTGATTCATGTTAACGGCAAAATATACTCACAGCATACAGGCATAACATACAGTAGTTCGTTCATAAGTTGGAGACTAAAATTAAAAGTAACGTCCGAAGACTCAAAGACGTGCGTGTTTGAAACAGTTCGTTAAAAGTCAACCCGACAAGTTTTGGTATCTAAACCATCGAGTTCGGATACAAGAATCGGGACTATCGAAATCGATAAATAATCGGTTCTAATGGTAGTGTTTTTCCTTTGTAACGCTCCTTAATCCCGGTGGTATGTTTTGGTATTACGGAAAATGGAATTGAATCACTAAAAGGAATGGATAGATCTTATCGTAAATTGCGAAAAGTTCACTTATCTCACCTGGAGACACAAAATATTGCGACGAGTGATCAACCTGTAGCGCTTTACAAGCGCCACATAAATCGATAGATACCCTAAACCGCATCCGCTGAGAAATGCGCACAACGTAGGGCAATAATGAACAAAACTAAGAAAGACGTCTTTCGAAACTTACTTATAATTTGGCATCAAGTATCAAATAGTTTGAAAATGCTTGACCTCAAGTCAAATACAACAATAAAAAATTAAGTCAAGTCAAGCTACAACGGGCCAAGTAATTTTTGTTTCAAGTAGTGGAAATATCAAGCTTGACGAATCCAAATAAAGCTTAAATCCTGGACAGAGAATAGATTCTATGCTTTTGTTTGTTGTCCCAGAGACCAAGCCATGGTTCATGGCCCAACTAACAATTATCACTCCTATTGTTGCAAGAATGATTATACAGTATTCCTTACACAGCATTGTATAGTATATACATTGGCAAAACCCTCTTAGAACAGCTATACAAGCGGAATGGGCACACCTAATAGGACACTTCAGTCATTTAAGGGGTTGTATAAGGGCTGTAGGTAACAGTTATAAAACAAAAGTGTAAGCCTCTTGCAGCCGCTATAGGACATTTGCGTCAGTGCAAGATTCAGTTTTTGTCAACTATACAACTATTCTGTTGCGTGATTCTACTTTATTGCAACCAAAGTGTTTCTATGTATTGTATGGAAGTGAAAAATATATTACTCACACATTGCAGTCATCTTGTTTACTTACATATCGTCCATTGTGAATTTCATACACAGGTATATGATAACTGTGATATAGGGCTATTGAATTACTTGCGCAGCGAATTTTATTGTGATTATCGTGCAAAGTAGTTACGCAATTTCTACGGGCTTCGTATTTGATTCATATTTTAATAATGACCAAAAGTATGTCTAGATTTTTAAGATGGAAAACTGAACTTATCTGCGTTAAATCTCCCACAGATCCTATATTTAGACACAATTACACTAATGTTTATCACTTTATATCTGTAATTTCGAACTGAAACATAATTATTTAACATTAAATAGAGGAATAAATGTTTGCCCAATATGGCGGGTGGTTGTGTATAATCATGGCATCGTCCATGTTGTCTTTAGTTTATTAGATTATTTTGGTGTTGCCTGCAGGTGTTATACAACAAGTTGACAAATGTCTGAAACGAAATACCGACAGAGTCGAATGATTTACCCAGAATTTGTACCAGATCTATATCTTCTGTTTGAACAGTTGATGAAACCTTTTGAACCAATATGCATGCGTTGTTTGCATTGACTTCTTACCCTACTATGGGTAAGACGTCAATGGTTGTTTGTCTTAAAACACTGGTTACGGCATTTTAACAAAAATATGACAGCATAAAGTTAGGTTATGGTGAAGTTGTATGCCAACATATTTAGCAACAAATGTATGCCGAGCACAGCAATTTTGTACTACAAAAGTTGTAATTGTAATTTGTTGGCTAAAGTAGTAAATTAGCACAGCAAAACAACAAGGCTCGGATTTGTTTTATAAACGTTGCCATGGATGCCACAACACACCCATGACTTGATTAACGTGCAAATATGCAGCATAAAATAGTTCTATAAACGTTTATGCAACAGTCAAAAATTTGTCCTATAAGGTGTTGTATAACTATGCTATAAGAATATTTTAAACACCTTTAGAGCAAATATGTTGCAGAAAGCAAATTTGCATTCCACACAACATTAAGCCAGCATTTTGGTGTTCAGGCAAACAACAATAGAGCGCTTTTATGGCTGAACGGTTCTTTTACCAAAAGCTTATAGCACTACTTTGCTATTTGGGTGCTGATGATTTTCCTAGACGCATACCTAATATGCCTGTACTATGCCGTCTGGCCTGGTGGCGCCAATAGCGAAAATTGTAATGGATCGTCGTCCTTCGGCTGCTGCTTCCTCTCTCTCTCCCCCCCTGCCTCTTACCCTCCCTCCTAATCAGATTTAGGTGTCCCCCCACAACCCCTAACTTAGCCCCGAACCACCCCGTGTCGTCGCCAGCGTCAATTTGTAGCTGCTAATGCAACCGGACTTGATCTATGGCACTTACCTTGCAGTTTCACCGCCGTCGTCTCCTAAATCGTGCCCCCGTTTTATTTCATACCATCTCTCCTCGCCGCCTCTCATCCGGTACTCTACAACTTTTGACTTCCAACAACTCGCGAGATATTGATTGCGCTTTTACATCTCTCCACGGTTGCTACTCGGATTAGAAATAGGTGGGAGGCGTACGTTACCCTTTGTTGGGGAAGGATGCGGTATGTTCCACCCCAATATATGGTGGAATTCGGCTTTTGTGATTTTTTGTGGACGGAAAAACTACAGTAGATAGCTTTGTAATCATCCTATCTGTTATTGCCCTGAGAAGATAGTATATCCACTCACACAGAAAAAAGCTATAATTAGCTTCCGTCAGCTTAGATGGAGGCATGAGGTGTGTTGCAAAAGTTCACAACGGTATGGTTAGAAGAGAGAAAAAACAGACTAGAACACATTAAGATTTCACAAATTAAATTACGCAAAAGTATTTCAATTACATTTTTGAGGAAAACACAAACTATACGAGCCCCTTCCCCCTTCAGTTGGCCCACTTCAAGATTTGTACCAAAATATGCCTTTATAAACTAAACATGAAACTATTTACTTCTAAAACAATTTATTTTCTCAAAAACATTTTAGATACACTCTAGTCGTAAAAAATACATATAACTAATAGAACATCTGAACAAATAAACAATGTGCGAATAAATGCGCGAAGTTAACAAAGCAACAATTGAAAGATTACCATTGGGTAATATCACCATTATTTTTTATTACGGCTGAAATTCTTTGGGGCATAGTGTTGACGAAGTTTTGGCAAAAATTTGGTGTAAAACAATCCCATATTTCTTGAAGCTTTTGTCTCAGTTCGGTGATTGTACGAGCAGGATGTTGCCGTAGAACCTTTTTCATCTCGCGGCACAAAGTTTCAATAGGTGACAGATCTGGACTGCTAGAAACTCATTTCAAAAGTGGTACATTATTTTCTTCCATCCATTTTATAGCATTTTTTGAGGTATGGCACGCTGCACCATCTTGCTGAAACACAAAATCTTGGCCGGATATCAAACATTCTTCCATCACTGCTAAAAGCGATTCTTCTAAAATTGTCAAATATTTGTTTGTATCCACATTTCCATCAATAAAATGAAGTTTTCTTACTCCTTTTGATGACATACTGTCCCAGACCATAATGGATGCTGGAAATTTCACTTTTCTCTTCAGACAGTCAACATGGAATGCTTCATTTTTTTGGCGAATAACTCTACTACGACTGTCACTAACACAAACTTCGAATCGGGCCTCATCACTCCATTGTATTGCACACCATTGTTGAGGTGTCCATTGACTATGTTCTTTAGCCCATCTAAGCCGATTTTTCTTTTGCAGTGGAGTTAATAGTGGCTTTTCTTTGGCCTATAAACAAGTTGTGCAACTTTAGGGTTTTTACTTCACTTTTTTTATAAGAAAACTTACCTTGCAAATGCTAAATCCCAGTTTGTGGGCCTCTCTGTGAGTTGTGGACCTAGAAATTCTCCTTCCAACAGCGTCACTCCACAGAGCACTTAATTGTAAATAATTGGCACGCCTGTTTTTCACGATTATTCTTCTTAATGCTATTCGGTCGGCATTTGTGATACTACTTTTTTCACATATCGTGGCTTAATATTAACTGAACCAGTTACGATATGTCTTCTAACAATATTTCCCACACTGTACCGCGACACAGTTGCAATTTCTGAGTTTGATTTCCCAGAATTAAAAAAAATAACTTATCTTTGCCACTTTCAGGTCTTCGAGATTGATGGAATCCATAGGCCGTGGATCAATTGTAGTAAGACTGATGGGGAGTAGCCTAGGTTCATAGATTAAATAAGTCTCATGTGAAAAACCTAAAAGGGGGCTCCTAAAAAGGGCAATAGGATCCGAAGAAGGAAGCCCAAAAGCTCTCAATTATTTTTGCCTAATTAGGCACACACATAACTGAATTTGGACACGTGCAGCTCTTAACTGCACGTGGTCGGAAGAAGAAGAAAGAACCAATGAATACGTGTTATTCGTATGGTGTTTGTGATTAAAGAGGAAGAGGTCTGACTAGGTCGAGGCTGTTAATGACAGTTATTTTACTAGAGATGGGCATAGGTGGAGTTGCGGCGGAATATTGGAATTTCATGGACGGTGGAACCTTGACTAGCTGTGATATGAATGATACCTCGTATCTTGGGTTAAGTTGATGCGCAGATTCCAAATCCGACATCAATTTGACGCTAGAACTATCGGGAGATGCAGTACAACCAATTATCTATCTTTTTATGTTTGGGTTTCCCGTGAAAGAAATTGAAACACCCTGCGTATCTGTAATCTGAACGAATACTTGTTTCTTGGGTGAACCGTGTACACAGATTTCTTATCTGATATCAGTGCCACGCTAGAACCCGCACGAGATCTCAAGCTACCTATTTTTTAATTCAAATTCGCCTCCATGCCTTTCCATGGTTTTTGACAGTTATATTCGAATTCGGCGCCCCTCATTACCTTAGTGTACAAATCTTCACTCGTTTGTAACTGCGGATGATGAAAATGAATAATTCTCTTCTATGTCCTATGATATTTTTAAATTTTCTCAGAGAAGTAAACCCGCTAGATATCTGTAATCTCTATAAAAGCTTGATTCCTGTATGTTTAAATTCCAAATCCGTCTACGGCCTACCTCCAATTTGTTTCCACGAAAGTTCATGTTTTTTGTTGGCAGTGATCGAACTCACTTCAAGATTCATACAAAGTCCTGTAATAGTATATTCAGTTTTTTTTTTAAGAAAAGTCTCAAAAGTCGCTTCTCTGATAACATCATTACAAGTTTCTTCCATAATCGTAGATCTGCAAGGGTGTTACGTAACTTGAAAAGTGACATTATGTCGGTTTTTTGACATTATATAGGTTTTCCTATAAGACGTCAACTTGGAACTAGCTGTCGTTCACTTCTTGCTCACTTCTAGCAAACGCGGAACGAACTATTTGCACACTAGCCTACCAAGCTCTAAATTATCTCCGTTAATCAATCTTCTTTTAATTGCAACATAACTACTTTCCAACCTCGACCATACTTAAATCGCGCGCAAGGCGCCAGAACCGCACGTGACTTGAAACTACAGCGATTGTGTGTATCTTCATCATTTTTAATAATATCATCATCATCATCAGTATCATCATTTCCGGCATCATCATCATCACCACCACCATTATCGTCAGCATCACCGTCGTCATCATCTTCATCATTATCATCATTATCATCATTTCCGGCATCATCATCACCACCACCACCACCACCATCAGCATCATCGTCGTCATCTTCATCATCATCATCATTATCAACAGCAACGTCAGAGTGTATGCCGTGTATGACGCGCGTGGATCGCGCATCGACGACGAGTCTCGAAGCTGTTTCGATTGAAAGTGTCCTAGCGTGCTGCTGTAGCTGGCATCAGCTTCGCATTCGGCACCGCCGGCGTCGGTCGTCTCCATGCCGACGCAGCTAGCGACGCCGACGCTCCGGTCGCTTAGCAACGCTCCCACGCTCCGATAGACGCCGTCCGGACGCGCTGATGCCGAACACTTCGCAATATTCTTGCTTTTCGTGTAATTTCATTAACGGGAAAAATATGACTTTTCGCATTAAGTCATTGTGAATAGCTCTATGCTGCTTATTTGTTAACTCCTTTGCACCGTATGTTTAATCGATAATCTTCGTCTGTTTGGGTAGCAAAATTGTTAACGGTTGATCCAGGGAGTATTCCATTTTTCTCTAAACGTGCCAACATTACAGAACTGGCCGATACGACCACTCGTTTGTCCCTAGGTTATCGAGATTGTGGAACAGTCTACGTGCAATTCGGCTTAACAAAATTTCTGTAGGCTCCTCATAGCTGTCAAGATGCCCTGGCATTTAGGCTTAGGTATGCCATCGGTTGTTTCGGTGTAAAAAATAATTGCATTATAAAAGGGTGAAACTTGACCCGTGAAAGAATGATGAAATATAACACAATAAAATAAAATGTAAAGCAAAATGTACATTTGAAACGAAATCTTAAAAAAATGTCATTGAACATTTGGCAACAGTGTACCAAATGGCAAACGTGGTTGCTTTTATTCCAGGCAGAAATATATCCCACCTGTGGATATTGATTGGAGCACATATAGACATAACATGACGCTTGATATAAAACTAATATAGAACCTCCTTTGCTTTATACTTCATTACAAACTGTATCTCTTTTTGTTTTTTGATAAAGCTGTTTATTTTGTGCAAGATGTAGATTTTCTGGGAATATCTTCTATATACAACAATATAATACCGTATGTCTCCAAATATAAATCTAACTGTGCTTGATTGTGGTGACGACATTTGTTTGATATGATAATAAATTACTAGAGGTTTTCTCACACACGAAACAAAAAAGACGCAATATTTCGTGGAAAAGGTCAAAGCTAAAGAAGGAACCTTGTATAGCGACCCAGTGGCAGTGCCGACTTGGCGACGAACGTGGGAGTGAAAATATGGGGAAAGGGGGGCTGAAGAGGAGCGAGGGTGATGTTCCCCAGGGATACAAAACGACGACGAGGAGTCGTTGACGGTCGCCGTCAGCCCGCCGTTACGGCAATTTGCGAGTAATCCCGCCGAACTAAAGAACATCCTCCATCGGCGGTGCTTTTTCCAACACTTTAGATCGCTGAATGTGTGAAGGATACATTAATCTAATCGAAAATAAGTCAATTATCTATTATATCTTATCTATATCTAATTTTTTTTATTGATCGTAGATCATAGTATCCTGCAGAAAGCTCAAACTTTTTTCCTGTTTTTTACCTATAAAGTTGGTTTCCATTTGAAATATTGGAATTCCGCGTTGCTATCACCAACAAGCGGTGTCGAGCGAAAAACAAATCTCTGTCCTGTTTAGTTTAGATCGATAATTGCTCTTTCAAGTACAAAAAGCATTATTCGTAAGTATTAGTTTGTTAGTCATTCTGTGAAAAATTGAGTCAAAATCCGCCTTTCGGACTTAATTGGTTTTTATCTTATTTGAGACGAGTGCCATGAATAATTCTGTATCACGAATGTTTTAACGATTATACAGGGTGCGGCAGAGAGGATGGATGGTTTAAAAAAAATCATAAAATACTTAATTTTTACTCGAAAACAAATTTATTGATGGAATCAGGTTCACAAGGAAATAGCATTTGAGACAGTCAAGTGAGGAAAATCACATCAGGCATGTGGTGGCCGAAATCGTTGATGCAGTGCTGGAGGCGTTCTTGGAAGTTCGCGTAGACTCTCTCCAACATCGCTCTCTCAACTTGAGCGACTTCCACGCGAATTTCGCCCTTCAATTCGTCCAGTGTTCGGGGCTTGTTCGCGTATACTCTAGCCTTGAGGTGTCCCCTTAAGAAAAAATCGCATATGGATAGATCTGGGGACCGAGGAGGCCAATGAACATCGCCAAACTTGAAAATAAGGCGACCAGGGAAGAGAGGGCGAATAACGCCCATGGATGCTCGGGCTGTGTGGACGGTCGCCCCATCCTGCTGGAACCACACACGTCGGATTGGAGCACGTCGCCGTCGTAATTCAGGGAGAAAGAAGTTAGTGATCATGTCGACGTAGCGCTCTGAGTTTACGGTAACATCACGACCATTACCGTCTTCGAAGAAGTACGGGCCAATGATGCAAGTTTGCGATACAGCGCAGCAAACCGTTACTTTTGGGCTGTGCAGCGGTCTTTCGTGTAACTGTTGCGGATTTTCATTAGCCCAATAACGACAATTCTGCTGGTTAACCATGCTGTTTAGGTGAAAGTGGGCTTCGTCGCTCATAAACAAAATGAGGTTCTCATTTTGATCGATCAGTGCTTCCATCTCACGTGCGAAGTTCATTCGTTGTGCATAATCTCCGGGCGGTAACTGTTGCACAATGGCCAATTTGTAGGGGTGAAAGCGGACATCCATTTGCAAAATTCGCATTACTGAACGATCACTAAGGCAAAGTGCAGCAGCATGTTTCCGGGCAGATAGAGTCTGACTGCGAAGAAAGACCTGTCGAACGCGTTCAACATGCTCAGGAGTTCGAACTGTTCGCGGCGCTCCTCTTGGTCTTCTGTTGATTAGTTCACCACGCCTGCGACTAGGAATACTAGGATCTCACGAGTACTACCCATCCCAAAAACGTCCGTCCTCTCTGCCGCACCCTGTACTATAGTTGGGATGCGTTTGTACTACGATATTTTGTTCAAGACCTCGTTGAGTTATCTGCCTTTGGATATCTTCAAGCTTTTGCCCTAGTGCTCTTAGTTTTATTTTGGACTTGCGTTGAAATACTGTGATACCCCATTTTAGCCTAATTGTTATAACTGCTAAGATTCTCGTCCTGCCAATTTTGAATTCGAGCATGTTTCATTACTGTACAGTGACACTGATTCACTGATTTCTTATAAGAAAAAGTCTGATACACGCTATCATCTAGAAGCAAAGCATTCTCTACCCTATACAATGAGTGTACTTTGCTTCTCCGCCTATGTTCATTCGTGAAGTCACTTGTTGCTTGTGCCATGCTGCCGTCGTCGTCGCGCTTCGACTAACCCCTCAGCAACCCCCGACAACTCCCATTTCGCTCCGGCTTCGGCGGCACGCGACTAATTATCCTCTCTTCCAGTTTGCACTTCACCATCCACTTTCCGCAGCTCTCTTCAATTCCAACTGGATCGCCGGCTCTTGCCACATTGCGTCTTTTAAGGCCCGTCCAGACGGGTTCGGCGCGTCGTTAGGAAGTCAGACGTTTTAACGGTTTTCAAAGACGGACGAATTGTATCTCGGACAGATGATAGATGCTCAGCTTTGCTGTCAACCCGAGATCGAGCGTAGGCCGTGCTGATGAGTCGCTGAAAAGCACGAAACAGCTGTCCATGGTTGGCTGTCCGAGGTCGGACGGACAAAAGCTATCTGTATTACTAGTTTGTATGTTTTTGTTAGAATTTTAGTATTCTCCTAAGGAACTGGAAGTGCACTCATACCCAATTGTTCAATGCCAAAACGGTTCACATAGAATGCATAGCACTGAAGTAGTGGGAGTGCCACGTTAAACGATAGCAACACCGTTGTCAAAAGTGTAACCGAGTCTTTTTATGGAGACTATTGAAGGATTGCCTATAATGGGTTGGTTTGTCAGGAATGCGTCGAAGAATTCACTTGTTCATTATTTGAAGTCTACTGAAAATGGTATTTCCGATATTACCATGAACATATCTTAAATAAATATAATCTCTCTTTCTGCAATTTTGCTGGCAACACGTTTAACGTTAAAGGCCTAAATACGTTAATAGATTTGTCTCAAATCCTTGTTAATGAACAATTTCTTTGCAAAACACAGGTGTCTTCCTTCACTGATGTGTTTCTTGGTAATATGGAAGCATAAAACATCAATGATATTTGTGAATCAATTTCGCTCGACCCCCCTTTCCATTTAAGATTTTGGGGGTGGTGTCATCACCGCTTAGGGGGCTGCACGTGCTAACGTGATATTTTGCCAAACTTGTGTCCCCCTCGAAAACAAAATCGACGGGTCTGAGCGTTTTTCCAAAAAAAAAACTGAGCTGCCAGTAAATGCGTCTGTTTCGTTTTCGATGCGCCACCCTGTATATTACGATCCAAGAGGCGTCTGAACTCGCTTTTATACCGCCGTCTTTCACATTATTTCCATCCATATTTTCTCTCGTCGCGTCGATACCGCTTTTCAAACTTTCTCATTAGTTCCTGGAAAGTAAAGGATACGCATGATTTTGAGCATGTGTGTATATACTACTAAAACTTTGTAGGTGAATTCTTCATTCGTATCACTTGGAAGCCTGGATATGCATCAGTTCTTTTTATACCGATTACTAACTAATCCAATGCGTAATTATCAGGATATAGCTACTGATATAAAACATTTAATAGGAGTTGGAGCTTCAGAACTGATTCACGTTTACTTATAGTCGGGAAAAATTGTTATTGACAATTTGTTCTAAAATCGTTAATAAAGAAGTTGTATTTCAAAATTGAATACTCACATAGATATTTATACTATTACGAGATTTGTTCAATTGAAAGCCATCTTTGGTCAGGTTAGTCTTGGAAACAATTCTAATTACTTAACTGACGTTTTGCAATGCTAATTGTGTTTGTAAACGTCACACTGATCAGTTATTGTCGTTCGTATTCGACTCCGTCCAAATATATTTAGCGAGCGGTCATTCAACTTTTGTGTGATGAAGGTTTACAACCATTGCAAATTCATACGCGAATGCAAGCAGTGTATGGAAATGCAAGAGAGGAGACGAATGATGAATAGAACAAGCCCCGTTCTTAGAGCGTAATGATTTTCAAATGCATAGGAAATACAACAAATTCAAATTATTATTTGTAAATAGCCTTCATACGTATCTAATC
This sequence comes from Acanthoscelides obtectus, assembly GCA_963669975.1. Lineage (NCBI taxonomy): Eukaryota > Metazoa > Arthropoda > Insecta > Coleoptera > Chrysomelidae > Acanthoscelides > Acanthoscelides obtectus. The sequence continues at coordinate 70,616,226 of CAVLJG010000009.1, forward strand.
AAAGAACATCCGTTAAGATATGACGTCACTAGCAAAGGATGGTCGTGTGTTTTACGAGATGCTCAGATGCCTGCCATTCAGACGTATCGTCGGACGTATCTGTAGGTGATGTTCTTGCTGGCTAGGAAGCTGCACATCGAACCGTCGTCTCGTTTTTAATTTAGCTCGTTTCAAATGCAGAAATATCAGACTGCTGCCTCATGCCTGTTATAGCGAGACCTGGGGTGCGATGACGTCATTCGGGACGACCAACGCTTGCTACCTGCGAGTGACAGCTCACGATGCAATAGCGGAACTTAAAAAGTACACCTGAGATAAATTTGCGAGGGGTCCAATAATAATTAGATTTGTATGCTTTTTATAAAACAACGGAGTACGGGTGATTACCCTTCAATACATACATCTTACATTAACAACTGCCGGTGTTTAAATTTCAGATCCGGTATCAGTTTTAAATTATAAGGAGGCATGTATGGTTAATGAGAAATAAGATACTCAATAGCAGCAAGTTCCCGATTCCCTTACATTCCTATTTAAATTTAGGTATTCTATATAGAATATTTTATATTTTACTAGCGACTTTCTTGCGGAATGAACGTAGACTCTCGCTGCGTAGAAGAAGAAGAAAGTCTAATAGCGATCGATTCCTTCGTCAAACGAATGAATTGTTGGACCGAATGACAGGTGTATAACGCGAAGGGGAGAGATACCACCTTCAGCTATCGAGAAATGTGACAGGAGGTGAGGTTGGGTCGGCGACGAACCGATCCGTTTCCGTTTCGGTGGAAGGAAATGTAATTTTCCGGTAAAAGAGCAGCACATTGACTGGCTGGGGGTTGGAGAGGCCTAGAAAAGTATTTAATATGCGCCCCATCTGGGACGTGTTGTCGACGTCGCAAATATGAGTTTCAAAGGTATGTCATATGCGTGAAGATGAGCCTTGGAATTTCCAGGGGATTGTTTTTTATTTACACTCTGCCGAACAGTCGTTTGAAAATTGCGACAAATTTTTTACTTTTGGACAATCTCAGGAAGCATTGGTGTCAGTCAAAACTATAGAGCTAGCATTATTAAATTTTACTTATAATACGAGTATATATATATAAAGAGAAAATTATCATCCGGAGGAAGGTATATTAGTAACACAAAATAGGAAAATAATGTGGAAAATTACAAAAAGAAGGAAATTGGATTCAAGCAGAAAATAGGATAGGTAACCCGAGCGATACGTATTTCTGTTGATTGGCTTCATCAGGCCCGTAATGAATGCACATATGCAACTACAAAAGTAGATACATATGCCCATACATCCGGATACGGGTGTAACCTGAGGAAATTAAGATGGAGAGAGAAAACAATAGTACATATTGTAGTATAAAATCTCTTTGTAGATCCTTTGGGCTTCAAGTACCACAGCAAGTGGCTATAACCGGCCGGGTGGTTGTGGTTAGTTGTTGCCTTGAAAATTCGAGGTCTTCTAGATATTTTATCCTAAGTGTACAATGTGTAGGTTGATTCTTGTTGTGGACGTCGTGTGTCTTTTTTTTTCACTTTCCATCTTCATTTCCTCAGGTTCCACCCTTACCTGGATGTAAGGGCATGTGTATCTACTTTTGCAGTTGCATACGTGCATTCATTTCGACTCTGATGAAGCCAACCAGCAGAAATACGTATCGCTCGGGTTACCTATCCTATTTTCTGCATGAATCCACTTTCCTTGTTTTTGCGGATTTTGTCCATTATTTTCCTATTTTTTTGTTATAAATATATATATATATAACTTGAGACGTCGTCATTGTCGTCTAGACCAGTTAGGTGAAAAATTAAAGCATCTGCCTTTTGTTGGGTACTTCGACAAAATTTAAGCAAAGAGGACTCTTTATACTTTTTAATTCTCTCTAGCTTTCAATGGACTGTGCCATCATCATCAGGAGCTGCAATTACAATGATAACAGTAACAACAAAAGTGTAAAATGAATTTAAATTGACTCAACTTACAGTAGTATGTGAGGATGTTGCTAATTGTTGTTTACGTATAGGATGAGGGAAACGTCCAGTAACATGGTGAGAGCTGGATACATGGTACAATGGTTAAAATTATATAAAATATGACAAGAACAAGTTAAAGACAGATTAAAAATTATATATATATATATAACTTGAGACGTGGTCATTGTCGTCTAGACCAGTTAGGTGAAAAATTAAAGCTTCCGCCTTTTGTTGGGTACTTCGACAAAATTTAAGCAAAGAGGACTCTTTATACTTTTTTTAATTCTCTCTAGCTTTCAATGGACTTTGCCATCATCATCAGGAGAGTAGTATGTGAGGATGTTGCTAATTGTTGTTTACGTATAGGATGAGGGAAACGTCCAGTAACATGGTGAGAGCTGGATAGATTGTACAGTAGTCAAACTTATATAAAATATGACAAGAACAAGTTAAAAACAGATTAAAAATTATTTAAAAAATTAGAGCATTACATCGTGAAGCCACTTGATGATTGCACAAATTAGTGGTCATGGAATCATAATTTTTAATCTGTTTTTAACTTGTTCTTGTCATATTTTATATAAGTTTGACTACTGTACAATCTATCCAGCTCTCACCATGTTACTGGACGTTTCCCTCATCCTATACGTAAACAACAATTAGCAACATCCTCACATACTACTCTCCTGATGATGATGGCAAAGTCCATTGAAAGCTAGAGAGAATTAAAAAAAGTATAAAGAGTCCTCTTTGCTTAAATTTTGTCGAAGTACCCAACAAAAGGCGGAAGCTTTAATTTTTCACCTATATATATATATATATATATATATATATATATTTGTGTTTTTTTGTCAATAGTAATATTTTTACAATAGTTATACGACATACCTTTTGCATGTTTTATCAATACTTTTTAAATCTACATTACCAAGTATCTAAAGCTCATATTTCTAAAAGTTCTTTAAAGATTGAGTACTGTTTGATGATCGCCCATTGGATTTTACACAAACAATATAATTTCCTGGAGGACCGTTCGAGAGAGAATTTAACATTTTCATTTCATGGTAGGCTGTAAGAGTTGTCACATAAATATTTGTCTTTTTTGGCGTATCTATTTAGCATCTTGATCTTTTTTTTTTGGACGATTGGTTTTTTGTGCCGATTTTTATGAGTAATACAAAATAGTAATGAAAATTTTATGTTTTTTCTATTTCATAGCGAAAAACAAATCCACATAACGGAACTGAATGAATATACAGGGTGGCGCATCGAAAACGAAACAGACGAATTTACTGGCAGCTCAGTTTTTTTTGGAAAAACGCTCAGATCCGTCGATTTTGTTTTCGAGGGGGACGCACGTTTGGTAAAAAATCACGCTAACACGTGCACCCCCTGGGCGGGGGTGACACAACCCCCAAAATCTTAAATGGAAAGGGGGATCGAGTGATACCTTATTTTAAAGGTCTTTCAATTCGCTAGCTATTTGTTTTTATATTTTCCTTTGTTCTTAAATTTATTGTTACTCATCATTATGAAAAATTACCGAGTAATTTGCAGATTGTAAGTAAAATAATGTTCAAGCTGTATAAATACGCTCAAACAATCAATCACACTTTGCATTAATTTAGCTCCCCTTTGTGGGTTCCTTATAAATTCGATAAAGCAAACAATTTTAATTAATATTTTACAATACTTACTAAGATGTACAAGAAAAAAAACAGACTGATTAAAATGTATTATCAAAATGCTAAATAGATACGGCCAGCAAATACAAATCTCTCTGACATCGATGACAATCTACAGTGCGATCATTCCTCAAACAACAATCAATCCCGAAGGAAATTTTATAAATATGACTAAACATTTCTATCATAAATCTGACCAACAGGTGACCTTACTGATATTCAAAGTCCTCCCTTAAAGCAGCCATGTCTTTTTATTGTTACGTGAGCTTTATTTATATCGAATTACTCGATTTTATAATTACACAAAACACTTTTTATGAAAATCCCATCTGGCGACTGTAGGTGTAAGCAAACAAAGCGAAAAAAAAAAGTTTAAACAAAAATTGCCACTTGTATGCATATGAGCAAACGTCATACTGTTCGTTATATAAACAAAGTTATTACAACTTTAGATTTGAGAATGAGTCAACAATCCCATTAGTATCGAAGACATTTATGCAGATGCAGTGCTATGATCTCATTAATCATTGCAATTTGAAAAAAATTGTGATTTAATTTAGTCGAGCTCATGTCAACGCCCACTTTAAAAAATAACGTAACGTATACACAACGTGTTGGACACCAATAAAAAACATAGCCACATACAATTTTTAAACTGAGATTACGCATTGTTATTGTTGCTGTTTTTAGCCGTGAAGGTCATGGTTCTCATAGGAATAGCCAGATAACCACTGGTGCATTTAAAATACGAGATTGTGATTTGTATCGATGGGATATCAAAGCAGTAGTCTTTTTAGAAAAATATTTTTTAATTCTAGGACGTCATTTGCTGCTTGTGTCACCACTGCTGATAAAATATGGCTACCTGATAGATCGTAAGAAGGTTTTCTAAACCAGAATTCTGGATCTAAAATCTCATTGGATTAAGCTCATAGGAGGTTTGGCGACTATGCTGCTTTTGAAAATTTATCTCTCGGTTATATCAAGATTAACGTAATGTAGTATCATGAGCCTGTGTATGGTATTCTTACTTTTATATATTATTACTTTTAATCTGTATATTCCATTTTTACATTCCTATAAGTCGTGAATTCGTTCCTCCTTTCTTGACCAACCCGATACGATTTACAACAAATTGTCTTTTGTCGAATAAATATTATTTTAATTTGTAATAACAGCCCCAAACATTATGCTTGGTTTTTGGTAGTCCAATGAGTTTTAGAATCAGAATAAATGTATGCACTGTTCATTAATTAGCTGTATATTTTTCCTAAACGTACATCGTTACAACAACAAGTTAATTTAAGTATTATCAGTCCTATTGCAAAACACAGATAACCTCATATGATGATCGCTAATAATAACAAGATCGAGAGCATTTCATCTGATTCAACAGTGGCGTACTGTATGATCCATATTCTTCTTTGTTTTTATACTCTTGGACATATCGCTTACAAAGTCTTCATGTTTGATTAAGGAACTTGAATCAGAAAAAAAACAGAGGGAAAAACGACCCACATTTGGACAGATATCTAGCGGTCATGGCTGCCATTATTTCCACTCATATCTTGCAGGTGCAATGATCTATGAAAGACACCGTCATTATCGAAAGTTGGACTATAAAATTTCGGAAAAGAGATTATATTTTTTCGATGTTATATGACGGGTTCATCTCGGAAAACTATATGAGCCATTTCCATCGGACTGTCCGCTAATCTCACTGGACAACAAATTTTAGTTTTTTAATTGTATCTTGTGGGAAAAGTGCACTTCTTTGTTAATTTTGGGGCGCTGAATCCAAAAATGACAACGAAATAAAAAAATTAGTTGCGGTTTAGAAAAAAAAACGTTTGATTTTTAAGGATATATTAAAAAAAGTAACAAGATTCATATACTTATAAGAATCACTATATGCGCTGTCTTTTTGCTGTTCTTTTATGGATCGTTTCTGGAGCATCTCTACCAAGAGTCCAACAGTAGTCTGCAAGCATGGAAGGATTCCACTTTCCCTGGTACCTTTTTTCCATTGTTGAAATATCCTGATGAAAACGTTCGCCGTGCTCATCACTTACGGCTCCGCAATTGTCAGGAAAAAAGTCCAGGTGTGAGTGTAGGAAATGTATCTTAAGAGACATATTACAGCCCATCTTTTGATACGATGGCAGCATATTTTTGACAAGGGTTTTGTAGTTGTCAGCTTTTCTATTTCCCAAGAAATTAGTGACCACCAGACGGAAATCATTCCAAGCAGTTTTTTCAATACCTGTTAAAGTGTTTTCAAACTGTATCTTTCAAAATATTTCGAATCTGTGGCCCAACAAAAATACCTTCTTTAACCTTTGCCTCACTTAGTCTTGGAAATTTCTAACGCAGGTATTGAAAAGCTGACCCATCTCTATCTAATGCCTTGACAAAGATTTTCATTAGGCCCAACTTGATATGCAGTGGTAGTAATAAATTTTTTTTCGAATCTAATAATCTAATTGGTGCTCATCGTATTTTATGCATGTCAATAGTTACTTCATATTGTCATATGATTCTTTCATGTGAACTGCATACCCTACAGGAAGAGATGGTAAAATATTTCCAATATGCAATAACACTGCCTTTAAACTCAATGTTGAACTGTCTATAAACAATCTCCATTCTTCTGGGTTATTGTTTATATTTAAAATCGCCAGTAAGCCGTTAATGTTACTGCAGAAAACCAAGTTATTCTCCATATTGAAAAATTGTTCTAACTCTTTGTGGCGTTTACGAAAAACACATACCGAAACATCGTTTTCTAACAAGTTCCACTGCTGCAGTCTTGATCCAAGTAACTCTGCCTTACATTTTGGAAGTTCTAAATCTCTTACAAGATCGTTTAATTCTGACTGTGTTATTTTGTGCGGTTGGTGGCATGACGTGCTCGGTATAAAATCAGGATCTCTTGACGTTGATGGCATTTCTTCTTCCTGACGAATCACTCGATCGCCATGATCTGATTCGTTTTCTGATTCGCAAGTGTAGGATTCTGGGGGTTTTGGAATGGGATTTTCGTCACTGTGAGGCACAGGTCTCATCGCAGATGGTATGTTTGGGTAGTTAATAACAGATTTTTTTTCTTGGACATACCTGTGGCTTGTCCAACACAAGGTACCATGCAAAAGTAACAATCTTTAATATGATTTGTAGGCTCTGTCCAAACCATTGGGACAGCAAAGCGCATAGACCGTTTTTTGCCATTTAACCAGCTCCTCAGACTTGAAGCACATGTATTACAGCAGATGTGGGGTGCCCACTGTTTGTCTTGATCACCTAGTTTACAACTGAAATAAAGCTGATATGCCTTTGTTATTAGTGGAGTAATAGATCGTCTCTGAGACGCAAAAGTCACATCACCACACACGTAACAAAACTGATCTGGATTGTTTACACACTTTCGAGACATCTTGCATGAACGCTGTCAGCCAACTGAGGAAAAAATGGCTAATATAAAACAATATAATGTACACGTACGTATAACGTAACACAATCATGCCGACCACATCATCTTTCCTTGCCGAATATAAAAATGTAGCAAGTGCATTCTTGTGAATTACAGTATATTAACACTGTCACAGCAGGAACACATATAATTACCGTATCTCTAAAACTTGAACTAATATTGAAAAAATAAGTTTCATTCCGGTTTTAGCACATTAAAAATAGTAATATTTTGTTGATTTTATTTAGGATATTTTTTGGCTGTTGATCAGTGCTTTGGACCGCTCCAGTAATTTCACGCACCTATCATTTTTCGCACATTAAATATTTACCCATACATTGAGATGTGAGCCATCGAGGCGGACGCACTCCTCGAATCTCGACCTCATGAAATTTCGTGAAAACTCGCTGGCACCGCTGGGATAGCGGACATCTCCTCGGAAATGCGCTTGAGCTGGTTTCTGATTCAGTGTCGAACCGGTAGACTCGAATTTTCTGACCCACGACCTGATCACACTTTCACTTGGAAATTGATTTGGATCGTGTAGGGTCAACTCAGAGCGAACGAGACGCCGCGTTATACTGCACGAATCAATCTCCATTTTTGTAATTAGCCTTAACGCAGAACGCACGCTCCATGGAGACTAAATTTCCGAGCACCAAGTTACTTATCCCCACTACCCGTAGCAATGTGGCTGGCGCTTACGACTTGTTTGGCTGGTGCGGTCCAGCAACGTTGCCATATAGTCAATACTTGAAATGAAACTATCGTTATCGTTATCAAATGGGCCTGCCTTTTGTTGCTCTAACACTCAGATTATGATAGATGCAAAACTAGCATGCCCTGATTGTTACAGATCATTCACGAAGTCAGAACGTTCGATCGTCAACTGTTTCCAGGTGGACGAGACCTTGAACACGTTACACAAAAATCATCGACCGAATACGAACACATCCTGTACAATCAATTATTACGCATAATTTGTAAAGTTCAAGGCGTGAAATATACCTTAATTGTATGTGTAGCTTTAATGTTTATCGCAGGTATACACCTAACAACAATAATAATAACAGTAAGAAATATTTATGCGCGCATTACATAAATATGATTTACAATAATCACACATCCGACTGAGGTGCTTTCCGAGAAACTTTCTGACTAACTGCCTACAATGTTCAACGTATGCATTCTGTATATTTTTCTCTCGAGTAATGGTTGCGCTTCCGAGAAACGGAACGATTGTCAGGCGCTTTGAAAAAAAGCTGTTGCATCGCAGATGTAAAAATGTATTGTAGGTGGTTGTAAACAAAAAAACAGCACGAGTTGCGGATTTCTTGAGCCTTGAGCAGATTGTAACGTATACGTTTTTATCTTCGTTATGTAACGAAATAGTACACCAGCCTCGGCGAGAGTCGATTCACCATTTAGAATATTGGTCAGCCCTGTTTAGTCATATATTTAAACAGCAATTCAGTCGCATGTCGCGGTAGTTTTGCCTGAAACATTGAGACTTGACTTGCATTTTGTCAGCTTATAAAATACTGGTCGGAGCAACATAACGAAAACCTCGGAAGCGAGTTCTACCGAATTAATTTTTGAGATTATTAATGGGAAAATAATATACGTTAAAAAGTTTACTTGTTATTCTTACGCGCTTTTTGATATCTAACTGATTTTATTTTTTTTTAATTGCATTTTCTATATACACGATTATTCTGGTTTGTAACGTACCAGCTGAAAAATCCCATCAAACTGAACAAAAAGTTGTAACGTTCTCGTAACTGCAACACTGCTTCCATTTTGCAGAACATCGGGAGCGTTCGTGGGACATCGAGAAGCATCGACCGACATCTTCAGCGCAAGACGCGCTCGTCCAGGGGATATGGTTATAAATTTGTAATAAATCAGTTGCAAATATTGTCATGAATTACTGTAAGAGTAATAAATTAGACTTTAAATACCTACACTATGTTACCCGTTTACGTCGTTACTGAGATAGTTTATTGTTTTAAATTCATATATTTTTAATTCCTCTTAAATTACTTGAATGGGGCCGTTCAAGTATTACGTGAGCACTATGGGGGGGGCGGGGGGTCTTTTTGCTTTGCTTATTTGCTTACTTTTGCTGACAAGGGGGATGGGGGGTAAATAATTGTAAGAAATCTGCTTACGTAATACTTGAACGGCCCCATTGAACTAGATAAAAGTTGAGCGCCGACAGAAGAGAGACTTAACCTGTATTTTTTATGTACGTTTCAATTATTCCAGCGGCGGTGCCATCAAATTTTAACCGCATATGGGACTTGCAGATGAAAGAATATTTTCTGCTGTTTGTTAACAAGCTAGGAAACAAATAACGATACAACAAACAATTCAAACCTTCAAGTTTACTTCTGCTACTTTCATATTTGCTTGACTTGAAAGCTCGTAAATCACTGTTTAGTATATGATTGTAATGATACTTAAAAATAATAAGAAGTATTCTTCACTGAGACAGAGTTAACAGCATATTGTACGACTGCCTTAATTTCAGTATAAAGTTACTAGAGACGCCTTTATCGCTTTGACGATTCGGTTGTGACTACGAAAAACCATGAAAGAACGCAGGAACGAGGTGGCAGTCTTCCTAAAATACACACTCATAACCCAGTTTTTTTATGGATTTGCGGTATCACAGAGATGTGAAGGAGATTCCGTTTTACAGCCACTAAACAGATCAAGAGTATTTGTACGACTTTTATTGGATTAATTATATTTATGAGAATTATTCGAGTAGTTGCTTCATGCAGATACTTTACGACGAGATTCGACAAAGATTAAGAGATGAAGAACTGATGATTGCTGGATGTTTATTGGCTGTTTATGTCATCAAATTAAGAAATGGTAATCATCCTGCCCACGGGTTGGATTTGGCCTAATTTTGGGACCAGCTTTAGGAAATTCTGAAAATGATTCAAAATAGCTTTATCAGACTAACAATTTGTGTAGCGATGCCGATGATGAGCTATGATGAATATATTGATAATTTTAATAGTATGTATAAAAAAAACACACATATTACATAAGAATCAAAATACCATTTTCAACCATTTTTAAATATAATGTATTTCTCTTAAAATCAATTTCTTGTAGACTTTTATCCCTTAGATTACTGAAGAAAAATCTTCCAAGACGCTGTACTGACTGAGATGAAAAGCACACTTTTGAGAATCAAGGGGATTATATTGAAAAATGAAATAATTAAAGAATAGTACGTCTTTTGTTTCATGGCTAGGTAGATTTGTGCTATACTTGTCTGTGTCAAATCATTTGTCTATCAGCGTCAACCGTTGAAGGACAACCCTTATGAAAACATATGTAAGATCAATATTCTATTATTTGACTTTCGTGCAAAATTTTGAATTCTGCTACCCGGTACGGCGCATGTTATTAACATATTTTCAGTTGAGGTGGTCGACGGCGACAGATCCGTACCGACAAGCGTCCACCAATTTAAATGACTAATTGCGCAATCAATTAATGACATCGCCGTAACTACACGGCAAAGCAGCGGTTTGGCCTTGCCGATGACCCTGAAACCGCGCGGTGAATAGATGCTTGATTTTTTCACGTTAACGCACCATCAACTTACATATACCTAGATATACATATACGTATATGTGGGCATCTCTATAAATGGTAAAGATTTTGTTTTACGAAAAATGTAACAACAGATTCTTCTGTAAAAACCTATTGAACGCCTCATATCGTTTCACTTTCCACAAAAACTGCATCACGAATTCTTCCGGCAATCAGCTGATCATCCAGCAATTATCAATCATAGCTTGCCATGACGTAACCCTCGACGTTGCAGTCCGACAAAAGAAACGGAAAACGATCAGCAGCAGCGGCGGCGTTGCCGCCCCTTTCGCGAAGCATATAAGGGGGTAATTATGGGGGTCTTGGCATCACCATCACTCCCACACTCACTCAATCAATCTTCTATTCATCCTTCCGGGGATGATAATGATGATGTTTCTATTCTTTCTCGGTTTGCCGGGATGCTAGGATTAGCATCTTTCGATGCGCTTTTTACAACGGTTACGATGATCGGGAAAGGGTTGTACGAATTAATGCTGAACGCTTTGTTGGTTTAGAAAGATGTTTTGCAAAGTGCATTGTAATGAAGGAGATTGTCGAGGAAGTGCTTGGATTGTCATTGATATATTTTTAAAAATTCGGTTTCTGCTTTTTTGTCGTTTCCTGACAGATTATCGATTGCTATTTCGCAACTTTTTCTCTTTTGTCAAATATACCATTCAACGGGAACATTTTATATTTTTTCTACTATTTTTAAAACTTATTTGTCCTTTTCTGATGATCTCAAGCTTCCAAATGATTAACCAAATTTTCCTTTTATTTCAGGTAAGAAAAATGTCTTCGCTTGTAAAATATACGACAAAGTTTAAATATGTAAGTAGTCTATGAATTCTAATGCACATCTATTGCAATATAAAAATCATGTTATCTTTCAAATATTGTTATTGTATTAACAGCTATCTCAGTCACCTGTTAAAATCTTGAGGAGATAAAGCTGCGGGTGATGTGTGACGTTTGTATTGATAACTTGCGACATTTTCTAGGATTGCAAAGACAACAAAAATTGACATCTTGAAATATACCATGGTTAATTTATGTAGTAAAGCGTTACAAATTATTTTAGCAACAAAGTTTGGTAAAATCAATCGGAAACTATGTACTAAATTCCTATTTAAAATAAATACGAGATATTTTCTTATATTTATTCAAGAAATAACTTTTTTGTCACAAAAAACGCTCCAATAGCTATTTTCAACAACAAAATGATAAACAAACCATGGGCGTAGTGAAGAAAATTAAGTAAATTCTTTTAGTCAAATTTCTTCTGAAAGTAGTACAAACTAATCTGATGTACCTATTAAAGTGTACTTTAAGCTTTAAATCAATAAATCTTCAAAACTACTGAACTGAAGTACATAAATTTTATATCATTATAAAGGGAATTGAAAGACCTTTAAAATAAGGTATCACTCGCCCCCCCTTTCCATTTGAGATTTTGGGGGTGGTGCCAGCCCCGCATAGGGGGCTGCACGTGCTAACGTGATTTTTTGCCAAAGTTGTGTCCCCCGCGAAAACAAAATCGACGGGTCTGAGCGTTTTTAAAAAAAACTGAGCTGTCAGTAAATGCGTCTGTTTCGTTTTCGATGCGCCACCCTGTATAGTGTTGTAAGATAGCTTTCCGACATCTATCCAGAGTATGAGGTGTAACAAGACAGCACAAAGCGCCATCTATTAAAAGAATCGACTACTGCGAAAGTGAAAACAGCAATCTGTTCGTGGCCGTTAGATGCCGTCGATTCTGATGTTATTGTAGATACAATCCAGTCGCCATTGAACAAACTGGGGCACATTTCCAACAGACAGGTTCCGCTGGTCGATTCTGTGCTGTTCTATTTCGATAAATACTTCTTACCTATCTCGGTAGTATTACATACTTTTCAACTCCAATGGTACAGAATCAACAAATTCTTCGATCTAGTCGTGAACCAACAAAGATGATACGTCATTCGACAGTATGACCAAATCCAGTACTGCGTCTATTCATTTTGTCGCATTCATACGCAATGGCAGATGAAATCCGAAATTCTATAGAATCATCGGTTTTGCGTAAAAGGGTTAGGTTATCCCTTAACTCTGAATGACATATACGGGATTACGAACGCATGTTGCTTGACAGATGCGTCTACTATGAATAGATTACAGAAGGGTCATTTAACCTCTTTTGCACACAAATTCTTGTTCCGATTTGGTTAGGGATGCAATAATAGAAGAAATTTCAACTGGAAGTCTATCAGCAACATAAGAATATCTGGTAACAAAGTTTAAATAATAGACGTTTATCCATCATTTTATAAGTTTTAAATTCAATTTTTTACTCAAAATTAATACATCTAAATAAATATAGGTCAAATTAAAGATAATTCATTCTGTGTACGCTACAGATTGTTCTAACTGCAAAAAACTTTTTTTACTTCAAATCCAAACGAGATAACCTACTTTGCCATGAACGAAAAACATTTGTAGTGACTATTGTCCCTCGTATTAATTTCTACCGATCACAAACCAGCAATTTTGAATTACAAATGGTTTCTAGATGGAAAAATTGTATGACAGCACCTGTCAACAGTTATCCGTGATAACAAGTAATTATCGTAATTATTTATATTTTAATTGTACCATAAATAATTAGGTTTGTAGTCTTTTGTGATTAAATAGATTACCGGTTTTTCAGTTTCCAAATTAATTTATTTATTATCTATTCAAATCCTCAGTAATTCCTCGCCAATTTAAAGAAAGCATAGTGACACCAATATTTAAATCTAGAAGTAAAGACAATATGTTCAATTATAGACCTATTTCAGTTATCAATGTATTTGGGAAGATTTTTGAGAAGTGTTTGAATAACAGACTTTGTTCTTTTCTTGAGAAATATGACATAATATCGAACTGTCAATTTGGGTTCCGCAAAAATTGCAATACAGAGCAATCTCTACAAGAACTTACAGGACAAGTGCTTGAAAATTTTCAAGATGGAAATAAGACTGTTGCAGTTTTCCTAGATCTTCAAAAGGCTTTCGATTCAGTATCTCATACAATTTTGTTAAAGAAACTAGAAAGTGTTGGAGTGCGTAGTGGAGTTCTGAACTTATTTGAGAACTATTTGGCTGATCGATTACAACAAGTTAAGGTAGGGTCAGATTTAAGCAACATTCAAAAGATCAAAATAGGTGTTCCTCAGGGGACGGTTTTGGGACCAACACTGTTCCTCATATACATAAATGAACTACTTCGATGTAATTTCAACTGTAAGATGATATCATATGCAGACGATACTGTTTTAGTTTGCACTGGTCATTCATGGGATGACGCAATACGGAATGCCGAGTTGTCATTAAATAAAGTCAAATGCTGGTTGGATAACAATTTACTTAAACTTAATATCTCTAAAACTAAGTATGTAACGTTTTCTCCAACCAAAGCAGGCATGCCACTACACCACCGAACATTAATTATAAATGATAGTGGTGACACTGTCGAAAGAGTTGAAGTTATTAGATACTTAGGAATTATTGGTGACAGTAATTTAAAATGGTAGAGTCATGCCGACCTTTTGGCATCGAAATTACGGAGAATTATTCAGTTTTTCATTCTTAGGAATATTTTAAGCAGAAAGAGTCTTCTCTCAATATATAACTCGTTTGTGGGGTCTCTACTAACTTACGGGATAAGTATTTGGGGAGCCGCATACACTAGTACTACAAACCACGCAAAATTATATTGTCAGGACTATTTTTTGTATCCCATGTAGATCAAGTTGCAGATTTGTTTACATTGAATATGATCTTTTGAATGTTAGAGGTTTATATATTTTTGCTGCTCTAAAATTTGTTCACTCCCGAAACAATGTTCCAACCAGCCACGCTTATGAAACAAGAACTAAAATAAATATAAGTTACACCTATACCAGAGTGAATAAATCTGTTTGCCAAAAATGCATAAAGTTTGATGGTATTAGGTTGTATAATAAATTACCCCTATAATATAAAATCCTCTCGAAATATAGTTTCAAAAAAAGAATTAAGAAGTTCATCTTAAATAACTTTGACATGCTTGCATCGACGGTAGCTCGACTCAACAGTAATTTCGTTTCTATCTAATGTTTTTTTTATTTCTTTTTTTTTATAAACATTTGCTCTTAATATACCTTATGACCATTAGCCATGCATTGAATTTGTATATTGTATGACACACACAAGCTTATAGCTTAGGTGTCTATTATTTTGTAGTAAATTGTAGTACTCTTGTTTCTCTGCTTAACCTTTACGCAAAATAGTTTGACCTTACTCGAAATATCCCTCTATTATCATATTTCAGATATTCCTTCTGAGTGTTTTTAGTATGCTTCTGTACTATTGTTATGAATTTTAGATTTGTTTATGCAGACACGTAATTTAGGATTTGTGACGACAACATCCAGACATTTACCCTTTACGAAAGTATACAGAATTTTCACAATTCATATACCGTTACTTGCTGGTTCTAGATCTGATGCTAGTATCTTTGCTCAAATTTCTGTTGCAATCTTGGTTATTCAGGGTAGCAAGAGCATACAAGCTCATGTATTTTTTAAGCTTTTTTTTTATTTAAATTGTACTGAAGGTTGTTTTTAATTTGTAAGTTATATTGGTTTTTTAATTTGAATTTGAATAAACTATTATTCATATGCATTTCACATGAAATGACATGAAAATATAAGATAAGCCACCAGACATAATTGGCGATGCAAGGTTACACTTTTACCTGGTTAAGTGCCCGTATATACATGCCGTTACCCAAATCTGCAACAAAATCCATAAAGGGCGGATAGCAGAAGGGTCAGCAGAATATCCCAATAAGAGAGCGATGCATACGTACATCCGACAAAGGATTAAAAGACGTGTCATTGTGCGTTCGCATTGGGGTTTCCAACTTTTTGTGGATATGTGGGAGTCAAAGGGTCGCTAGGTATTGTTAGAGATGCAAAGGGTGCGGAGCAGATGCAGTGTGGATGACCGCGGAAAGGGTTTTTGTGCGAAACAACCGTGGGAGTGGCATTGCCCTACGCAAATGTGTAAATTAGGTGGTACCAAAATTGTAAACGAGATAGCTAAAAGACAGCGACTGCGACTCACTTTTTTGATGATAACCATGAAAATGGAAAATGTTCACTTTAAAAGCATGCTATTGCTGTTTCAAACTTTTCGAAACGCTTGTAACGCGTATTCGTAGGACTTTTCGGAACGCTGACGAGAGTAACGTATCTGGAACATTAAACAACGACTGATAACCTCATCGGACGTTATTTTGGGAACGGGAATACCTGTCCCAGCCGATCCTGACCTTTCCTGGTTTCACCTTAAAACACACTACCTATATACAGGGTGTCCCAGAAGTCGACGTCAAGCCGAAACCGGGTGATAGGCAAAGTCATAACAGCTATCAGAAAAATATTAAAACAAATTTTATGTATGTGTTTTGAAAATTATAGGTCTTTAAAAAAAATATAGAAATTGAATAATGCATCTTCAAACTGGTGTCTCAACCTTACTGCCAACTTTTCTCGTTCAGGAAAAATTGCCACTTATTTCCCAATCAAGTATTCCAAAGTAAAACTTTGCTCAACTTTAACTGGCTGTACTGGAAAAAAATGTACTACGAGAGTTTGGCAAGTAACCTTAAAAGTTGGCGCATTTAATAAGGATTCCAAAATGGTATAACACTTAGAAGATTACTCGTTAACTTATGCACAATTTTTATTTGAAGAAAAGCTGATGAAAATTTTTCAAAATTTCCTAATTAAACAGCGATTATGAAAACCCACAAGGACCCTTAAGGATAACTGTTTGCACAACAGTGGACGTCAAAATGCTGCTGATGATGATTTACCTTTACAGCAAATGCTCAAACTGTTTTCTTTCAGCCGCAATACACGCTCGACATCTTCTTAAAAAAGATCGGGTTATTAAACGAGCGAATCCACGGTTATTAACAAACTCAGCTGCTTCCAATAGTCTTTGCCGTAGCTCAGCTACATTTTGAATCGGCTTGAAATACACTTTTTCTTTTACAGTTCCCCAGTAAAAAAAATCTAACGGATTCAAATCTGGTGACCGGGCTGGCCACGGTATTGTACCAGACCGCCCTATCCATCTGCCTGGAAAGTTTTGATCGAGATACTCTCTCACTGAGAGTGCATAGTGCGCTGGGCAGCCATCATGCTGAAACCACATGTCCCTGTAAATACTCAATGGCACGTCCTCCAATAAATTTTCTAAATCATTTTGCAGAAAACCTAAATAAACCTCAGCAGTCAAAGTCTCTGGGAACTCAAACGGACCGATTATTTTACCATTTAAAATTCCTGTCCAATGGTTTATCTTGAAGCGATATTGAGATTTATCTTCTCTCATCAAATGTGGGTTTGCTACGTGCCACTCGTGTAAGTTATGCAGGTTCATGTACCCATCTTTCTTAAATGTGGTCTCATCTGACCATAAAATTTTTTCAAAGAACCGTGGATCTTCCCTGTGTCTTTCTAACATTGTGCGACAAAAAGCAACTCGGGGCTCATAATCCCGGGGCAGAAGAGCTTGAACACGCTGTACGTGGTATGGATGGAGCACGTTTTTTTGCAAGATTCTATGAGCTGTACCTTTGGGCACACCTGTTTTTAGTTCTATTCCACGCACTGAAGTACTCGGGTCTTCTTCGACAGCTCCTAGCACCACGTCTTCGTAAGGAAGGAAAGATCTTCCCTCACCGTGTGATTGGTTTGGTAGTTGGCCCTCTGAGAACAGTAAGCGGTGCACATTTGTGAACACTCGATGATCTGGATGACGAGCTGCATTCGGGTACCTCTCACAGTAAAGTCTCGCTGCAGCACTAGCGTTGCATCTGCATTCCCCATAAATGAGGTGCATGTTAGCATATTCTTGTACGGTGTACACGGACATAGCGGCACTGCACAATCACACTATCAAAGATAGTCTAAGGAAAGCAAATGTTGATTTGAAGAGCAATTAAACAGTCCAAATCCAAATCACAAGCGATCAACAGTCCAGTTCACGAATCCAAAATTAGTAACAGTACGAAATCAACAAGCTCGAACATGTAAAGATGCGCAGTAAACGAAGGAGTACTGATCGGTATCAAAGTGTGCAATAGCAAGTAAGTGATGTGCTTCATCCATACCACATACAGCGTGTTCAACCTCTCCTGCCCCGGGATTATGAGCCCCGAGTTGCTTTTTGTCGCACAATGTTAGAAAGACACAGGAAAGATCCACAGTTCTTTGAAAAAAATTTATGGTCGGATGAGACCACATTTAAGAAAGATGGGTACATGAACCTGCATAACTTACACGAGTGGCACGTAGCAAACCCACATTTGATGAGAGAAGATAAATCTCAATATCGCTTCAAGATAAACCATTGGACAGGAATTTTAAATGGTAAAATAATCGGTCCGTTTGAGTTCCCAGAGAGTTTGACTGCTGAAGTTTATTTGGATTTTTTGAAAAATCATGTACAAAATTTATTGGTGGACGTGCCACTGAGTATTTACAGGGACATGTGGTTTCAGCATGATGGCTGCCCAGCGCATTATGCAGTCTCAGTGAGAGAGTATCTCGATCAAAACTTTCCAGGCAGATGGATAAGGCGGTCTGGTACAATATTGTGGCCAGCCCGATCACCTGATTTGAATCCTTTAGATTTTTTTACTGGGGAACTGTAAAAGAAAAAGTGTATTTCAAGCCGATTCAAAATGTAGCTGAGCTACGGCAAAGACTATTGGAAGCAGCTGAGTTTGTTAATAACCGTGGATTCGCTCGTTTAATAACTCGAACTTTTTTAAGAAGATGTCGAGCGTATATTGCGGCAGAAGGAAAACAGTTTGAGCATTTGCTGTAAAGGTAAATCATCATCAGCAGCATTTTGACGCCCACTGTTGTGTTAAGGGTCCTTGTGCGTTTTCATAATCGCTGTTTAATTAGGAAATTTTGAAAAATTTTCATCAGTTTTTCTTCAAATAAAAATTGTGCATAAGTTAACGAGTAATCTTCTAAGTGTTATACCATTTTGGAATCTTTATTAAATGCGCCAACTTTTAAGGTTACTTGCCAAACTCTCGTAGTACATTTTTTTCCAGTACAGCCAGTTAAAGTTTTACTTTGGAATACTTGGTTGGGAAATAAGTGGCAATTTTTCCTGAACGAGAAAAGTTGGCAGTGAGGTTGAGACACCAGTTTGAAGATCCATTATTCATCATTACATTGTAAAAATAAAATCCAAAAAAAGTTAATATTTGTAGTAACAGGAGTTGACAGACTGCCGTATGGTGTGAAATTTCTATATTTTTTCAAAGACCTATAATTTTCAAAACAGATACATAAAATTTTTTTAAATATTTTTCTGATAGCTGTTATGACTTTGCCTATCACCCGGTTTCGGCTTGACGTCGACTTCTGGGACACCCTGTAGGAATGCAGCAATGAAAGGAAACAAACGAGATGTCACCTAGAAGACAGAGAAAATACGTATATTGTCAGAAATGTCGATTGAACTTAAAAGAAGGACCGAAGCGTCGTACAATAAAGAGACATTTTAAACATATACAGGATGTCATGGAAACGATAGTCCGATTTGAGTGCAATTTGGAAGAGATAGGTTTTGCTAGATGCCCTAATATTTGACTGTTACAGAATTCGTGAAAGGGTTCGATAAAAGTGGAATCCACCCCCACCCCTACATAAATTATAGCAGATTTTTTAGGCAACTGTTCCAACGACTCCGATTTTTGTTTTTGTTTAAAGATACTTTTAGTTACTTCATTTTTCGTATAGTTTTAGAGAAAAAAATGTTTTCTGTACCTGTATGAGGTTTAAAATGCATCTTGATCAGTCATTTCAACAGGACTTTTGATGAACATTGAAATACGTTAAGGTCAAACGGACTCAGTTCTGACATATCTGGCGGTCACTACCGCATAGAAATGTAGGCACGTCAAGATTGATTTTACCAGCTCGACTCGCGTTTCGTAATCTGCCGTAGGTGGAAATCGTGATCTCGATTGTCAGACAACACTAGCGACATATCTATTATGCTTATTAGATTAGATTATAACAACGTTCCAGCATGATTTTGAACTTGATGTTAGGCGATATCTGTGTTACGTTACCGACAACACTAGTGCGACTTTGGGGGCGAAATATCTATCGTAGCCTGCATATTTACCTAAAAAATTATTTTTTGTAGAAATCAAAGATATTATGTTCGCATAGGAAACTTATATTTGTTGAAATGTCCCGTCGTTTCGTAAGATCACTGTACATGACCTTGAATTACATTTTGTCGGGGAACGTTCGACTGAGGATCTTGAATTTAGTATCTAATAATATTAATGTTTAACTTTTAAAATGTCCGATTCGATGTCATGTACGGTGTTCTTTTGATTGGACATAACTTGGCTTCCTACCAAAGCGCGGCAAAAGCGCATTGTATTTTTCGCCCAACAGTTGCATGCAAAAATGCACCAACGAACAATCAGCAAAAGACCTTAACAAAAACTGTTTAAAAATGTTCGTCGACACGCAATTTCCTCGGTGCGGGCATGACCTTTATATAATTTAATAGTACCGTTCAAGGATGAATTCCTTGGAAGTGGCAGCAGCTGGGATCCGCTAAAACGTGCTTCGATCCCATATTCCCAAGAGTTCGAGGTAGTCGATGTAATTAAATTTACGATAGACAATTAGACAGTTTATTAACGACTGGCACACACACCCATACCACATTTTAGAATAGACGACGGGGCATGACACTTATATTAATAGAGATATTTATTGTGTAGGTCAACATAATAATACAGACAAGTAGATTTACTAACTCTAAAGCGAGGTTGTCGACAATATTTTTCGTCAATACGTTTCTCGTTTCTTTATCACCGATATTAGGGTGTCCAGCTTAAATTTTATAAGAGAAAAAGGACCCAGGCTTTTCCAAAAAAGGTCAGTCGTAAGAGCTATAGCTGATAAAAGGTATGATAATCCCAATTGGATTTATTCAATTGATACAAATACCGTACTTTTGTGAGTTTTTGAATAATCGAAGCAACGTTACCTACTTTTTCCAACGAGTTCAGTACCGTTTGCTTTCTGACAGCCTTCAGTTTTACTGGACGGCAACTTTCGTTTACGAGATCTACAGGATTTACTTTCAAGATTTAATATACAACAATTAACGATTAATTAATCCAACGTTTCAAATTACAGTACGAGATTACGAAATATGAATCTTAATTTGATCTTTTTTTTGTAGATTGATTATAAAACAACAACTAAATGTCAACGGGAATTTAACAGTATTCTTGAATCTGAATGCAGCATAAGTATAACAACTTTTTGGGTATTCGTATGCCTACAACCGACGCAGGAGACTGCATGTTTTACGTTATAACTTCAGGCGTGGTTTAAGCATAGATCATTGCTTAGAAGAAATGACGCTTGCATTCAAGAACGATTGTCCTGACCGTACGACTATATTCAGGAGGTACATAGAATACCAAAGAGGCAATTTCGCTCTAGACCAAATTTGTCTGATCATAGTTTGATATCTATCTATAGTCCTTGAATATGAGGTAGAAACCAAACAACCTCTACTACGTAGCTACAGAGATTTCAAAACCAAGAATCTTTTAAGACTGCTGAATTTATTGTCAGAATATAGATACGAAATTGAATATATTTAATCAATTAGTTTTAGAGCTATTTGACAAATTTGCACGCTATCGAATGGCAAGGTTTACGAAAAAACCAGCTCCGTGGCTGACAGATAATATTAAATTTCTAATGAAGCTTAGATCTGACAAATTCAATGCCTATATGAGATCAAGGTGTGATCAGAATTGGGAGGAATATAAGAAGTTACGTATATAGGAAAATTAGTAACTGATAATGCTAAAAAGATTCATTTGGAACATAAAATTAGCAGTACGAACTATAAGACTATGGAAAATTGTGGAAGCTATGAACTTTGGCAATAAGGCAGCCAGGTCATCTATTCCAGTAGATTTAGCTGATGTTAACGAAATGAACCGATACTTTACGTCTTTATCTAGTGCAGGTATAGAACCTGATGCCGATACACTTTCTTTTTATAAGAATAATGTCAAACCTAATGTATCCCTCTTTGAATTCGTTTGGCGTCCACAGATCAGGTGAAATATACTTTTTTTGGCTTCAAAACCAAAGCATTTGGTGCTGATTTGTTAAATATCGAAATGCTGTTGTATTGCTTTCATTACACATATCATTAATGAATGCATGCATCAGTCTTCACTCTCATTTTTATGCAGATAATACACAAGTGTACTTATCATTTCCTCCTGCTCAAACATTGCCTGCTGTTGATCTGATAAATAAAGACCTTGACCGTCTCGAAACATATGCTTAGACTTGAAACCGGCTAAAAGTACAGTCATGTTATTCGGGCCGAAAAATTGGAGAGACCATTGTGAACCTCTGGTGAAAATAAACCTCGATAACAATATTTTAGAAAAAAGCTCGATAACGCGTAATTTAGGCTTATACCTTGACAAAAACTTAAGGTTTGAGGATCATGTTAACAAGTGCTCCAGAAGGGCGTATTGTAATTTAAAGACGATATACGGTCGAAAATCTTACATGAACCAAAAAACTAAAGTCATACTATGCAATTCTCTTGTTTTGTCGCATTTTAACTTCTGTGATGTCGTCTATGACAAATGTCTAATTAAATTCACCTCTGATAGAATACGACGCGTGCAAAATTCTTGTCTGAGACTTATTTTTGGTTTAAGAAAATACGATTCTGTTTCATCAAAGCTTACTGATGCGAGCCTAGTACAGTACCATAAGATTATTATACATAAACTACCATCCTACTTACACGAAAAAATTCAAAACTGACACCGCCCTTTCATTCTACCACCTTATTCGAAAGATCTTTTTCGTATAATATCAGTAAACTTTATAATAATATCCCGCGAGAGTATGCTTCTCTTTCTATTGATTTGTTTAAAAAACGTATTACATTGCAGGTAATTGCATGGTATGACTTTGGAGTCATTATGTATTTTTATAGTATCATTTATCAAATTAGCCGCTAGGGTCCAGTCTTTGATACTGCTTATACATACATATATTTTTTACCTCATTTATATATATGCATATCTTTATCTTTATTATTAGGTAAACCTAAAACTAGAGGTTAAGTGGAAGAGCGGATATGCCGAACTTCGCCTCTCCCACTATATGCTCATATACAACTGGTTTTGCAACTTGTTTTGTATCTTCTTTTGTGGGAATAAAGACATTATTATTATTATTATTATTAAATGCGTTTGGAACGATACGTGTGACACTTAGTAAAAAGCTACTTGCTTCAACCAATGAAACGTTACAACACAGCGTGGGGTATATTAATGACTATTCAGGTATTGTTTTAGCAATGACCTCTGTACGGTCGAATCGTAAAACGCCACTCCTTGTTGTGTGTGCGTGTATGGGTCAAATTCCTTCTTCACCGTGACATTTGTTCAATATACGTTATTGTCTGTGCTGCTAGTTAAATTAAATATAAATACGACAAACTAATATGTAGCGTGGCTGAAATTGTGACATCGTATACGCGTAGGGTCATTTGGATAAATCAGGCGTGTAGATTATTCGTATCATGTTCGTTTCTCACTGAGAACGATGAGGATCCCGGAAAATACAATGATTCTACTGAAAACAGGGTCCAAATCGGTATCTCAAATTACACATGATATCGATTTTTTGCTTATAACACTGGACAACAAATTTTAGTTTTTTAATTGTATCTTGTGGTAAAAGTGCACTTCTTTGTTAATTTTGGGGCGTTGAATTCCAAAATGACAATGAAATAAAAAAATTAGTTGCTGTTTAGAAACAAAAACTTTTTATTTTTAAGGATATATTAAAAAAAGTAACAAGATTCATATACTTATAAGAATCACTATATGCGCTGTCTTTTTGCTGTTCTTTTATGGAACGTTTCTGGAGCATCTCTACCAAGAGTCCAACAGTAGTCTGCAAACATGGAAGGATTCCTCTTTCCCTGGTACCTTTTTTCCATTGTTGATATATCCTGATGAAAACGTTCGCCGTGCTCATCACTTACGGCTCCGCAATTGTCAGGAAAAAAGTCCAGGTGTGAGTGTAGGAAATGTATCTTAAGAGACATATTACAGCCCATCTTTTGATACGATGACAGCATATTTTTGACAAGGGTCTTATAGTTTTCAGCTTTTCTATTTCCCAAGAAATTAGTGACCACCAGACGGAAATCATTCCAAGCAGTTTTTTCAATACCTGTTAAAGTGTTTTCAAACTGTGTATCTTTCAAAATATTTCGAATCTGTGGCCCAACAAAAATACCTTCATTAACCTTTGCCTCACTTAGTCTTGGAAATTTCTGACGCAGGTATTGAAAAGCTGACCCGTCTCTATTTAATGCCTTGACAAAGTTTTTCATCAGGCCCAACTTGATATGCAGTGGTGGTAATAAATTTTTTTTCGAATCTACTAATGGCATATGCTGTACATTTTTTTGACCTGGCTCTAGGAATTGACGAACAGGCCAGTTTTGTCTGGTGTAATGAAGTGCCTTTGCCCGACTGTCCCATTCACACAAAAAACAGCAAAACTTTGTGTAGCCTAGCTGCAGCCCAAGTAAAAGTGCAACAACTTTCAAATCGCCACAAATATGCCATTGGTGCTCATCGTATTTTATGCATGTCAATAGGTACTTCATATTTTCATATGATTCTTTCATGTGAACTGCATACCCTACAGGAAGAGATGGAAAAATATTTCCAATATGCAATAACATTGCCTTTAAACTCAATGTTGAACTGTCTATAAACAATCTCCATTCTTCTGGGTTATAGTTTATATTTAAAGCCGCCGGTAAGCCGTTAATGTTACTGCAGAAAACCAAGTTATTCTCCATATTGAAAAATGGTTCTGTTTTTGTGGCGTTTACGAAAAACATATACCGAAACATCGTCTTCTAACAAGTTCCACTGCTGCAGTCTTGATCCAAGTAACTCTACCTTACATTTTGGAAGTTCTAAATCTCTAACAAGATCATTTAATTCTGACTGTGTTATTTTGTGCGGTTGGTGGCATGACGTGCTCGGTATAAAATCAGGATCTCTTGACGTTGATGGCATATCTTCTTCCTGACGAATCACTCGATCGCCATGATCTGAATCGTTTTCTGATTAGCAAGTGTAGGATTCTGGGGGTTTTGGAATAGGATTTTCGTCACTGTGAGGCACAGGTCTCATCGCAGATGGTATGTTTGGGTAGTTAATAACCGATTTTTTTTTCTTGGACATACCTGTGGCTTGTCCAACACAAGGTACCACGCAAAAGTAACAATCATTAATATGATTTGTAGGCTCTCTCCAAACCATTGGGACAGCAAAGCGCATAGACCGTTTTTTGCCATTTAACCAGCTCCTCAGACTTGAAGCACATGTATTACAGCAGATGTGGGGTGCCCACTATTTGTCTTGATCACCTAGTTTACAACCGAAATAAAGCTGATATGCCTTTGTTATTAGTGGAGTAATAGACCGTCTCTGAGACGCAAAAGTCACATCACCACAAACGTAACAAAACTGATCTGGATTGTTTACACATTTTCGAGACATCTTGCATGAACGCTGTCAGCCAACTGAGGAAAAAATGGCTAATATAAAACAATATAATGTACACCTATGTATAACGTAACACAATCATGCAGATAAATCATCTTTCCTTGCCGAATATAAAAATGTAGCAAGTGCATTCTTGTGAATTACAGTATATTAACACTCACAGCAGGAACACATATAATTACCGTATCTCTAAAACTTGAACTAATATTGAAAAAATAAGTTTCATTCCGGTTTTAGCACATTAAAAATAGTAATATTTTGTTGATTTTATTTAGGATATTTTTTGGCTGTTGATCAGTGTAATAACCAGAAACGAAAAAGGCAATTTTGCATAACCTTCCATACAATCATATTAATTGTGAAACGATCCGCTACATCAACGCATGTTACGTTACGATGTGTGTTATTTAATCGTTAATTGTTCCTCATCGGCTTTAATTCAACCTTCGAGATGAATTTTTCGAAAAATCGCGGAAAACTGGTGTCGCTAATGGGGAAACGATTCACGTTTAAGAAACTGTTTTTCAATTAGTTTTTTAGACTTGTAATTGTTTGAGTATTTGCATGAGATGCATAATTTTATAATTCATCAATTTGTATCGTTTGCAGTTCAACGAGTCGGTCTTCATTGTAATAACGTTGTATTTATACGCTATACAATGTAATACGTGTCATATACAGGGTGTAAACGTTATGATAGTCATTATTTAAATCGGTGATAAAGGGGATTAAAAGAAGCAAAAAGTTTCATATGACAGGTCAAAACGGCATTTTTTTAAAGAAAAGCTACTTTAAAGTAAAATAAAATCTGACCACGCCGCAATGCTAGACGCAAATCACGACGGAACGCAGTGTAAATAAAGATGGAGTTTATTATTTTCGGCTCTTAGGTATTATTTCATTATTTGATAATGTACTCGTAAAATGCAAACAATTAAAAAAAGTTCTCCCCATGACCAGAAATCCATCGGTATATCTAATACGAATGGAAGAAATGACGTCAAGTAGGTTGCCTCTGCACTTCCCACGTAACGAAGTTATCAGTTCAAAAATGATTATGTCTTATCGATATTAGAAAGTTTGAGCTGGGAATTTTTAATGAATTTGAATGTTTTCATTGCACCTCCACCAGGGCTATTGAAAGGTCTGTTAATTCTCTATAGTTTCTAGCAACTTTTTGATCAATTCATGTCGTGTTGGCATTTCTTTACGATATGCACGCAGGCACCGTTAATGCGACCCGTATTTGAAGCACTGGCATCACAAGAACTTTATCTTCAAGATTCCAGTCAATAGTAGCATCCCAAACTGCCTGAGCCTGAAGTAGAAGAAGCGTTCTTTGATACACTTGACTTTTTATATGATAAAAATCAAACGATATTCTGTAAATCCAGGCGTGCGCAGTCGTACCAACAAGTTTTACTGTATAAAAAACGCTTTGTCATACGATTCATTGTAGAATAAAGTACGTTCAAGTGGCTAGTCGTCTGTAAACAATAAAATAAAACGGATGATGAGATTGATTAATTCACAGACAACACAGATTATAGAATTGGTATCCTGATTCGGTGTGGAATAATGCGTAACGCACGTTGTTGGAACAACATTTAATTCAGTATCGTTATCGTCGGTAATTACATACTTTGTATTTGTTTATCTGGATTTTGTTGAATTATTCAGATTTGCTCGCAATTTGTCGGTAGAAGCTTTATGTACCAGAATCCGGTAAAACTATGCGACAGAATGGATACGTTTTTAATTCCTAATTATTGGGCGATGAAAGATTTCTTATAATGAGATGTTTTTTGGACGTTATATGATATACACCTCACTCATTTTCGATTTGGATGAAATTTTTACAAAGGATGAATAAGCTTTGTTTTTAAAAATAGGTTTTGTTTTGAAAATTGTCGTGCTAAAAAGATAGAGGGCGAGGATCCTTTTTGATGTTAGTATTACCTTTAGACTATACAGGGTGTTTCAGTTTATTGTTGCCTAACTTTAAGATTCGATAGAACTTTTAAAATTAATGCATAAAGTCTATATAAACATGGGTCGAAAAATGCGTGGCTTCCGAAATACAGGGTGTTTAAATTTACTTTCTAAAATAGTTTTTTTTAAATATTTCGAACAATATTTGATGTATAACAGTGAAAATTGGTATACAAGGGTTTTTTGGTACGACAAAACGAACCATGGGCATAGTTTTACTGTAGCCGCTAGAGGGCGCTCTCTACTGTACCTGTAGTGTATTAAAATGACCGAAATTTTTTTCTTAGTGCAATTTTTTGCTTTTTGAATAAAAAAACTGATTCTTCGCCCTTTTCAACATAAAAAAGCTCTCCTGTGAGTTTTCGTTATAGTTAGCCGTTTTTGAGATATTTCGATTTTTAAGGTTCGATGCACTTTTAATTATTTATGGGAAAATAATATTTTTTTTACATTTTCGATTTGGGCATTACAAGTAATTAAGATGATCGTTTAGATTGTGTTTTTAAACACAGCAATAATTCCTAACTCCAAATAAACACAAAAAACAGAATATTAATTTGTTTAATTTGCCAATATTATTTTTAACAAATTAAATTAATTATTTACAACTAAAATGCTATTGGATAGTTAGGACAAACATACAAAATCTAAAGTAGTTGCTCGAAATGTAAACCCAATTGTTCAATACACAATTCACATCTGCGAATGATCGAACGTGGTATAGCATTATTCAAATACCTAGGGCCTTATTTCATCACATGCATTCCTGATTCTGTCTATTAGCATATCTCTTGTGGTTACGGGAGTCTGGTACACTTTTTCTTTTATAAATCCCCACACAAAGAAATCTAATGGATTTAGGTCAGGGGATCGTGGAGGCCAGGCGACTGGTCCTCCACGGCCGATCCATCTTTCTGGATAATTTTCGTCCAGCCAGTTTCTAACTATTCTCGAATAATGAGCTGGACAACCATCAAGCTGGAACCAGGCCAATCTTCTTCTATCTAACATAACGTCATCCCAAATATTTGCATGTTCAGCCTTTAAAAATTTCTAGAAGGCTTACCTTACAGGCAAAAGGTAGGGTCCGAATAGTACATTACAGTAGATACCAATCCACACGTTCACACTAAATTCATGCTGAAAATTTCTTTCCCGAACTGCATGCGGATTTTCATGCGACCAAATATGTTGATTATAAAAATTTACCACTTCACATCTAGTGAAGCATGACTCATCGGTCCATAAAACGTTACTTAAAAACTCCATATTATTATCAGTTCTATCAAGAATCCACTGACAAAATGTGATTCTTCGTTCTCCGTCCCCTGGCTGTAGTCCTTGCACAGGTTGCAAATGGTAAGGACGTCTATGGTCATTTCTAAGAACACGGTGAACATGGCTTGCTGAAACTCCCAAGGCACCAGAAACTCTCCTAACATTTGTGGTCGGATCTCTATCAAACTCACGCAGAATCATACGGGTAAATCTGCGTTGACGAACATTTATGTTTTGATCCCTTTGGAGATTTCCAAAATCATTTTCAATTATTTGGCGATGCACTCTTACAAATACTGAGCGAGTTGGATGTCGTCTGTTTGGAAATCTTCGTGCGTATTCTCTGGCTGCTTCTGCTGCGTTTCCATTTACAAAGCCATACACAAAATGAATATCAGCTAACTCTTGATTGAAGAATAAAAATGGCATTTTTATAAAACTTACAAAAAAAAAACAGGTAAAAGAAACTAAATTTCGTGCATTCACAATTGCAAAAAAACGTTTCAGGTTTCAACAGACAACAAAACTAACTGTCAACTAATTGACGTTTAACCTTATTCTGCTTTCAATTTCAAAAATATTTGCAGGCACAGCCTACTTCTAAAAATTATCGAGATACTGACTTTTTAACGTTATTTTATCATAAATAATTAAAAATGCATCGAACCTTAAAAATCGAAATATCTCAAAAACGGCTAACTATAACGAAAATTCACAAGAGAGCTTTTTTGTGTTGAAAAGTGCGAAGAATCAGCTTTTTTATTCAAAAAGCAAAAAATTGCACTAAGAAAAATTTGTCGGTGATTTTAATACACTACAGGTACAGTAGAGAGCGCCCTCTAGCGGCTACAGTAAAACTATGCCCATTGTTCGTTTTGTCGTACCAAAAAACCCTTGTATACCAATTTTCACTGTTATATATCAAATATTGTTCGAAATATTTGAAAAAAAACTATTTTAGAAAGTAAATTTAAATTCGGAAGCCACACATTTTTCGACCAATGTTTATATAGACTTTATGCATTAATTTTAAAAGTTCTATCGAACCTCAAAGTTATGCAACAATAAACTGAAACACCCTGTATATCACGCATCATAAGTTGTCCTGTACATGTTTTTTCAAAACTGAGTTTAATTTCTCTGTTGTACATGTTCGTAACTAATTTTTTCCTCAGAAGATTTAACGTATGCTGGATTTTATCCTTTATCAACTGATGAGAGAGTCGACGACCAACTATGTGCTTGTTGAAGCATTATTACTACTAAAAAAAATGTGACACACATTTCATAATATTGTTGCAGTTTACAAGTCTAGATATCGTAGGCACTTTCCGAGCGCATATGACAAAATTTCGAGAATCTTTTTTTCTTGCTGTTTAAATTTTGCATAAAACTGAGATATTTGCTTGAAATTGCATTGTGATTGATCCTGCGATTAGTAGTGGTGAGTAGAACCATACAAAGATGAGGTTTAATATTGCAATAATTTGAAATTAGTTGCGATAAAATGTTTTCTCTTTATCGTCCGTATATACTCGTAATAATCGTATCAATATCATTGCCGCCGTCATCACCTATACCGGCGACCACGGAAAACAACGATACAACATAGATGGTATGGTAGGCTTGATGCTCTCGTTTTGTTATCTCTGAATGCAAGCACCAAATCGTTGGGTGTGCATGTTTAATGCCGTTTTAAGACTTGCGTGATGACGCCGATACGTTTCTAGATATGATCATTACAATACTCAATGAAACAATCTAATGATACGTATTAAAGTGACTGTATAATGGACGCTTTTCAAAATCCGATATGTCTGATTGTTGATTTAACAAAGTAGTAGTGATTCCGAAGGAGCTGCTTCAAACTTTGAGGTTATGTTCTCCATGGTATGCTCACCAAACTCGCTTTAAAACGATCCAAAGAGTCTAGAAGAGAGGTTCTCAAAGTCATTTTGTTTTGTCGGTTGTCCAATTTGAGAATCAACGATTTCTTCATCTAGGCTCTCTACCGTTATCGGAGGCTTAGAAGTTGACTCAAAGGAAATGCCATTGCAAGTTTTTGTTAATTTTTACTTTTAATTTGCCCCTTATTACCTTTCAAAGTCAGAGAAACATCCCTTAAGAGGGGACATTCCTCCAAAAGCACTATTATACCACAATGACATCGTCGTAGAGTTTTTTATCAATTCTTCAACGATAAGTATGTATGTGCCTCAATCTTTGAAACTAAAAATCAAAAACTATGAAAAGTTTGCTGCATAATACTGAAATAATTTTTCAACGCATCATTCCCACTGTGCCATGGTAGTTATTTAAGCTGGACTCGGTTTATGTGTTTCAACCCTTCAATCATAATGCCTGAATATGTTTAAACGTTGTGTGTGTGAATATCACCTTGTGAAATTGTTGCACACTGACTGTGTTGAAGCTCAAACGCGTGGAGCATGTTCAACCTACTGCGCTTCTATTTATAGACAAAGTGTAATAAAAGAACGTCGCGTATGCATTACACGTACGTACTTTTGTATGTACTCGTATGTGTAAATTTGCAGGCACTGTCCTAAAAATTCTCGTAATATCGCATGAATTAGTAAAGGCGATGTATAGCTAGGTTAGGAGCTTGGTCTTACCTCAGTTTGCTGGTCTCACATAACCAATTTTCTCACAAAAACTTTCGCCTATTTTTGCGTATTGTAACGCTTTCTTTCCGCAAAAAGTCCAGAAAAGATGGAATGCAATGAAGATTCCAACTTTTCTGCACAATCACAGAAAGGGGGTTACCATTAGCTTCCGGTAGCTCAGTCGGTGGCATGAAGACATCTACAGGCGTGTAGCTGTGTGTCGACCATGGCATGGCTAGAGGATAGAAGAACAAACAGAACACAAAAATTTAACAGATTTTATTTAACAAAAAAGCATTTTCATTACATTTGAAATTGAACTTTAAAGAACAAAATAAGATTTAAATCCTTGGCGCTGCTATAAAACTATACACTTATCTTTCGCTGATCCATTTTGACTGGACTGAAGCGAGGATGGCCAGGTGCTTGAAGTGGAGGTCCCAGTTATGAGGAGTGACCTCACATTTAGTGGCTTCAAAACCAGTTGTAGGCGAAGTTGAACTTAAAGGTGATAGCGCTGCCAAGGCACATGCATGGGTGAAGTGATAGGCCAAGCAAGGCAAAGTCAAAGACAAAGGCAAAGGGAAAGGGAAAGGGGGTGACCCCAATCATTTTGTCCTATTCGGACACACATTCTACAAAATTCTAGCACATGGTGCTATATGACCTCATGCTACAGAGAACAAAATTCTTAGCTCTTGTTCGATCGGCGGCTCAAGTGAAAAAGGAAGCGCGAGGAGGATCGCAGATCAGGAACTCCGCATCAAGCGCGCTCCAAGCGGAAAATTTTCCAAGTAAAAAAGCTAGAGATGGGATTAATGAAATGATAATCGAGAAGTGATTTAATAAATACGATCGGACGGTGAAACCGTTACAGTATCACAATCCGAACCTTTAGAATAAACGTAAAACCTCTAACGGATCTCAAATTCGTTATGAAAATTCAAAAGAGTCATTACCTTCTGTTTTTTTTGAACATTAAAAAATCACCCCTATCTATTATTTGCAATGACCGCAAAATTTAATGACTATGACGTTCGACCATTTCTACAGAATTTTATCTTCGCCCTGATTTCATATAAATTGTTATGGATAAAAGCATAAAGCATAAATGAATGAAAGGGGTGAAAGTACAACTAAAAACAGAGTTCAGTAGGTAGGTAAAAACAAAAACAGCTGTTAAAAAGCTAGAACCCAAAGGATACAGCTTTTCTCGCTGGTTTTAAAAAGAACACCACAAAATAACTTACAGTAGACGTTATCGCAAGACGAATTTATAAATAGTAGCCTGTGGTTCCGCCAATAGTTCCTCATTGCAATTGGTTTTCTTATTTCGGGGATTCACCGGCACTGCCTAACGGCGGCGTGGCGCGACGTAGTTCGTAACAGCTAATCAAGTCAGTTTAGTACAGAGTCGGACTTTAAATAAGGTAGTAGAATAATAGATCGAACATTTTCAATTAATATGATTTAAGCAATGTTTTTTTCTAAGTTTTATTTGTTTAAAACGTAAAATTTAAAAACAAAAACATGTTTAAAACAAAAAAACGTTTAAAACAAAAAAAAACATGAGTGTTGTATAAAATAAAAAAATACATGTTTTTTTTTCAACCCTGCTACTTAAAAATAACATCTTTTCTTGCTGTTTTTATCTATATTTTCACCCCTCCATCCCTTTTTGAATAGCCCAGGGGTAGTATCGATCAATCAATTTTGATGAGCGTTATCCTTTCACGATTACAAAAGTAATCCCCAAAAATTATTCCGAATTCCGAGGATGCTTAAATCTTACAGATTTTATGGGTATTTTTACCTATATTTTGACACCTTTCCTTCCCTCAGATGCACTTAGGGGTGGTGCTGGACAAATGAACTTGGTGAGCGTTAATTTCTAGCATCTATAAAAGTAATCTACAAAAATTATATTTTGAAGTTGAGTCATTAATTTTCAAAAATGTTACCTTGTTTTATAAAGTATCCTCCCGACAAGTATTTCAGTGCGGACCTGTATTTGATCGTGCGGTCTTGGAGCACAATCATGTCCACAAGTTCAGCATTTTCGTAAACATGTGCCATTTTTGATTTCGTTTGAGCCACGCAACAGACACCACTATTCACTCACGCGTTACCGACTGACACTGACTGTATACAACTGAATAAAATAATTGTAAAAACATTTGATGTTGTAACCTGTTTTTTCCCCCTTTTAAGGCACTGTGGGTTAGTGCTAGACGTCTAAATTTAATACGCATTCGTTTTTTATAAAAAAAATAGTATATTCGAAATATATCGGAAATAAAATGAAACTTAAAATTAAGTGTCGAACTCATTCGATTTTAGGGTCACTTAAACCCTTAATAAGGGTAATTTTAGAAAATTTTCAAAAAAGAAAAAGTAATCCCTCTTTTAGTTTTTGATAAGGTTTAACTCAATGTCTGGAACACCTCTGCAGGTTTATTCTCAAGATCGGAAACCAAGTCGTCAAAACAGGCAAATTTTAAGGGCCACTCTGTAGATACAGGTTTTTTTTACCATCATAATCAATTTCAATGCCCTAAATTTGCTTACCGGGTTATGCTTCATTGATTTGTTACAACAATCTCTTTTGTATATCCAAAAACTCCTTTTGATTTACTTGTATAAAGTCATCTCTTATAAACGTGTCTGACTAGACAAACAAACAATGCGTACTTAGTTTGCGTTAATACGTGCACAACATGTATATATCGATTACAACTCCCTAATAAGTTCATGGAACTCTGTCTGTTTGTAAACATTTATAAAGAGGATTACTCGGTGAGAGAGAGAGAGAGGGCACGGGAGTAGAGACTAGGCACGACGAGATCCCTAGAGGGTAAACATGGACCGGCGAACTCTGTTGCTTTATCAGTAGCGTGCTTCCTCTAGCAGATAATACTTTTTTTGGGTGGCGCGTCACGAAAGTCTGATCAATCTTTTCTGATCACGAGAGCCTATTAAGAACTAAACACGTGTAAGAAAATCTTAGGTATTTTAGCAATCAATAGTAGACACAGAAAAAATGGAATGAACACCCTAGAGCACACACGTGTGATTTATAACTTGGCTTAATAAGTTCAATTTTTTTTAAATTATGGTTAATATTAAGTTATGAAACAGATATGGAATATGGCTTGATATAAATTAATAACGACTATTCTTCAAGTCTCTAAACTGTTAGTACTAATAACTTGATAATGAACCTAGTAAGAGCTGATGACAAGAAAACCGAAAGTATGTATTTGAACAATGAGCAACTTCTTGAAAAATTGTTGTAACGCCACTGAGAGTTATTTATTGCATCTGCGGTATCTGAAGATCTGTTATTTTTACATTCGTCGTGTTTCTACGTTTGCGTTATTAAGGTACGAGTAAAATGAAATCCTTAAAAACGACAACAACAACAATAATAAGTGCTTATAGTTTATGGAGCCAACATTACAGGAATCAGATATAGAGTTGATGAAAACTTCGACGCGACATTTTTAAAAATCCAAGCAAAACTGCATTTTTTTAAACGTTATAACACGAACACGAAGAAAAAATGCTGTTATGACATCAAAGTAATTGTATGTAATCGGTGATGGGTTTTTTCAACCTTGATTTTATTTTAATGCGAAATTGTCTACCGAACTAAATAACGCGTGTTGTGACCTTGAGTATGTCTGCATTTTTATGTCATCGCTGTGGCTGTGGAATAACTGCATTTGCATTAGCCGGCGATGGTTTTGCGATTCCGCGATTATATGCGATGTTAAATGCACCACTCAACTGCGTCATCGGTTATCATTTTTTTTTTGTAACGTTGGGTGTGTGGTTTCATGTTTCCGAAAAGCTAAGTAAACGTTTTAATATGTATGATGTTTCTATAGTAATGGATTTGTTACTTATTCTGCAACATTTAATCGATCTTACCGTTTTTCTCTTGTTAATTTCCTTCAAAATATGTCACAGCTTGAATGCTACTGGGATGGCGAATTGTTGTTTAAATGCACGCAAGTCTAAAAAAGAACGTCCACCGATTATCATAACATAGGAAAATAATTAGCAATAATTAGCAACTCAACAGTGATAATGCGATGTTTCTGTTTCGCGTCCATTGTATCCAGTGAGCGACAATCAGATTTTTCCAAAAACGACGACATGTATCTACTCAAGGAACAAACTAGCTTATTGTAAAAATACCGTGAACTGTAATAATCTAGATAATGATTTGTGATGGGCTTTTTTAATTCAAAGTGAATAACAACATTTTTTGATGTTTCAAGCCTGGAGTTCCAGAGCTTGTTAATCAATCCAATTCTTTAAAAAATATATAAATATATATATTCGTAACACATCAAGTCTCGTTGTTAAATATATTCACAGATCTCGATCAGGAAATCACCTCACACACACACAAGCGCTTACACATTTTAAAAGTTTAAATATACGTAGGTATTTTTATTGATATTGTTTATTGTCGAGAGTAGAAAAACAAAATATCGGAGAGTGTAGCAGTTTATAAGACTACTACTACGTCAGCCATAATACAAACTCATTTTAAATGTCAGTTTAGCATTTCCTTTTTTTTCCTCTTCGGTGGTAATGACGTACAAAGCATACGTAAGAATTAACATATGCGCCTTAATTACATATATCAAAATTAAAATGTTTGTTTTTCTCGATTTCTTCGATTGTTTTTCAGTACCTATTAGTCGTTAGCGGTTGTTTGTTCTGTTTAACATGTACATTTAATAAACATAAATTGGTCGTGACAGCTGTACAGGCTGCATTTCTTGAAAACGATTACTTCACACTTTTTAAAATCGCACAATGTGTGATGTGTTTTCCATAAGGGTAGTAAAGTTTGTTTGTAACAGTACGAAGCCTCAGAAAAATGGAATTTTGCTCCACTGCTTGCGAAATAGGAGGTAAATTGGAAGTAACCTGAGAAATCACCGTTATGTCTGTACCAACAGCAATACTAGTTACCCAGGATCAGGATATCCTTTACCTGCAGAGGATCCGATCTCCATTCAGCAACGTTGACGGTGTCTCAACCGCAGCGTCATCGGGGTCGTCGGCGTCGTGCGACGATTTAATGGTCACATGGCGTAAAAAAGTTGCACAGACATCCACTACGAATAGTCAGAGCTATTTAAAAAAGTAAATTAACGATTCAATTATATTCATTCTATAAGATAAGCTGTAATTTGAAATAAGGATGCTGCCTGTTCACTACGCGCTTCTCCATGATTCCGAACTGATTTACTGCTGCTAAAACAACTGATCGAGCTTCCGGGTCTCGTTCTAATACGACAATGGTCACAAGTTTGAAAATGGAAACAATACGCTAAAGTTAGTAAACAGAAAAGAAATCAGAATATTCAAACTTTATGCTTACATTCTAAAAGCGTTTTCAGTGTAGATGAAAACAATCATTTTGTTTTTCAAAAGTTCGTATATATTTATGTTTCAGTGAAAATGAATAACGTACAGTAAAGAGTATAAAATAAGGCAAAAAAAACATGGAACACGTCTATTTATTTGTAAAAATCTACGATTGATGTTGGAACATGGAATCCATACTTTTTGGGTATACGAGTACTATGAAACACCATACGAATATAAAACTCAAAATATTTTGAAAAATTTTTGACATACGATATAAAACTAGATATCAAATTTGTGTCGCAATGTCTTCTTTTTGGTACTGTCAACTCACTTTAGACAGTGTTCTGTGGTCAACTAACAGCAGGTGACCTTCATTACCTGGATGCTTACATTCTTCTTCACTACCTGTTACACACCACAGTTAAAATGCATTCAGGATTTTGGATCCCACAACATAATTTCAGACGCCTCGCCAAAAACTGTTTTAACGACGGAGTGACGCTTCTCTTCCATAGCCGTATTATTTCGACGCTAGATGCTTTTTGAACAAGCGTAGGTGCAACGTTGCAATTCGGTATTTTTGGAGGCCAGTAAGCGGAATGTGCAAGTTGGGTAGCTGATTATCGTACATAAATAATATTTTGTAACAACCACTTCTTTAGTTTGTATTTATCACTGCACATATCATCACCAGTCAAAATGCAGGTGAATTCCATTACCTGGATTATTACATTCTTCCTCACTAACTGTTACACATCACAGTTAAAATGCATTCAGGATTTTGGATCCCACAACATTTTAGATACCTCGCCAAAAACTGTTTTAACGACGGAGTGACGCTTCTCTTCTATAGTCCGTATTATTCCGACGCTAGATGCTTTTTGAACAGGCTTAGGTGCTAATACAACGTTGCAATTCAGTATTTTTGGAGGCCAGAAAGAGATTTGTGCAAGTTGGGTCTCTGATTTTCGTACATAAATAATACTTTGTAACAACCACTTATTTAGTTTGTATTTAACACCCAACATATCACCAGTCAAAATGGTATGAAGTTTTGCACCATAGTGTCTTACGCTATTGCACATTTGACATAATGATTTCTATCAATTAGGTAAAGTTAATATTATATGTGTATTCTGTTTATTTGAGTAATACTTGTTACGGCAAATATACTTACTGTTATCTACAAGAAAAAGGGATGGTTCCCAGCAAAATCAGCTACAACGCTGTAGGAGTACGGATGGTGGTTTTCCCCCAATGCCTTAACACGCTGAAGATGTTAAAATCCCTTAAAAATGGACGTAAAATAGCACCAAACAACAACCAAAACAACAAAGGTAAGGTAGATACTACATAAACCGATGATTGAGGCCCAATATCCCAAAATTTGGAAACCAAATGATGGGCCGACACACCTCTTCAACCAACGCCTCAGCAGGAAAATGACCGATACCAAATTTCCCGTCATCCGTCAGTCAGTTGACTGTCAATCAATGTCAAAAGTTGGAGGGCGTACCACAACATCTTTGGCTGCTTCTGCAAAGTACTTTTGTGCCTATAAACAACCAGCCTACCTAGCTTTTTCCCAGCAGCTGCCGCTATTGACGAGATGTATTCGTGCCGCGGTGATCTCTACTCCGACCAGCTGAAATGAACGGCTATTTCGGCCATCCATCGAAACCAGATAATCGTTAGGGCGCTTTTTGTTAGCCAAGGTAAATTACTGTGTTTTGGAAGCATTGCACTGTATCGTGCGTTTGTGTGTTTAGTGTTAAACTTCGTCGATCATCGAGCAATCCGCGATGAGTCATGCACCAGTTGCGACGGTTCATGAATGGACGTAAGCAGCGGCAAAGCAGGCGGTACGCGGAACCGGAAGTTGGAATTCCCGGCTTCTTGCGTGATGTTTGTTTTTGTTTGTGTGTGACCTTGAACCGCCGCCGTGCCGGCTGGCCGACCGTCCAAGCTTCAAGTGTAAACAAAACACTACTACCCCAATTCCGATTGGCGAACGATGCCATCGCGATGAGCAAAACAATACACAAACGCTGCCGCTCACGGCACACTTGAAAGTGCTCGAATGGAATGAAAATGGTTTCGATTGGTGCACGATGCTGCCGTTTCCTAACCACTTGTTGTACAGATGCCGCAGCATTCTGCCCGTTCTGCGGTTTGTTTCTGTTTTGTTGTATTGCTCTTTACGACTTTACACAGAGTCGGCATCTTAGGTATAAACATACAGCCGATGTGATGAACTAGCGTTAATCTCTATAGACTATTCGAAAGCCTTTGACAGCATTATAAAAATTATTACTTGCTAAATTAATTTACATAGGTCTTGACAGTATATCCCTTTCATTTTTCGACAGTTGCCTTCATCGAAGAACTCAGTGTGTTTTTCTCAACCAAGAAATGTCTCAAGTGACAATAATTCCCTCAGGCGTACCTCAGGGCTCTGTATTGGGGCCGCTGCCGTTCCTCATTTATACGTTCGACTTAAGCAAAAGTAGTGATAATTCTCATGTCCAGTCATTTGCAGACGATACGCATTTGCTCCATTGTTTTAACCCATGATAATGTCAATAATTCTACTCAACTTTGACAAAACGATGTTAGTAAGTTAATTAAATACCCTTCAGATCACAATATACTTATTAATCCACAAAAATCTAAAATGTTATTATTTTGCGCACAAAGAAAAACATTCAGATAGATAACCAAATCTTGCTATTTCCTGATTCTGCAAAATTATTGTAATATAGTACTATACTTGCTTAGACAATGTCACCAAAAACGTTATCCAAGTTATGCAAAACAATTGTATACGTTTCATCTTTGGCATACGTAAATTTGATCATGTATGTAAACTTTTTAAACATTAATGATATGGTCACCTACCACTATTCACGCTGCTCACGTCTAAACCCTCTTACTTGAGGGAAAAAATTTCATTCAATAATGATGTTCACTGTAGAAATCTCAGAGAAGATAATATTAGAATACCCCAGCATACGTCCACACTTTTTAAACGCAGTGTTTCTTACAATGTTGCTATTATTTATAATGACCTTCCTAAAGTATATAAAGAATTTTCATTACCTGTCTTTCGACAAAAAGTTAAAACAATATTACTCAACCCTCCAAACATATAATTTATGTAATCGTTCATTTATTTTTTATTCCGTATTCCTTAGCTCACCAACAGTAAATCAGCTTCCTGGACTCATATCAGTAAAAACAGGTAATATTGTCCTTCCGCCCGGCCGGCCCTGTGGCATCGCGGAGGTCCCGTTGAATGGCCTACCTGTTGATGATGTGCTGCCGCCGCCGTTTCCTATTTATTGCGACTTTGTTCTCGCTGCACGAGGCACGGTGTGGAGTGGCTCGCCACTTCCTTTTCTCTTGCCCTTCCGTACACACAATAGTGCACCACCTTATTTATTACCTGTCGACAGCACTTCATAGCCTGAGAATTGTAGGCTGTATCAGTTGATTACACAATATCATACGGCTGGGCTCAGCAGTTACTTGACAATCGGGAATGATTGAATGATTCAAAGTTATATATATATATATATATATATATATATATAAGTCATACTAGAATGACTATCAACTGATATGTTCATTGTATGGGCCTGTTCGGCTGACTTGATCTGAACATAATCCTTTATCGTCTCGAGATCGGTCTCATTCGATAGCTAAATGATGAGCGGGCCCTATAGCTTAGCTCTTTTTTTGTTTATATTTTTTAGAAATTGTCAAAGAAAAAATCGAGAAAAATGGTGAATTTTCCTTAAAACGCCTCTATGCCAAAGAAAAAAGGAATGCTCGACGAGTACTATAAATTACCTACACAGAGTTTTTTCTGTTTAGGACAACAGTTTCGAATAAAACATTTTCAAATGTTGTAAAATTGTCTTTTTGGGTCTTGGACGCGCTTTTCGATATTCAGGATCTATCTCCTCCGAAGTCACAGATATATATTATGCATATGAAAGCCCACACTTCGGACTCCAGTTAAAACGTATTTTGATCTCTTTATTTGTTCACATATTATATTCCCATATATACTTTATCTGAAGTCACTTGAAACACTGTGAAATACCGGGTGCGTTTTATATATCTATATTTAACACGCTCTGTTGCTGCAAAAATCGCCAAATTTCGCAGCAAATATCCCCCGTATAAGAGATCAAAGGCAGTTTCACCGGTCCACGTGGAGTAAAGCACGCCTATGCGTGGACATAGCCAATGAAAAAGCGTGTATTTCAGAGCTCCGAACAAGTGCAGGTGGCTACTGAAAATTGAAACAGTTTAGCCAGTGCCGTGTAGCGGTGAATAAACGTGTTTTCTTTAGTCTGTCCGTGTTTTTTCATAGATTTTATTAGTTTGTGTGTTTTTGACTTTTGAATACTCAGTTTACTTGTTGATTTAATTGTTGTGTTGATTGTTCTTGTGTGTCCTAAATATGGCTCTTTGGAGACCTTGGGAAAATGCTCCAAGCCACGAGGAGATGGTTGATGAACCTGTGCAGGCAGAATTCTTTCATAAAGATTTAGAGGAACAGACCCAAAGAGTAATCCTAAATATGTATGATTGTCTGAAAAACGAAAATCCAGATTCCTCGCAAAATCAAATTTTAAACAGAATTTGTATCCTGACAAAAATCAGTCGGTCTACCATTTATCGGGTTATAAAAAGGGGAGATGTAGTCAACCATTCCTTCCACAGAAAGCGCATAGGGCAAAAATTAAAAAGAATAGACGTGGGTTTTCAGGAAGATATTCGTCGTATAATATACGGATTTTATAAAGAAAATTTGGTGCCCACGTTGGAAATGATACGGGATAAATTAAAAGATTATACTGAAGATTTTTATAATTACAAATGCTTAGACTCACTGCACTGTATTGTAAAACTGTGTGGTTTTCAATACAAAAAATTAGATAAAAGAATGGTCATTATGAAGTCGTCTCGAATCGTTGAATTGCGCCAAGAACTTTTGCACAAAGTTAAAATCTATAGAGAGCAGAAAAGAAATCTGATTTACCTGGATGAAACGTGGTATGATACCCATGATGTTGTGCAGTACGGCTGGGTGGACGACAGCAACAAGTGCATTTTAAATGCACCATGCAACCGTGGAAAACGAATCATTATTCTCCATGCTGGCAGTGAAAATGGATTTATACCTGATGCCTTGCTGTTATCTGCCAAAAATGTCAAAGAATCATGTGCCGACTATCATGAGGACATGACCTCCGACTTATTTGAAAAGTAGATAGAGCAGCAGTTAATACCAAACATTTCCCCAAATTCAGTGATGATTATGGACAATGCGCCATACCATTCCCGACAGAAAAACAAAATTCCGAATACAGGCACAAAAAAAAAAGACATTGATTTTATGAAGGATAAGGGAATGGAAATACCACAAAAATCAACCAAAGCCATATTATTGGATCTTATTAAAAGACAAAAATTTGAAAAAGAGCATGTTGTTGACAATCTGCTTCAGCAAAATGGCTATGAAGTATTACGTCTACCTCCCTATTACTGCATTTTTAACCCGATTGAGTTGGTCTGAGCTGCTTTAACAAAAAAAGTAAGAAAACATAATCAGACCCCTCAATTAACTGAATCGCTATTGGCCACAATAAGAGATGCAGTATCTCATATTGCTGCCACAGACCTATGGAAGCAGTGTTCTAGGCATATTATTGAAAAAGAAAATGAATATTGTGTTTTGCCTCCTGTAAATCCCGTTGTAATTCCTCTACAAGATGACTCTAGCGACAGCTCCGAAGGCGAGGATGATATATAAATATATATATATATATATTATATACCTTTTTATATACCTACCTGCTATGTAAATATTTGCCTATGTCAAACGTTGGAATTCTGTAATTTTTCCATTTCTTAACTTTCAGTCAACATAAATTAAACTCCCAATATAAGTATTTTTTATCCCAAATCAAAAAAATAAGAAGATAGTAAAATCCATTTATTGTGATATAAAAACATTATTATTATCGTTCTAAATAAATGACCGCACGCCTATGATACGTCATGAAATTACAAAGGACGCGCCGACCAAAGGTTTTTATGCTATTTCAAGTGACTTCAGATAAAGTATACCTGTTTATACAAAAAGGGTGCTGTTAGAAAAATACGCCTTATGATCAGAGAAACAAAATTTGCTTCATTCTGCAGCAAAAAGTAGTCAAATCGTCGCTCAGGAATTACAC
Source organism: Acanthoscelides obtectus (assembly GCA_963669975.1). Lineage (NCBI taxonomy): Eukaryota > Metazoa > Arthropoda > Insecta > Coleoptera > Chrysomelidae > Acanthoscelides > Acanthoscelides obtectus. The sequence goes on from CAVLJG010000009.1 coordinate 70,659,253, forward strand.
CCGTACACTTAAAATGTAAATATTTAAAAAAATTTCTCTAAACACGCTCAATCGTACTAATATATGTTTCTCAATGTGGGTACTAAATCAAGACTAGTGTCTCTAACTCTGACTTGCTGCGAACATAGAATTTTAAGAACTGAGTCAGATAATCCTGTAGCATGCCTCAAGAGGAATCCCAACATCTTGACGCTTAAGGCTAAATATACAAGATTTGAATCGTTCAACTAATCGTGCATATCTTATCGTAAATGAGTTGCCGATTCAATAACAATATGTTCCAATCACATCGTTTATATGTTACATGAAAAACTGTACGGACCTCGCAACCTAGATTCGTACAAGCGAAGATCTTTCCTTTGTGAATGTTTGAAATTTTTTTACGAGTAAATATCTCGCTTATCTTTTATCGTAACACGATTGACCTCTGAATGTGCGCGATAAGAAATGCTTATACTTAGCCGAGATAAGCACAGACGAGACTTCAAGTCAATTGCCTGCTTTCTTTGAATACATATCTTTTGATACGGGGTAGTTGAGAAATTATCTACATATTTCAAAAACCTAACATCATATAACACTATGGAGAGTTCAAGTTTCTCTTTCATCACACAAAAAAAATTCTGCAACTTACTATCTGTCTTCTTAGAACAGAGAGATTCCGCTTGTAAAAACTACAAGCTATGAAAACGCATTCTCTTTTCTTCTTTTCTCTTTAAATTAAGAATCGGAGGACACAAATGATTATACCAAGTTCACCTTTTAGATACAAATAAAAGAAAATTCCATCGTCATCTAAAACGGTATCTTAACTGTATCTAAACCAGTTACGCGAATAGTTTAAGGTATTCAGGCTCTATAAAAATTTATTTGAAAGGAAGGAATGTTCCACGTGAAGGTAGCGAAGGTTTTACGATGACACTTGTAGCAGTTGTCGCGCCTGCTGAATATGAATTTGGCAACCTTGACGGGACTCCGAGAGGTCATTGTCTCGCTTGCTTGCCTCTGCATTAGGTATTTTAATTTTTGTACGTTGCGATATGCTATTTGCATCTACAATTTGTATACAGAGCGTTTCAGATGTAGATGGACATGCGTTTTTTAGTTTATGATAACTCTAAAAAAACATTGGTTAATACCAAATGGAAAATATATGAATACAGTATAATCATCATTTATCAAATATACGTGACATCGGACTCCATGAGATTATTTTGACTTGCTTTAATTATTTTCAAGGAGTTCAGGGTTACATTCGGCCCTGAAGTTTGCTTCTTTTTCAATTTCCAGTGTACTTATGAGAGGTTTCCTTCAGAAATTTTGTTGTAACTTTAACATTTGGGTGATTTATACAAACCTCATAGTTGCTATTCGACATTTTTGCTAGAGAAAATTGCATTCAACATCTTGTTTCAGCCTTAAAATGGCCATGATAATGATGACGTTCTCTTGACCTTGAAGTGACCCGAGATCGTGGTCAAGGTTATCGTCAAGGTCGTCGTAATTTTACCTCCTTAAAACGCTTCAGGTTTTGTTTGAAGCTTTTGTAGGGTGCGTAGTTTCCGGAATATTTAAATATAAATAATAAATAGTCATCCAATTTTGCGCTAAACACGTAAACTACCGAAGTATCCAGTAGCTTTCATAACTGCTCTCGTACCTAAGAAAACGGTAGAAGTTTTGCTGATTGTATGATATTTACGATGTGGCCATAGGCAGTTGAGAAATCAGAGAAAACATCTTGTATATTTTTTCTATCTTGACAATAATCTACATATATCAGCGGCGGCATCATCAAATTCAGCCCACGTGCGAAGATGCAGACGCGCAACAAACACTTTCCTTTCTTAGGATCGGATGAGCAAAAGTAGAAATTCTGAGGCCGAAAAAGGAATCGTCATCGTTGTCGTTCACATCCTATTTTGCAATCAGTTGTATTGAAAATCCGTCAGAAGAATACGCGTCTTTAGACAACAATGAAAGTTAAAAAGCTGAATTCACCATATAACTTTGATGCTTTACAGAGTCAATCAACTAGCTCCAACATTTTTTAGTTTTTCCCAAGTCGAAATCTATTAATTATTTGTCCATTTTTTTACCATTAAATGAAACCACATATATGGTATTAACTGTTTGACAATATATTTTAGATTTATTTGTCTCATTTGCTTTTGCAGTTTAGTTAATATTCAGAGTGCTGTAACAATAACCTGATTAGTCCTATGTCGATGAAAATATGAGGTATACTTTACATATATCAGGCGACACTTACGACCTCTATCGGTTATAAAAAGCAAACAATGAATTTCCAAGTAAAATCTCTTGGAATCGTAATATTGATACATTTTACATAGCTATTCCTAGCTTTAATTTTTGTTCCTATAGGAGTACATGAAAATTGCAATTTAAGCATATTTTTCATCATGAATCTATAACAAACAAAGATATTGATTTGCAGTTATCATTTTATAGGATGTTTTATGCTATTTCCGAGCAATATTTAAAAAGCATGCCATTGTATTTGAAATTGTCGAAAAACAGAAAAAATACAGCGATAAAACGCCATCTAGTGACTCCATAATGTACTAATTTGAGCCTTGAGTAGGACCTCAGGTGCACACCGAACTTGTCAAAATCGGTGCAATGAAACAGAAGTTATATTACTTTTCTGAAATGCCAATCGACCCTTCCCCCACTTTAAACGAAACAAAATGTGGAAACATGACATTGAAAGTTCAAAAATTTAGCATACAACATAATCGACCTATTGAATCAGAGCATTAATTACGCATTTTTGCAAAATAATGGAATTTTGATTTTTGAAATTGAAAATACGCTCCCTAGCGGCTGTTTTAGGAGGCTATTTTTGCATGATTGGATGATAATCGATCATTATTCCAAAATATGCGATGGTGGAGATATAATCCCGCATAACATTTCAAAAAGTAGCAAATCTACTGGCATATCCCCATTTGGTGCACAATTGCGATGTTGCAGTGTCTGTCCGTCGTTGCGCGACGGCTGGCTAGCTTCCTCCATCGCAACAAAATCGTATACTTTCAACCCATCAGCTTTCGATCTCTCGGCATAATCCACAACCGACTGTTTGGTGTACTGCTCATATGACCTTAGATTAGTATTCCACCGTCGCGGATTCGATCCCAGGATACAGAAAGCTTTTTTTGGATTTTTTTTTAGATACTTCATAACAAACTAAAGTTTAAATTTCTAAAACCCGGCTATTGCATTTGTGAACGCTTTCTATCCGTCTGTTTTAAATGAGTTCGAGCAAAGAAATCGCAATATTATACTCAAACCTCGACGTAGATCTATCTACGTATATGATAATTGTCAACTGTTAGTTTCGTTGAACAAATTAAGCATGGTTGAATTCGATCGTATATTTGGGAAATCATTTCCTTGTGGGTGCGCAATCTTCGACTATTAACGCTGCATCTGCATTGTTCGCGGGTCCAAAAGCGAGAAATTGATTTTTATACCACATACGGTCGGATGAACGGCAGGCCGTTCTGGTGTTTGTTCCGTTCTGGTATATCTACCCGATCACCTTCCTTATATAATCTTATTTCCGAGAAGGCCGTTCTCAGGCACAGATCGTCATCGGTGTCCGATTAATTGCTCTCCTTTGGTTTGGAAGAACGCGAGAGGTAGGACAAGCGTTAAACGGATACTGAACGTGAACACCATGGTCGGAACATGTTTGATCATTGTATGGCTGCAATGTTCCAGATTTAAATATTTAAAAGAAGAAAAGAAAATACTTCAGTTATGATAAATTTGAATGATAAACGCACAATCATTTTCTGACACTAAACGAAATCATGTCTTTATGAATTAGATGCTTCTTATCCGCGAAAAATGTGTCTTAATAAATTGTATGAAAACATATTATGTTATTCGCAAAACATGTAACTTTTCGCCTAGCTGTTTGGATTTTAGAGTTCTACGCAGCAAATAACACGATTTAGTTTAAATTTTCCCTAACCTAAATAATCTGCGACCCTTTCACCTGATACACCGAGTCCTAGATAGTTCACATGACTTTATCTATACTACAACTATTTAAAACTGTAATGACTCATACGCGTGATCAGAGCTCGATCCCGGCTTCCTTCCAGTACAGCCGTATAGCGTACGACATATGTCGTTTCTGTGGCTTTGCGGTAGTCAACAGCACAGACAGAGATGGAAATAATGGCTGATTGTTCTCCGCCGGTAGAACCAATGAAATCAAAGACGCGCCTCGACCGGCAGACTCATAGGCGTCGGCAACGCATTGGAACGTGTTTCGTTGAGCGATCGCATATTGTGTGTTTTTATAAGAATTGTTGTGTGATTGTTATTGTTGTGGTTTCTGTGGTTACTGTTTTGGTTATACTTAACCATGGAGAGTACAAATGGCACGAGTGGAAGTACTGAAAGCCAGGGAACAAGTAGACGGCTTCGTAAAGCACTGAAGGGGGACGCGAAAGAAATCGTGCTCAACGTGTTCAATTATCTGAACAGAACTATGTCACAGTGGCTTTTTAGAAGAGTGTGACTTGATTTTCGTCTCTAAGAAAGGAGGTGATTACCATAACGAAATGAATGCCAGCTGCTTCAAGAGCTGGTTTCAAGGGGAGCTTCAGCGAGTTGAGCCCAACTCTGTGATCGTCATGGATAATGCTTCCTAACATAGTCGTCGAGCCGAACGTGTACCGACTATGGGATCTCGAAAAAGTGACATGCAGCAATGGTTGCGCGAAAAAGGAATCCCGTTTGACGATTCATGTGTGAAAGCGGAATTGTATGAAAAAATTAAACAGCACAAACCTGCGAACATTAGTTACGTGACTGATGAGATGGCCCGTCAATGTGGTGTCACTGTGCTGCGGTTATGGCCCTACCACTGTGAACTGAACCCAATAGAGCTCATCTGGGCTCAAGTGAAGGGTTATATTGCGCGTCATAATACAACCTTCAAATTACCAGACGTTAAGGTTTTACTTGAGACCTCCATACAGCTAGTAACGCCCAAAGCTTGGCAGAATGCTATCCGTCATGTTGTGAAGGAAGAAACAAAAATGTGGCAGCTTGACCACCACATCGACACCATCATAGAGCCAGTTATAGTCAATTTCAACGAGGAAAGCGATAGCGACAGTTTATTACTGTCAGATGTAAGTGGAAGCGACGATGAATAAAGGTAATTCCCAAATGTTTGACTTACAATATGTTTCAAACCACTCTTTATTAAGCATGTGACAAATCTAGTTCACCCATGTTAAACATTCATACCCCGCCTATGAACAGCCGACTACTGGTAGTTAAGTGATGTTCACGTGAACATCGATGAGTCATTACAGTTTTAGATAGTTATAGTATAGTAATTTTCTACAAATGTAGTACGCCGCTGTCTTGTCTGCGACTTGATTTGTTGCACAGAATCCAAATGAATTGTCGGGTTAACTGGGTAGGTAGGCGTCACGGTGTTACCTAACAAAAGAGCTGGCAATGCAACCAGTTTTAGATCTGCTTCAGTATACTTTTCGTATGTTCTTTCATATCCATATTCGTTCGACAGAAAAGCAGACATGTATTGATAAACATCACATTGTATGAAAATGCACTTCATTAATATTGTATCTAAATACTACTACGCGAATCTTGAGTTTTCATCAAAAAATGAAATGAAATTTAGACCAGAAAGAAAGTTTGATACTTCGAAAATATTTTTTTTGCAAGGACATACTACAAAGGATATTGTGTAACAATATCCAGACGAAACAAGAGCATTAACGCAATTGGACGAGTTTCGTTGCGAATTACAGGGTCATCCACAATACGGCCCCTACTTAGCACCATCAGACTGTCATCTTATTCGAAAACTTTAGTAATTTTTTAGTGGAAAGCGCTTAGAAAATTATGACAGAAATAGATTATGTGTAATTTAATGGTCAAGCGGCAGCGTTCTTTGACGATGGGACCCAAAATCTGGAACCACGGTTTGACAAATGTTTGAATATTGTGACTGATAGAAAATAAATAAGAAAATACTCATATTTTAGTTTGTATCAATAAATAAAATATCACGACTCCATTACAAAACTTGTTATTTAACAAATCATACTAGAAAAAACAGAAAATGTTTTGAAATTGGACAATAATTTTTAACTAGTTAGAAAAATATAAGAAACAACAAATCAATTAGGGGCCGTAGACACTGCGTGAAAGTATCCGATACCACCCCAAAATATCGCTAATGGGTCGACATCGCACGTGTCAGTTATCGGCATGCCGTTCGAATGAAACACATAATTCACATAAAATATATCCATCGCGATAGATATAATAAATATTGAAAATTATAATAATTACGCAACGACACGGTCCGGTTTGACATCGCGATTGACAATTACGTCGAAATCCGTGATAAGCAGAGTCACGGACAGACAAAATCGCACGCCATCGTTACAATTTCGGCCGGTTGGTTATAATTACCATATTTATATTTTGATATATTCCGATGATGCGCCACACATCTCTAAATGGCGGGGTGGACGGCGATCAGAAAAAGCCTGATCGTTTCGATTTGATTTATCGGCGAGAGACGTTTGCGTGTTAATGACAAATCATATTGCATAGTTTACGTACCTGATGTTGTAATGTTTGATGTATAGGATGTTTGCGTATTATCTGAATAATAAATCAAGCGAATACAAATATAAAGTCCATAAGGTTCATATATGAGAATATTTTAAATTTCTGCGTAGCTTTGATCTAGCCGTAAAGTTTTTTTCTGAAACCTAAATGTGAATACCCAATAAGAACTCATCGAATAATCCAGCATTACTGATTTTTTTTATTATTATGTAGATTTTCTGGTTGTCACTAATTTTGGGTCGATAAAAAAAAAAGGTGTTTAAAATGTCGTCCTCCACTTTCCAAACAAGCCTCATTACGACGAACCCAGTTTCTTCTCACTCTAGGTCCTCGAAGTTGTCCATTCATTATTTCAGTCGCATTAAATTTTTTTTCGCGAAGTTGTGCTTCAGTTGTTAGTGGACCAATCCCATAAACCATCCCTTTAAGCTCTCCCCAATACCAGAAATCCATCGGTTTGAGGTCATGAGCATCTTGACCGATCCAGCGATTTGGATAATGTTCAGTCAAATACAGAATGACGCTTCTAAAAATGTGTGGTGGTGCCCCGTCATGAAGAAACCACAAATTCTGTCTCCGTTGTAATGGCATGTTGTCTAAGGTCTGTTCAAAACTTCTGATTGCATCGATTCCACGATATTTAAAATTTGTTCCTCCTGCTCTACAGTAACCTGTCTTCCAGGAATGCGAATATTCGTGGGCTGAACACTTCCTGTATCTCGAAGTCTTTGGTACACTTGCACAAATGTCCTTCTGTCTTGGTGTACCCGTTGGCGAAATCTGTCGCGATAATTTTGAGCTTCACCGTAAATTAACAACATGTCGGCGAACTCTTGATTCGAGAACATTGTAAATAAACACGACGACGTACGCGAACAAAAACGAAACAACACGCCCGATGCCCGATAACTAACCACTGTTACCGTTTGCGATCGATTGTCGGTTCGATAAGAGTGATGATGACCGACGCGCTGTTGTCATGTGTGTTTTAAATATTTACCCTGTATAATCCAATGATTCTAAGATAAACCGAACATCCCATGTAAGTTCAGACCATTTCTTGTAAGAATTCAGCGGCATTGACTCATCCTAGCGACCCTAATATCCGCGTTCCTTTACAGATACACTTTAATTGGAATTGCAGCTCCACAGTTTTAAGGGAAAAAAATCAAGGATGAGAGTGGATGAAATAAATTTTAGAGACCTGTTGATAGTTGCCATCTTTTCGGTTGAATAGAAACTCTCCTTCCACACATTAGAAGGTTTTCTTTTAGTCTGTGATATCGACTCTTGGTAACATTGCTTCAGTCTTGATCCAAGAAGCTCTGCGTTCTGCTTCGAAAAGTCAAGTTCTTTTATGAGACGACTCAATTCTCTCTGACTCAGTATGTGAGGCTCACTCAAACCTTGTGCCTCGGGCATGTAAAATCGCACGCCGAACGACTGCTTCTTCTGCATCATCCTCCGCACGTTTTTACCTGGTAACCTATCTTCACACCGAAGTCTGTCGTCATCGCTGGGCTGATGGTTAGCTTCTGGGCCGCAAAGATCCTTTCATCACAGACGTAATACAAGTTATCGACGGTTTTGACATACCTCCGTGGTATTCTGATCTGAAATATGAGTCATCCGTTTGGGTGATTTGAGATTTGAAACTTGATTGAAAATGGCAAGATGCGAGTACGAAATAATCACATGCTCCCGCTTTAAAGGAACAATGGGAAATTTTCCTTTCACATACATGAAAAACTGCTTAAAAAGTTGACATCAAAGCCAAGACAATTAAGACAGCTCAAAAACAGTCGATCCACAACACTCACAGAACTAAATTGATTTTATGGGAATTAACGGTAATTGCTTACTCTTGAGAGCAATGCCAAAGGGTAAAACTTGGAATTTTAAGTTCCCAATATTTGCTGCGGTGAAAACGATGTACAGGCCACAGTGCGTAGTAGCATTTTATGATCCAGGTAGGTTTTCTATACATATATCTGAACTTTCTACTGTCATTTTCATGTTTAAACAGGCAAAATGTTATTGTTGAGTACTGAAACATTCTCAGTGTTGAGCGACACATCTTTAAAAAGAATTCGTGCTACGAATCGATCACTTAAACCATAAATCGACGTATCTAGCATCGCGCACGCACCGATCGCACGTTAAATGCAAATCTGCCATTATACATTCACTTTTTTCAGGTATTGTCATTGTTAATTAATTTAATTATGGCTTTTAGCTACATACCGTATAATTAGCCGACGGAAGCATTCTGTTAAAAGCTGCATTAAAAGTAATGGAGCTTTTTATTTCGATGAAAAAAAAAACGTGTTCACCTGGTAATAATTCATTGTTTTCATTCGAGTGCATTCATTCAGATTTTTAATGAGTGGTAAGTGTATTGGTGATAAAAATGACTTTTTAAGTCTCATCGACGTATCATTAGTTTTAACTTTTCTAAATGACAGGTTCGATATGCAAGCTAAAATTCGCGAGACTAAAACTGACACATAAATATTATGTTTAACGTAAAAATAACGCCATTCTGTAAGTGAAAAGGGGTTGCTTCTGAATACTTTATACCACATAATATAAAATCACTATCCTTAAATTGTGGCAGGTATACAGAATATACTGAAGACATTGAATTTTCTAAACATACACCAAATCATTCAAGAGGCAGATTTAATTCTTTCATACGAAATGTGGTTTCACCTTGTCCTGAACAGTTTTTTAAAAAAGATTCGAAATGCAAGGTTACGCCATTAGTTCAAAAGAAAGTTTCCTTCATGGTACCCAGGTGCTTAGGCCTTAGGCATTCGTGGTAGTTGGTGTATAAAAAAAACACGAACAATGTTTAGAATGTTTCTGGACGGTCTAACCTGTCTATTTTTGTAAAAACAAGTACGAACGTCCACGTTTTTAAAAACATACATCGGAAAGACTATTTTGAATTGATGTGACAACCTTCTTTATGAATTTAATACACTTTTTGTAAATAATTATTATTGTATGAAGCTAAATAAATTTCCTATTCTATCATAAATATATTAATATTTTTATTTTAGAAGTGCGTACTTGAATGTGCAATAAAATATGGGACATGTAGTTTAAATAATATTAACAGCTTTTGGCAATTGTTATGAATGGGTTGCTCATTATTATGTAATGAACCTTTAAAATGTCAAAAAACTAACAAATGTCATTTTTCAAGTTACTTAAAACACGTACCGTTCAGTAAATAAGTAGAGGGATACCTTTTGAAAACCAGAATAAGATGAATGCGAACTAGAAAACATTTTAAATACACTCTAGTCGTAAAAAATGCATATTTGAAATCAGCTATAACTAATAGAACAACTGAACAAATAAACAATGAGCGAATAAATGCGCTAAGTTAACAAAGCAACAATTAAAAGATTACCATTGGGTAGCATCACCTTTATTTAACCAAGTTTTGGCAAAAATTTGGTGTAAAACCAATCCCATATTTCTTGAAGCTTTTGTCTCAGTTCGGTGATGGTACGAGCAGGATGTTGTCGTAGAACCTTTTTCATCTCGTGCCACAAAGTTTCAATAGGTGATAGATCTGCACTGCTAGAAACCCATTTCAAAAGTGGTACGTTATTTTCTTCCATCCATTTTATCGCCTTTTTTGGGGTATGGCACGCTACACCATCTTGCTGAAACACAAAATCTTGGCCGGATGTCAAACATTCTTCCATCACTGGTAAAAGCGATTCTTCTAAAATTGCCAAATATTTGTTTGTATCTACATTTCCATCAATAAAATGAACTTTTCCTACTCCTTTTGATGACATACTGCCCCAGACCATAATGGATGCTGGAAATTTCACTTTGCTCTTCAGACAGTCAACATGGAATGCTTCATTTTTTTTGCGAATAACTCTACTGCGACTGTCACCAACACAAACTTCGGTTTTTACTTCACTTTTTTTTATAAGAAAACTTACCTTGCAAGTGCTAAATCCCAGTTTGTGGGCCTCTGTATGAGTTGTGGACCTCGAAATTCTCCTTCCAACAGCGTCACTCCACAGAGCACTTAATTGTAAATAATTGGCACGCCTGATTTTTACGATTATTCTTTGTGAGATTACTTTTTTTCACATATCGTGGCTTAATATTAACTGAACCAGTTACGTTATATCTTCTAACAATATTTCTCAACTGAAGTGCATTATTTGACCTATTCACGGAAAAGATCAACGCTTAAAATTATTTCACAGGACTAGTTTCATTTGTATGCAAAATTTCTCTAAAAAAATGGCGTCGAGTACAACATGCAAAAGCCATACCATTTTTCTCGATTACAATATTTCCTAGCCAGTAAGCCTAAGAAATAATTATTAAATTAGCTAGCCAAATACTTCTTTATTATGAAAATACAAAATAATATTTTCTATTAGAATGTTTTGGTGGAATATCTATTTTTCAGCCACATCTCGTAGGCAGATTTAAAATTCGTCGCTTGGGTCAACGTAATCAAATGCGACCGAGCCAATAAAGGGGAGGCGATAAAAGGAACTGGTTCGCAAGCCTCTCCACCAGCATCTTGATAGAATGTAACGGTGATGAGGTGATTCAGCCTCCCGTCCAGCCAATGCGTACGCTAAAACTCGTAGATATTCCATGGGATGCGTACGTTGATCTTGGAGCCAAGATACGCTGCTCCATTCTGGTGTGGGTATAATCTAGTCATAAAAGGAGTGAATTTGTCTAAAAATTCAGTATGATATATTTTTCAATTACCTAAACAAAAGCTTTCATCGGATCAAAGCGATCCTATGATTAGTTTTTTGAGAAATAGTTGGTTTGCAAATTTGCAAGAATGGTGAATGTGCACATAAACTGAATTTTAAAAACTTAATCTATGTTCGCACTAGTGCTCTTTTTCTTTCTCTTTTGCCTTAAGAATCAACATGACCTTGAAGTTTTATTGTAAAGCTTATAATCAAAGACAAGTAAGGGGCCGTTCAAGTATTACGAAAGCAGATTTATTACAATTATTTACCGCCCATCCCCCTTGTCAGCAAAAGTAAGCAAAGCGCTTACCCCCTCCCCCATGCTTACGTAAACATTTGTCAATTAATGTATTTTTTTTAATATTATAATTATTCGTGTTTGACGACTCTTCGAGTATTTGGTTTTAGAAGTACAATCGGCACATGCACCATCGTTGTAAATGGGATAAACTTATTTCTATGAAACAAATCATAGCCTTGGTCCCATGACAACTTTTTTTCTGGAAATCGAGAAATATTAGCATGCTGAATTTTCAGGCCTTTTTCCATTCATTTATTACGGGGTCCTTTCGGTGCGGAATAATTCTTGATTGAGATATTCTTATTACTTTCTTCAATTTCAGAATATGTGATAAAATGCATTCTTCACTGTCATTGTTCGTTCTCAATTCTACTTTTTTTACCGGACTATAGGCATGCATCGCCTTAAACACCGGTACCTGGATTCATTTACATGTGTACATGTCTCAGATAGAATGTAGTATCAACCGTAAGGTAGATCATTGTTTAACAGCGCATTTATTGACGTTTGTAGCAAGGCTATCGTGTCATCTGTGTCCGTCTAGCAATAGGACGTTCACCATTCAGTCTTCAAATGTTATCGACACATCACGATTCACAGATATATCGATAAGAAATTCCTTGCGATGAAACATTTGTACGAAACATTTGCTGTGAACTATCACTGATCAGAAGTAAAGATCCAACATCTCATTTCAACTATAAAGATCTTTTTCCTTTCAAATACACTATGTCATATTGCAGTTGAAATTAATGTATTTCAACTTCCATCCAACGGACTCCTAGAGAAGATTTGAACGGATGAAATGACAGCTTCAAGAATCTCTTCATAGTAGCCGCGGTGCCCCAGGATTTCTGTCTATTCAAGTCTTTAGAGATTCAACATTTTTCCTTTTTATTCCCGACAATGGAACTGCTACATCCTTTCCTATCTTTCTTTAACGAGGTTATATGTTTCTTTAAGAAACTTTTCTCATGAACCCGGTAAATGCAAATATCGTTGCAACATTGTAGATGCAAAGAACCAGTTCAATTTATTTGAAATTTATCGTAAATGTGGTGGTCTTTTACTTTTGCTAGCCGGCATAGTATAAAGTTGCCAGTTTATCTGAATGGCCCAACTAACCTCCAGTTTCTATCAGATCGCACTCTGCATATCTGTATGATTATGTCAATTCGAATAACATAAATTGCGTCTCGGCCGCCTGGTAATTCTCAAAATGCGTTTACGATTTTTGTCACTTGACACAGTCGCACCGAGTCCGTTGGAGTTAGTAATGTGGAGGTAGACCTTCAATATAATTGAATGACTTTTGTGGCAGAGGGCGTTGTACTCGGAAATATGGCGAAGGCGAAGTTCAGAAGAATTTGTAAATTATTTGAATTTCTCTCAAACGCCCGTCATGATTTAGATCACATATGATTTGGTACCAAAAAAATTAAAGCTCTTTTTTTCAAATGCATGTTCACAGAAGGCGTAGTCAATCCCATTGACGCCATTTTTTAGAAATTAATAAAAGGTAGCCACCTCTTGTACTGTTCACCCTATGTATGAATTTCTGTTAGACAATAAAATGCTCTTATTATTATTACATCATGTCTTATTAAAACCACATTTCCGATTGTGCAGTAAATCTACAAGTACAGTAATAAGTGAATTTAAATTAAACGCTCGCTATAATTTGTCAGATTATAGACGTTAACCGAAAACACCTTTGAATCTTTAACGCATCCGTCATATTCGTGACACATTTATAAACTATACAAACCGCTCACAGGATAATGCGATATTTTATTAAATGATCGCTCGGGTGGCTAACGACCAAATAAAAAGGTGGGGGAATAATTCCGGTAAGTGGGATCGTTAGTTATGATTTGATACTGGGGAGGTGAAATATGGGGAATGCCGCTGAATATTTAATGCTAATAGCTGTGTCGTGTGCCCAACAGAATCCGTTGTGAGTTAGTTTAAACATTTAATTTGTGTACCGCTGGCAGAACAAAGCATACACTGTACGTAGATGTACTTTCAAGCATGCACGTCGTTTTGAGATCGTATCTCCTAATTGAGGGATATACCGTGGAAATAGACCATTTTTCAAATTGAAATACCGTGGAAAATCTACTAGGCTGGCAATAATAGGCTGGTACTTTGGATGTTCTTCTTTTATTTGACCCATATCCGTATTATTTTCTTATCATGTTACATAAAATTCAAGATACCTTTTGTGTAATGGCTGTTTCGGCTTGTTGCTTCTTATTCATCTTTAAAAGATTAACTGTCATACCCCATATTTTACGATCTTGTAGAGCACAGAGCAAGCAGCAATAAAACCGGAGTTGAATCACTTAGAAGTTAATAGTGTTTGCTTTAATGTCTCGTATATCATTTAGAAGACATACTAAGCAACGTAATGAGCTGGTAGTAAGTAGTGGTTGTTTCGATGTTAACACTAATTGCTATTAGAATACTGATGAATATTAAGTGTCTCAGTGAAGGTACAGATAAGTTCCTCTAAAATGAAGTAGTTCTTTTGAGTGTTGAAATGTACAAGCTACTGATACGACACAACGAAATTTCTAGTAATCATTGATTATCGTATTCTTCAACTCATCGATCCGATCGGCGTATAACAAAAATGCATGAATTCTCTTTACCTCACGGCTTACGTCACTCAAATGCGGTGAAAAGTCGTTTATTAAATAAAATGACGTCAAACTTCCAGGAAAATATTACCCTTCAACTATCTATTATCCCAAAATTTCGGATATTTCTCCAACGAAAATTCATATTATATTATATCTGAGATCGAGTATAAATCCATTGATTGAGCAATAATCTTCTAGAATGTGATGCATTGAAAAATATATTGATCACATTTCAAAACATACTACAGGGTGGCGCATCGAAAACGAAACAGACGCATTTACGGGCAGCTCAGTTTATGTAATAAAGTTATTTTAGCAACAAAGTTTGGTCAAATCAATCGCAAACTATGTACTAAATTCTTATTTAAAATAAATACGAGATATTTATTTATCTTACTTCAAAAAATAAGTTTTTTGCCACAAAAAAAAATAGCTATCTTCAACAACAAAATGATAAACAAACCATGGGCGTGGTGAACAAAAGCATTTACTTATTTAGTAAATTCTTTTAGTAAAATTTCTTATGAAAGTAGTACAAACTAACCTGATGTACCTATTAAAGTCTACTTTAAGCTTTAAATCGATAAATCTTCAAAACTACTGAACTGAAGTACATTAGTTTTATATCATTATAAAGGGAATTAAAAGACCTTTAAAATAAGGTATCACTCGACCCCCCTTTCCATCTAAGATTTTAGGGTTGGTGTCACCCCCGCCCAGGGGGCTGCACGTGTTAACGTGATTTTTTACCAAACTTGTGTCCCCCTCGAAAACAAAATCGACGGATCTGAGGGTTTTTCCGAAAAAAAAAACTGAGCGCCTGTTCGTTTTCGATGCGCCATCGTGTATAATATTTTTGCACACATCAGAAACATGAGGTTTCATTTAACCTGGCCGTAAGTTACGACGCAATTGCTCGATGCCTTAACAATGTGCTAATAAAAAATGCGATAATTTTAACTACATAAGCGTCTGCGTTATTGTTTCCAAAGCTCGGTAGGGGTCAAAGAACAGCAATGTTTCAACTGTGTAAAGTGTACACGTATTAGACTTGTTTTTTCTCTTTTGTCAGTTAAACCAATTAGATTGCTTGATAACTGAGAAGCGTGGTCAGTCGCAGTGATTTTGTTTATGCGAAAGGATCTTAGATGTATTCGTTTATATATAATATTTTTCATAAGAGACGTAAAGTATCAAATTACCGGTTCAAAACTTTTCTCTAATGTACAAGTATTTGCAGTTTTGTTCTATAATATCCGGGAAGTGGAATTAAGTGTCAATTATTTACTAGGAAAAGGCACGTGTTAAGAAACTAGTTATCTTATACCAAGTTTGAAGAGATTTGCAAAAAAATGTAAAAAGGTTTTATCCTTATTCCATCCCTTTCCTAAGCGGTAAATATTTTGAATGTAGCAATATATTTTTTTATTATTTATACAGGGTGCGGCAGAGAGGACGGACGTTTTTGGGATGGGTAGTACTCTCCGTCTCCGTCTACGAGAGAGGTGGGGAGGGTGCCGTTTGACTCGTGAGATCCTAGCAGTGTTGCCAGAAGTAGCGGAATTCCGCTACTGCTAGCGGAGTTTTCAAGTGGTAGCGGCGTAGAGGCGGAATTGGATTTTTTGTTAAAAGTAGCGGAATTTTGCAACTTAGGTACACATGATGGATATTTTTACCAGAAAAACAATCGAGTGCAGTTATTAACCAAATCTAAATACAGGTATATTTCCAATCGACAGTGGTAACCACCGGTCGGTAATTCTTATTCAACGGAGACGCATATAGATGGTAGTAGATGGTAAGAACACAATCTGTGAAGTGTATTTCCGAAGTATGTCTGATAATTTTAACATTTGCCACATGGTAATACAGATGTCGAGTGGACATTCTCATATATCTATGGGGATAATCAAAACAAAGAAAAGGAATCGTATTTTACCTCGCGATACTTATCAAACTCGATACAATACAAAAAAATGTTGCTGCTTAGACTTCGAATTTGGTGAAAAACATTTTAAAAAATACAAAAATAATTTATATAGTATACAGAGAACAGAAATACAACAAGAAGATACAGACAGTGACCAGGCATAAGTAACTCAAAAACTTCAATTTTTTTATGCAAATCAGAAATGGCTTTTTATTTTTTAGTATCCTGTAATATTTTTTTAATATGACTGCGTGATAAATGTTCTGTTGTTTGACAGTTATTTGTAATATTGTATTGGTTTTTGTGGTCAAATGTTTTTATTACAGTTTTATGTTATATTTTATCACGGTGTTTGGTTTTTGTTTTCCTTTTTTGACACAACCTGTATAATAAATGCCCCCCTCCCTCCGACGATAATCACCGGGGTAGCGGAAAGTAGCGGAGTTTTTCGATACCAGTAGCGGAATTTTCAATGTTGGCTCTGGCAACACCGGATCCTAGCATTATTTTACCAGTTCTCGTTATGGAGCCTTGGACGGTGGAGCTCCGCGTTTTCGGTTAGGCGAATTTTGCATATGGATCTCCGCTTTCACCCCTACAAATTGGCCATTGTGCAACAGTTACAGCCCGGAGATTATGGCACAACGAATGAACTCCGCACGTGAGATGGAAGCACTGATCGATCAAAATGAGAACCTCATTTTGTTTATGAGTGACGAAGCCCACTTTCATCTAAACAGCATGGTTAACCAGCAATATAGTCGTTATTGGGCTAATGAAAATCCGCAACAGTTACACGAAAGACCGCTGCACAGCCCAAAAGTAACTGTTTGGCCTCCTCGGTCACCAGATTTATCCATATGCGATTTCTTCTTATGGGGACACCTCAAGGCTAGAGTATACGCGAACAATCCTCGAACTCTGGACGAATTGAAGGGCGATATTCGCGTGGAAGTCGCCCAAGTTGAGAGAGCGATGTTGGAGAGAGTCTACGCGAAGTTCCAAGAACGCCTCCAGCACTGCATCAACGATTTCGGCCACCACATGCCTGATGTGATTTTCCACACTTGACTGTCTCAAATGCTATTTCCTTGTGAACCTGATTCCATCAATAAATTTGTTTTCGAGTAAAAATTAACTATTTTATGATTTTTTTAAAACCATCCATCCTCTGCCAAATGCATCTATATGAAATAGAGGTTTGAAATTGAGACTGTTTCCTCGGCAGCTCGATTCGGTGCGCCAATGAGAGTCGAGAAAGTGAGACGCAATAGGTTGATGCCACTCGTGGTTCGCCGTGTCGACGAGTGATAATTTGGTCAGGACGCCGGCCAAGGTCAACATTTATATTAGTAGCTTAGGTAAGTTACGGATCGAGAAGCGAATTCGGTGCATGCGAAATTCAAGGTGACATTTTTGCCAGCCACCGCGTCATCACCGCCAGCTAAAAAAATATCCGACGCTTTTTTTCCGATGATATTTATAGCTTCGCAAACGGGATGCCAGCGTTCAATTTATCATATGCAAATGTCTGCATCTTTACTTTTTGCTCGGCGCTTTCGGAAGAATTTTTCGTGGACATCAGGCTTTATAAAATATCGAAAACGAGTTTATCAGTAGATCGTTTTTCGATGAATAAGAAATTGGATAATGTTGATTTGAGACCAATTCAAACTTGGGTTAAAACGCTATCAAATACTCGACACCATACAGTTTTCTCCTGTAAATCATAGTCGTTTATTGATATTATTCGAAAATAATCAGGATCGTCTGAAACGACAAAAAACAACGTTTGTGCGTTTTTTTCCTTTTAGGCCTGAACCGATTTTCAAAAACCACAAAGCTTTTTCATTTCTCTTGCGCAAAAATTCCAGTCAAATCTAAGCAGTATCTTTTAGGGGTCGAGTTCGGTTTTAACTCATCAGCAACGTCTACGTTTGGCCTGAGGAACGAAAGCATAGCAACTAACCTTTATCTGACAGTATAAGGTGCCATCTATTACCAGAATCGCAGTTTATGCTGGCTCATTTTAACAGTTAGCATCTTATATCGAAGCAGTAAGAGAAGATAACGGAAAATTTATTCGTTACGTTTAACGCGGGCTGATCGACTTTCTTTGCATAAATTAGCAACAATTTTTACTTCAGTTTTCTCATCTACGTCGTCGTCAAACAGAGATGAGACAGATACTTCATCGGTCAAATAGCATAAATGTTGGCAGGACTTTTGTAAAGCTGCGCATTGCGTAACTACATTTTTTTTTTAGAACAAAAAACGTTATACAGGGTGGCGCATCGAAAACGAAACAGACGCATATACTGGCAGCTTAGTTTTTTTTTTGAAAAATGCTCATGGTGGTTATTTTCAACATTTTTTATTTAAGCTTTAAATCAATAAATCTTCAAAACTACTGAACTGAAGTATATTAATTTTATATTATTGTAAAGGGAATTGAAAGACCTTTAAAATAAGTATCACTCGACCCCCCTTTCCATTTAAGATTTTGGAGTTGGTGTCACCCCCGCTTAGGGGGCTGCACATGCTAACGTGATTTTTTGCCAAACTTGTGTCCCCCTCGAAAACAAAATCGACCGGTCTGAGCGTTGAACCAAAAAAAAGTGAGCTACCAGTAAATGCGTCTGTTTCGTTTTCGATGCGTCACCCTGTATTATCTTCGCTTATCGAGGTAGATTATAAAGTCTGTTCTACTGAAACGGTAAACTGCCGATGCCGATAAAATATGTACGAATACAAATCGCTAAAAGGTATTTTTTTGCAGCGAAAACGATCGTCAGTCAAAACAACGAAAAAACTAACAACCGCCGATAAGAATTTAAAATGGGTGTACTTGGTTTTTTCTAGGTTTCGAATCAGCCGACGAAAACACCGAATCGCCATCTAATAATTAACACTTAATTACTAATTTGGTCAAATCGACGATCGATTTTTATCCGTTTTTTTTTTCTGTTTGTTCCAGGTGAGAGCGCCAGGCACACACACAGCAGCAAACAATTATGCCATACACTGGCCGACGCCTCGAAACAGGTTTGATTGAGGTCTATAAACGGGAACAGCTATTTATTCCAGTAAGATTGAATAAAAATAACGGTCGCCAAATATCACGTTTAAAACGATTGTTGTTGGAAAAACATTTAGAGGCAAAAAAGCTCGGGGTATGGAATCCGCGCTACGTCATAATGTTTTCTGTGCTCTGGGATGCAGGGAAAGACTGTCATTTTTCTTCAAGTGTTCCTAGTGCGGCCTTCGATACCGTAACGTACGGAAACCCTTCTGTACAGCGGAAAATCGACGGCGAAACGGCTGCGATTCAGCGTCACGCATTTCTAAATAACGATCCGCTAATTGAGTTCGCCGAAAGAACTTTCCACGCGAACTCGAGAGCTATGCCAGTGCCGCCGATCGGATCTCCGCTTGCCGCTGCTGTGTCTCTATAAATAAATTTCATCAAATGAAAACCAACGTAGGCAGTCGTCGTTGCTAATGCTACTACGCAGTACCGGGAATTCCATCGCCTGCTTGAATCTCCTGGAATGAAAATGCCGAGAGCATTGCATTTTTGCTCAGGTGGTTAAAAGACTTATCCAACAGGGTGTCCCAGCCATGAGGGCAAACAAATTTTTATTCAAATTGAGATACGCCTCCAATTAACAACTCAAAAAAATAAATATTATTACGATAACGGTTAAACTTTGAATTTGAATGTCAATGGGGAAACCATGTATGGATTTCAGAACCGAATTTTTATTCGAGGAATAAAATACTGCTTTAGTTGCATGTTACATTTCTTAGGTATTTATCATTAAAAGAACATAATAAAAAACACCTTTTCACACCAATTCGTAGACCTAAAATAATCATTTATGTATACTAAGTGACATATAAATCCGAACACCCAGTTTAAATGGTTTTATTTTAATAAAAGTTGGTGAATGTATTTATCTTACTGTAAATAACAAGTGAAAACATTTTCAGCCTTATCAGTTGGTTTTTATATTGCTTTTTTTTAATTCACTAACGCTCTAAAAATGAATATTTCAGCCGCAGTAAAGAATCAACGTTGGCGGATTTTGGTTCTTGACATCCTTTACGATCGGTTACGATGCCTAGAGTACGGAGACCTGTACGATTTCGTCAACTTAGTGAGTTTGATAGAGGCCGTATAGTGGGACTTCGGGAAGCTGGACTTTCTTTTCGGGCAATTGCAGTTAGAGTGCAAAGAAGTGTAGACATTGTGGTTAGGTGTTGTCAGGCATGGCTTCGAGAAGGCCGTACGCAAAGAGCAAGGGGCACTGGACGCCGCCATAGAACAACAAACCGTGAAGATCGCCGCCTAAGATTATTGGCCTTAAGGGACCGTTTCTCCACTACCAGGTCCATTGCAAATGAATGGTTTGCAGAACAAGGAAGACCTATTGGCATGCGAAGTATTTACCGACGAATGAGAAGTTTTGGCTTGTTTTCATACCGGCCACACTGGGTCCTCCCTTTAACTCGAGAACACCGACGTAATCGCCTTGAGTGGTGCAGACAACGGTCACTCTGGGATCAGGAATGGAACAGTATTGTCTTTAGTGACGAGTCTCGATTTTGTTTAGGCATGCACGATGGTCGTGCCAGGGTTAGAAGGCGACGTGGTGAAAGGAGGAATTCACAGTTTTTTGTTGAAAGACATGTTCATCACACTGTTAGAGTTATGGTTTGGGGTGCTATAGCTTATGGTTCCAGGTCACCTTTAATCTTCATCACAGGTAACATGAACGCGCAGCGTTATATCCACGAAGTTCTAGAACCCCATCTTTTACCCTATCTTGACACCCTGACAGATCCAACTTTCAAACAAGATAATGCCCGACCACATGTTGCAAGAGTCATAATAGACTTCTTTCATCATAATGATGTCACATTGTTACCATGGCCATCAAGATCTCCCGACTTATCCCCAATTGAGCACGTGTGGGATATGATGGGTAGGAGATTGCTCAATTTGCAACGCCCTCCTCAGACTCTAGAAGCACTTCGAGAGGAGTTGGTGGTTGCCTGGAATGAGATACCACAGGAGGACATTTACTTATTATGCTTCATTAAGTACTTATACAAAAATTTATTAAAATAAAACCATTTAAACTGGTTGTTCGGATTTATATGTCACTTAGTATATTATATACTGCAAGAAAAGGTCTAATAATCAAGTATGACTAACTAAATTGAAATAAGATCAATATAAACAAAGATATTAACAAAAAAATCAATTACAATAAAAAGCATGGAGTACAATATACTAAATAAAAAATAATTTTAACCTTTAACATCAAGAACTCCACGTGTAGATCTTTTAAACTACAGTTCACGTATAGTCATGTTTGTTGCATAGCCCTTAAGTCAGCTTGTCTAGATAATTATTTGAGATTTTGTGTTGTTTCGATACCAACTCCAAAAAAAAATAAAGGTAATAGGTACTTGGGCGCCACTCTCGCTTTTACTCTTCTTGACAATGGTTTTGTGCAGGTTTTTATGTAATTCCTAACAAGGAAGGTATTTAGAGTAGGCTATTTTCGAGCACGGTTTAAGGAACCTCCAAAAAAAATCGATTTGGAAAATGTGCGTCACGAATGCGTTTCAATTAAACAACCTGCGAATACGTTCGTTATCGTTTCGTGAACGACCTCAAGCTATCAACGTATAAATCGTGAAAATCGGGTGGAATTTCGATGAAACCTAGCAATCGTCACTTAACGCCCGCTCAGCAGCCCCGTTTACAAACACAATTAATGAGATGGATGTTAACAGCAGCGGCGATTTTTAAAATGCGCCTCATCCTCTGGCCGACAGCGAAAAAATGCAGTCAACGGCAATGTGACCGTGACCTTGCAATGCTAACGCCGAGGCGTAACTACCAAATTCGCGGTCTCCTTGAAACAACGTACAATCTGAAACAGAGATAGTTGCCCCATACTCGGAGAAATCGACGCTTCCTACCATGACGGAATGCTGCAAACATTATCTTGGTGGGATGTGTAGTGAATTACTGAGAGGTTTGAGTATGGGGACTGGTTTGTCCCAAAAGAATGAAAGTTCTTTTTTTTCAAACGCATGCCTTTTAGTTTTCCACGAGCAAAAGCGGAAAGAGCGAAGCTATCTGAAAAAGTAAAAGATAAACATTGCCGACGTAATCGCCATTCAGGTAGTAAGTAAAGAAAAGACTCCCTCGCACCTATTTAATGCTTACATAATACTTGAGTGCATTTTAAATTACTTTTTGAGTACAGCTTTTTCCTGATAAGGTACCAAGCCACAGTAATTTCAAAAATGTTTTTTTTTTTCAGAAAAATGCATTCTTTTTTCAGTTCTGTTGTCACCAAAACTTTGTTCCTCAAAGTTCAAATCTAGGATTCTCTAAATAGAGTCATAGTAGTGAAAAAAATCTAAACGTAC
The DNA here is from genome assembly GCA_963669975.1 of Acanthoscelides obtectus. Taxonomy (NCBI): domain Eukaryota; kingdom Metazoa; phylum Arthropoda; class Insecta; order Coleoptera; family Chrysomelidae; genus Acanthoscelides; species Acanthoscelides obtectus. The sequence goes on from CAVLJG010000009.1 coordinate 70,682,008, forward strand.
CTACCTCAGTGGATAATGCTACGACATTTTTTCTCCATCAAAGAATGTACTGAACTATTTCCTTTTTTTTTTATACCGAAACAGCCGCGCAGGCAGAAGCCTAAATGCCGGAACACCGCGGCTGCTATGATGATCCCAAAGAAATTTTGTTAATACGATTTTTGAACTGCCTAAGGTTAGTAGAACTAGGAAAAGCTTCCTTCCGTAGATTGTTCCACAATCTAGACACCCTCGGGACAAAGGAGCGGTCGTATCGGCCAGTTCTGGATGTACGAAGTTTGACACGGTTAGGATGGGACGCCGAAGTCAGGCGGGTCTGTCTGGCAGGCACATCGCGCGGCGGCATCATGGAAGAGAGCTCTGAGGAGCAAAGCCCGAAGGCGTAGCGATAGAAAAGAGCTAGATCGCCGACGGCCCCCGGTGCGAAAGAGTCCCGAGACTGTCTGTTAGAGAAGAGTCATCGATCAGTCGGACCGCCCTCCTCTGGACAGCATCGAGCATGGACAATGTAGTCGGGGCGGCAGCACCCCAAATGTGTGAGCAATACTCGAGGCTAGGCCTTATCTGGGCCTTGTATAGAGTGAGAAGGTCATGCGGAGAAAAGTACTTCTTAGCCCTAAACAAATAGCCTAGCTTTTTCCCAGCAGCTGCAGCTATTGAAGAGATGTGTTCGTGCCAGATCAGGTCCTCGGTGATCTGGACTTCGACCAACCGAAATGAATGGCTCTTTGGTAGAACTCGACCATCCATCGAAACTGTATGAGCGCTAGGACGCTTTTTGTTCGTCAAAGTACTGTACTGTGTTTTGGAAGCATTGAACTGTACAAGATTGTTGCGTCCCCAAGCAGTGATAGACTCCAGGTCTCTTGTCAGAGAAGAAGTCGTCGCTAGTCTTCTTTTTTCCAGCTCAGCGGCAGAGATCGGCTTGTCACTCTGAATTCCTGCATGTAGAGTGCTGTCATCAGCGAAGCTGTGGATTGGGTTGATCGTGCTGGAAAGGAGGTCGTTGATATGTAAGAGAAACAGTGTTGGTGCCAAGACCGATCCCTGGGGAACACCCGCGTTGACGTTGTGGGATGAAGAGGAGAATCCGTCAATTACGACGGATATCTTGCGGCCAGAGATAAAATCAGCCACCCATCTGCAAAGCTTTTCTGGGAGGCCGTAGGATGGAAGTTTGCTCAAGAGGGCAGCGTGCCACAGCTGATCGAACGCTTTCGTGATGTCAAGAGCAACGACATGAGCCTCACCATGAGACTGGATGAGTTTACTCCACAGTTGCGTGACGTAAGCTAGGAGGTCCCCTGTGGATCGTTGGTGCCGGAAACCGTACTGCCTGTCGCTAATCAAGCTGTGACGTTCGAGGTAGTCCAGAAGCTCGCGATTTATGCACCTCTCCATCACTTTACTTATAACAGAAAGCAGAGCTATAGGCCTGTAGTTGTAAGGGTCGGTTTTAGATCCTTTTTTTGGGATGGGCTGTACATGAGCAAATTTCCAGTTTTCTGGGAAGGTGCCGGATTCATAAGATATCTGGAAGAGACGCGAAAGAACTGGAGCAAGAAGATAAGCAACTTCAAACGCCAACCTCAATTCGTATCCTCGAAGTGATACGACGACAAATAACTGCATAGGCATTTTTAAGGCGATTATCTTTTTAGAACAAAACGATTAAACTCGCAACCGCCTAAGCTGTATCTGGCTATCGAAATCCGTTTTGTCGAATTCTGTGTCGCGTATCGCGGTAGCCGTGACTGCGTCGCCATAGTTGACGTTTTTATCGTTCGTCGGTTGTCTTAGGTCATAGCACGGTCGAATCGCGATCCGCGTTACGCCGTGTTTGAGGCAACTCCAAACGAGAGGGGTGATCACACCGCGATGGCCTTGAACGCCTGAAAGTCACCGCTGATGGACGCCGCGGATTACTGCAGGGGGCCCAAATTGGGGACGGGACAGCGTACAACTCGAACACGAAATGTTGATTTCATTTTGGTCCTCTGGTCTTCTTGGCAACATCCATAATAATAATGGCTTTATTATCCAACTGTTTCCATTTATAATTAAATTACATGCCCTTGTGTTATTATGCGTTGGTAAGACAATACTTTATGATAATCATTATTTAAATGGGTGATATAGGGGTTAACAGAAGAAAAAACTTTCGTATAACATGGGGGTCAAAACGAAGACGGCGTTTGTTATTGTTGGCTCTTATGTATTATTTCATCATTTGACAATGTACTCGTAAAATGCAAACAATTAAAAAAAACGGACTTACTACTTTTAAATAGGGAACACAATTTTGATAATACATTGTTTTTCTTTTGAAAACCCACACTGCACTGTTTTTGTATCTAAAGAAGGTGTTCAAAATGTCGTCCTCCACTTTCCACACAAGCTTCATTACGACGAATCCAGTTTCTTCTTACTCTAGATCCTAGAAGTTGCCCATTTATTATTTCAGCCACATTAAAATTTTTCTCGCGAAGTTGTGCTTCGGTTGTTATTGGAACAGCCCCTTTAAGTTCTTCCCAATACCAGAAATCCATCGGATTGAGGTCAGGAGATTTTGCTGGCTATTTCCGAGGATCAGGAGCATTTCGACCGATCCAGCGATTTGGATAATGTTCATTCAAATACTGAATGACGCCTCTAAAAATGTGTGGTGGTTCCGCGTCATGATGAAACCACAAATTCTGTATCCGTTGTAATGGCATGTTGTCCAAGGTCTGTTCTGGTAGGTTATTGGCTAGAAAGCTAAGGTATCCTTCTCTTGACAACTTTGGGGGTAACTCGAAAGGGCCAATTACCTGATCGTCAACATACTAACCACTGTTACCGTTTGCGATCGATTGCCGGTTCGATAAGAGTGATGATGAACGACGCTCTGTTGTCATGTGTGTTTTAAATATTTACATATTTACACTTGGCAAGAATAAAGCTCTAGAACGTGCAGAGATTCAGCTAGGCCCTTTTCCTCTTATCAATTTCAGAACGAACAAAGAAATCCAGTCGTCTGGATCTTTCCCTCCGCGTTATGGGTATAGTTTTCGACGTATCAGCACTAATATGTATATGGATGCGTTTCGAGCGAAGGAAAAAGGAGCATTCCGTTGCCAAATGGCCGCTATTGCTATCGAAAGTCATCGCAAAAGTTTCTGGCCGTCAAAGTCCGAGGTTAAGATGGAATTGTTTAGATATCGCATCGAGACCGATACGGCAGTTGGGAGTTGTGCAATCGTTCCCTTTCATAGAGAAATGCATCCGGAACCGATATTGGGGGAGTTTAATTGGTCACAAGACGGATGGAATCTGGGATGTGACCATTGGTAATTATTAAGCTGCCATCCATCCGGGATTACTAGGATTTACTCTAGTTTATCGAGAAAATTCTAGGGACAGTTGTGGTAGAATCATGTGAAATGTAAGATCAAATTAATGTTTTGTTTTACATCCCGGCTGTAGCGAGTGGGAAAGGGTAGATCTCACTTTCTTAGGCGATATTACATTGTGTCCTAATATTCCTTGGACATAGAAATACCACGTATTTTTAAACTCGAAATCGCCTCAGTCGATTTTATAATGATTTACCTCCTTCGTTTGTCAGCTAGAGTGCGTCTCAGTTTAAATCAATAAATCTTAAAAACTACTGAACTGAAGCTTATGTATTTTACATCATTATAAACTGAATTGAAAGGCCTTTAAAATAAGGTATTACTCGACCCCCCTTTCCATTTAAGATTTTAGGGTTGGTGTCACCCCCGCCCAGGGGGCTGCACGTGTTAACGTGATTTTTTGTCAAATTTGTGTCCCCCTCGAAAACAAAATCGACGGATCTGAGCGTTTTTCCAAAAAAAAAACTGAGCTGCCAGTAAATGCGTCTGTTTCGTTTTCGATGCGCCACCCTGTATAATAAATAATATATCCCAAAGAATGATGCGATCTTGAAGCAGTCCTACGTTGCGTCCGCCCGTCGGTGCGAGATACTTTTGAGACTGTCCGTTAAAAATATGTCAGCTTCGTCTTAGTAAGCGTTCATGCCAAATTATGTCGTGTGATATCTAAACTTCAAACCAACATTGATATTTCTCTCTATATATCGTATCATTTGCTAACTGTTTTAAATACGCGCCATAATCTCAACACGATGCATCGTAATTTAATACAAACACCAGTGCACAAAACAGACAAATTTGAAACTTCAACTATCTTCAACTGTATTTCGTTCGACAAAAATTGCCTATTGACATAAAATCGTTTATACAAGAAAAAAATTACTCAACTGCTTCTGACCAAAGCATATTATAGCTGTAGATAATTTTTTGATGACACTTTTTCATCTTAACTAATCTTTCCTTTTTTTCTCTTTCATATGTTTATACAGGGTGACTTTGAAGTTGAGTCATTAATTTTCAGATAATGATTGTAGAAGGAAGATAAACCAAAATATGTGTGTAAAAATAAAAAAAAATGTTTACCTTGTTTTATAAAGTATCCTCCCGACAAATATTTCAGTGCGGACCTGTATTTGATCGTTAAGTCTTGGAGCACCGGCATGCCGTCCCCTGTGAGGTCTTAAGTCACCTGATTCACGAGCCCGTTGTACTACATTAACAAAAGGCACGAGGGGTTGGTTGCACTCGATTGGGAAACCGATCCGCATAAACATGTGCCATTTTTTTTTCGTTTGAGCCACGCAACAGACACCACTATTCACTCACGCGTTACCGACTGACACTGACTGTATACAACTGAATAAAATAATTGTAAAAACATCGTTCCAAATTCTTTCGCTTTTTTGTTTCCGATGCGATGAACCGATAAGGTGGATTATATCCGTTGTTGCCAAACACGAGCACATAATATTATTATTGAGACAGGGCGGTATTCAAACTTCCAAAGGGCTATAACTTTGTTACTTTAATTTTACCAGAAAAATGGTAAACGAAGAAAACATTTCTTTTGATCAGATCTACTCACTGTTAAAATAAATTACTCAACTTCGAAGTATATATATTTTACAATAGATTTATCATTTAAAATTAAAGCCGTTTGTTTTATGAAATTTTAATTTTTCCAGCTATGACCAAAAGACAGAGTAGTTGATTTCCAAAGTCGTTTCACCTCGACAAAAACTTCTCAATTTCCTAATAAATAAACGAAACTTCGTACGAATACAACGCGAGGAAGAAGTGAATAAGAAACTTCGGAAGTTTCAGGTAGAGTTGTTCGGTGATCATCCACATCGCGGCAATGGCGAGGCCTTCAAAAATGTTGAGGGAGTGAGGAAGTGCTCCCTCTTTGTCCCGCTTTTATAAGAAAGATCGGCGTTACGATCCCGATGCTGTAACAGAAGAAAAACGATCCATTAATCTGCGACTCAAAGTCTGTATGGCGCCTACCAAGTGACGTACCGTGTTGCCAAATCGACATCGGATGTTCAGGAGAATATATTTTTTACTTCCTATGCCAGAAGATCTTGCTTCAAAAACAAACCTTTATGAGTTTTTGAAGCAAGATGAATGTTTTTATGTTGAAAATCTATATGCAGGCCAAGATATTGAAACTTCAGTTGAAATACAATCACTTTCCGAAGATTCTGATGTCGTTGAACGTTGGTAGTGGACAACAGAAGCTATTCCCAATTATGTTAAAGTCATTACCCTGGCCTAACAGCTCAAAAGTTTTGTCAGAAATCAGGGAGATACAGAGTCTTTGGAGCTTCTTTCTAAATTAGAAATACGATTTCAATACGACATTTTAAAGAAAACGACAATATATCAACTTTTGCATCCTTAAAGTGGCTTTTTATTTCATTGTTTTGCTTTACTACATATATGTACATACATATTATATTATACATATACATACTTTATAAAATGCAGGTTAAAGTGGCATCCGTGTATCGGATGTCATTCGACCAAAGCTTGTTCAATGGCATATTATGATTGTTTGAGTTGGAAAAACAGAAAATTAGAAGGAGGTTAATTGACACCGAAATTAGATTTTCAATGTGTATTTTAGTGCTAGAGTGAATACCCTAGGTGGCGGGGGACTAGGCCGGAGTATATTCTTGACTATACTACCCGCGGCTAAGGTGGAATCCACAAACACTGGCAACCATGTAGTTCTCTGTAGTTTCATCCATAGGTCAATGTGGTATCTATATACTCTTTGCGTGTATCGTTCATTTGAATTATTCTTAAGTAACAAGATAGACACCGTTTTATAATGGCGCCGCAATCTGAGTTTTGCGCACTCTAGCGAGTTGGAATCAGGTTTAAGGAAAATATATATATATTCGTTATAGCGTATATATATATATATATATATATATTTGTCATATATATACAATATGACAAAATGTAGTAGTTCTCCGCATGATCATTTTCTTTTTATATATACCTGTATGTGTATATATATACAATATATATCCAAAGGTAACAAACATTCTTTCTCAAGTATAAAGTTTTTTTGTTTATTATAAAAACATTTATATACATGTACGTATTAAATGTCCCAGTTTCTTTAACGTAATCAATTTTCATTAAAAACACGCTTTTTGTTGCATTTCTTTTATACGAACACATCTCTTGAACGGACACTGACAGCCGGTCCGGTTGGTGAGAGAGATTTCACTATCTCAAATGTTTGTATTCATTCGTACAAATTTCTGCTGAACGTAGCAACGCCGCTTGAGCTTTGAACAGAACAAAAGATGGATGACGGCGCCCGCAGCGTCTGCAATCTGGATGCTGCGTGAGAGGGAAGGTGGGGGGGACGATGGGAGGTAGGTCGAAGGGAAAAGGAAAACCTACGTGGAAGGAACTTTCAAAGGCCTCCCCTTCCTTCTTCGTTCCCCTAACAAAACAAAAGGTGGATGTGTCATATATGGGTGAAGGTTGAATTTCCTCTTCGCAGTCTTGCACATTCGACTGCGTTATTGGATAACGAAGAGGGTATACGTTTTTTTATATGTAGCAACATGAGTCTATGAGTAAATTTGGTTAAACGTATGTACTCATATGTTGGATCGGGCGAGCCAGATCGACCTGTTTTTCAAGACACTAAATGGCATGTAAGATGGTCCAAAATGTTTACGTAATACTTGCACGACCCCCTAGTAACTTCTTTTTCAACGCTATAGGTAAAAGCGAGGGCAAATTAGCTGAAAGTCAGGCAAGTCACTTCTGCCTTCTCGTGCCTGAGGTATAATAGATCATTATATTCAGAAGCAGTAAGCAGTGTCGGTATATTAGCAATGAGTTGTCGAGTCTGTATCAGATACGTGTTGTGCACATGAGTTATAGCTCAGGCTCAGCTCATGTTAGAGATCGGCACGTCGTCGGGTTTTCACGGCTGCCACCTCAGACTGTGTGTGTGTGTGCGCGCAAGTAGAATTAATTAATGGTCTTGATTAATTCGATGCATATTAGCATGTCGGTCGCCCACTGAAGGATGCGGACGAACGGCAATTTGTTACTTCGTGGGCGGATGAGTGTTAATTAGATGTTTCTTATGCTACGATGGAAGGGCATAGGGAGGAGGAAATTGGATGGTGGCGTACGCGAGATGATGTATGTGCGGCTGAAAGGGTTGCATTTTTATCGTATGTGATACATAGTCATTTAGCTATAGTCAACGCCAAACAAAGTGGCGTGCACGTCATCACGATAAAAATTCCCCGGCCTAATGCCTAGGTTTCTATCACAAACAATTGCTCTATTGCAGTTTCATATTAATGTGATATATAAATTGTAAAATGGTCATTACTCTCTTATTATGGTTAATAGTCATATAAACATTGTTATTAAAATATCACATAAGTTGCTTTCTGATAAATTTAGACGCATTATGCGAAATAAAATGTTTTGCAAACGCTCCAATCACTTATCGACATGTAAACGCACTAAACCGATTTCGCAGCGTTGACACATTGTCACCTTGAAACTTATTTAAACTGGGAACTGACATTTGTATTATTTTTGACACTGAATCAATTTGTGGCATTTCAAATCTTTATAAATCCTTTGGCCCCGCATACTGTAAATCAACAACTGTTTGTTTCAAAACAAAACTATTCATTTTACGAGTAGATAAAGGCAATTTTGGTATATAAAGATGCCCAAACAGTTAAATAGTCGGTGTAAGGAACTCGTGGCCTCGTTAATGCACTACTTTGAGCAAGAAAGGGACAACAACGGGCCTTTGTTGCCTTTAAATGCTGTTCAAGAGGTAGGTTACTAATAATTATATGTAATGTATATATTAATAATAGTGAAATTTTATTTCATTTTTTGTAGCGTGTTGCTGCTGCTTTAAAAATTAGTTTAAGGACAGTTAGTCGTATTTCCGAGGGTGTGAAAAGTGATGCAAATTTAGAATCGCCCAAGAAAAAGCGGAGTTATATTAAACGTGTAACCAACACAGCGACATTGGATACAAGTGCCATTCGAGAAGTGATCTATAATATGTATCACAAAAGTAAGATCTTATTATAATAACTTATCAGAAATTTGCATTAATTTGTTAACTAAATTATAATGTCATATTACACATGGTTTCAGAAGAACAAGTTACGATACAAACTTTATGGTCTCGATTAAGAGATAGGGCATTATTTGATGGTAGTGCCACGTCTTTAAGGCGGTTGCTTAGAGATCTTGGATTTAAGTGGCTTAAGGACAATCCGCGACGAAGGCTCATGGAACTACCAAGTATAGCTTTGAAAAGGGTGGAATTTCTAAGGCAATACAATCAAGCCAAGGTTGAGGCCTTATACCAGTTTGTCTTCCTCGATGAAACTTGGATATTTTAAAATGGGACCATAGGTCGCTTTTGGCAAAATGGAAACCAAAAAAGCGTGAAAGCTATTAAAACAGATGGTAAAAGGTATGTACTTTTACAAAATTTGCACTATAAAATTTAAAACTAATATATTTTAGATACATTATACTACATGCTGGAAATGAAAATGGGTTTATTGAGGGTAGTGAAGCGATATTTTCTTCGAAAACAAAATTGAGCGATTACCATGGAGAGATGAACCAGGACAATTTTTTGAAATGGTTTCAACATCAGTTATTAGAAAAATTGGAGAGTCCATCTATGATTATACTGGATAACGCCCCTTATCACAGCATGATATTGAACAAAGTGCCCAACAATGCATGGACAAAAAAAAATATCCAAGACTGGTTGACAAATCAAAACATACCATTTTTAAACACAATGTTTAAAACAGAGCTATTGAGTATTGTTGCTCGGTACATAATGCTTCTTAATTATATATATTTTGGTCGACAGTTTATATTTCTTTTGTTTATTCCTATTCTTAAAATAACTGCTTTTTTAGAAACAAACCACCTAAAATATACGTGATTGATGAATTGGCGGAACAACATGGGCACAAAGTTCTTCGTCTGCCTCCTTACCATTGTATATTTAACCCTATTGAGTTAATTTGGGGCATAGCAAAAGGTTACTATAACAGACATATTGGTAGAGATGGTAACAGTGAAAAAGACTGTTTGGATATGTGGAACGAGGCTCTACAAACGGTTACCCCAGACATGTGGAAAAATAGTGTTCGACATACTGAGCAAGAAATTTTTAAATGGTATGAAAGAGAACGAATTTTTGATCGACCAGACATCGAACCTTTAATAATCAACTTTGAGAGTGATGAAGATTCAGATTCAGACAGCGCTGAAGAAAGAAACTCCGACTAACTTTATTGTACAGATAAAGCTTACACCAGTAGCTTACCTAATTTTAGAATGCATTTTTCTGTATGAATTCTGTAAAATAAATACCATGCATAAAATTTGGAGGACCCCATTTGGATTTTTATTCAGTACCTTTAAGCTATCAATTAAATATGGTAGTTTCATAGTGTCATCTGATCAATAATTGTCATACTTAATGATTATGCAAGTACAGATCTATAATTTTATTATACTATTATTTTTGTTCTCATTTGAGGTTAATATTGCTTATAAACCTAGATTTGTAAATAATAAATTTTATTATTTTACAAAAAGTTTGGCAACAATGTAAATTTTTCAACACACCCACCTTGATGACGTGCACGCCACTTTGTTTGGCGTTGACTATAAGTGGAAAAACTCTTTTAACTTACAACTCAAGCTTTCCTCAGTCTGTGCTGTCATCATCAGGAGCTAAAAAAGGCTAGCAGCAAATGAAATAAAACCAATTTCCCTAACAACTATTTATATGTCGATAATGTTAACCTCATACATCACTTTCGCCCTTTTGACCACGTTATCTTTTTGAGGTTATTCCAGGATGTGAAATGGAAAAGTTTTAATAATTAATTAATCAATAACGTTTTTTAAATCCGCTTGTGGTCATGGGTTGCAATATTTTTTAAAAATATCCTCCTAAATCCAGATTTTGATCGTCCACATTTTCTAAGATGAAATTTTAGCACCAATCTCGCTGACGCAGTAAGTAATAAAATTTCAATTAAGTATAGTTGCTATGTTTTTAGATTATTTTGTAGCTCTTAATGATGTCAGCATAGACTGTCGATTTGTAAGTTGAAAGAGTACACTTTGCATAATTTGTCGATTTCCCCAAAAACGAATGCTTCTATTTAGCTTTATCTACGTAGCTTGTTCAAAAAATGACAGCGACCTTCAAACTACTACTGATTTGTCAAAAAATTGGCAATAATATAGGTTGAATTTTTTATATATAATTATTATTATTAGACCGACGAAAAGGAGTGATATGGTTTTCCGTGATGTAAATGCCACATAAAATCCAAAAAAAAAACCATAGCTAAAAATTGTTGAAATCTTACGAATCTAAAACGTTAGCAGTTCCACATCCGATGCTGCAAATGAGTATCTAGCATTGCGGAGAATTATCATTAAAAATTGTAATAGCTACACACATATAAAGTAGATCATATTATACATTTTTTATTCCATTCATAACCTTACTAGGGACGCGATATCCGATTAAATCTCCATACGTTTACAATTTCCATTTATTTTTTCAGTCACGTGTCGTAAGAATTTCCTCTGACCGTGCCCAGCGGCGATCTTTTGCTATTAACATTTCGACAAAAGTGGAATGAAATGAAATCCCGCCGACGGCATTATGCAACAGAAATATTTGAAGCATAACTCACATAAAAAAATCAAGGTTATTCATATTACATCATATAAGTAGAACGCCTTCGACGTCGTCGTCGACCATAAAGATTATAATAATGGCTGATTTTTTCACAATGCGCCTCGTTCTATTCTCAATTCAGGCTAGTCGCATGGTGAACGCGCCGAAAATCTACTATAAGCACTTAGTGCGGTAGAACTAGATTAAGTGTTGTTGAAATCGGATGGCTAAGAGAAATGTATTCGAACCAAGACCTCCTGAATATAAACTCCCAGGCTCTCTTGATTGTATACAGGGTGGCGCATCGAAAACGAAACAGACGCATTTACTGGCAATTCATTTTTTTTTTTTTGGAAAAACGATTTTGTTTTCGAGCGGGACACAAGTTTGGCAAAAAATCACGTTAGCACGTGCAGCCCCCTAAGCGGGCCTGACACCACCCTCAAAATCTTGTGTTCGACAATATTTAGATCAGACGTTTCCAGATCGATGGATTGGTAGAAGAGCTGCCATTGAATGGCCCCCAAGATCGCCAGATTTATCACCTTTGGATTTCTTTACGTGGGGTCATTTAAAAAGCAAAATCTATGCTACTCAGCCAACATTATTAGAAGACCTGAAGAATTGTGAATGAGCGCCTTCAAATTACTCCTCACGTGTTGACGTGATTTTTTGCCAAACTTGTGTCCCCCTCGAAAAAAAAATCGACGGGTCTGAGCCTTTTTCAAACAAAAAAACTGAGGTACCAGTAAATGCGTCTGTTTCGTTTTCGATGCGCCATCCCGTATACCAGATATTCCTGCTAAGACCGATCTATCAGTTGCACTTGGCTCAAGATTTCAAATATGGGATTCGATTATCGAAATTATGATTCCAAAGCCCAGCATAAAACATATTTGCCTAAAAATTTAGTATGATATAGATATTTGTTGTCTCCCTGAATAAAAGTTCTCCTGGGAGTAAAACAATCCGGTGATTAGTTTCTGAGAGATAGGAGGGTGAAGTTTGCCAATTTACAAAAATGGTGAATGTGCGCATATAATCTTCGAGAAAACCTTGCATAAATAAGCACGAGTACTGTTTATAGACCTGTCCATTTATTATTTATGGCACGTGCCAATGAGTGTTTTTTTTTCTTCAATTCTCAGAACAACCTGTCATATACATTTCACGTATAAGGGTAAGCTTGCTCTTATATTGACCTTGTAGTGACCACGGTCAACTCTCCCAACACCCATCCTAAAAGGCTTTTACATGAAATCCTTCCTTCACTATCGGTCCACCTACAATTGGTACATTCACCATTTTTTGTAAATCGTTTAAATTTTCCTGCCGTATTCCCCAAAAACTAATTACATGATTGCTTTGGTCCCATGGGGCGCACTGGGACCATTTTACATATACTTCTATTTTGTGTAGGGTCCTTTCTGAGTGACATGGTAATTGCTTCTTAAAATAGGTATACACAGATATTTTGTATTGACGAGAGATGGACAATGTTTTATAGTAAAAATATATACCAACTTTCCCTGTACTATAAAATATCATGTCGCTACGCAATATCGAACTGTCCTAAAAAAGTGCGTAGCGCTCACGCATGATCATTAATTTTGCACTTTATAGTTGATAAGTGGAATAAAAATACCTCGTTATGTGGATCTTTAATGTATGCATATGAGGATATGGAAGTGAGGATGCCAGTATCGCTTCTTGTTTAACATAAATTGATTATTTCTTTATTAGAAAGTAGAACAATTTTTATGCAATAAGATCAAGTTGAATTTGACACAAAATTTTTAATATTTTTTCTACAAATTGCTCAAATTGGTGACGAATTTCTAAAAGCCGTGACGAACGCTACCGCCGAAAGAAAAAACTCACCCAGGCTCTTTTGCTCGAAAATTCCAAGCTGACTGCCAGCACTCTACACCGGCTCACAATCCTCCAGTAGCGTACGCTGGATCTCTTTCATGGGAGGGAGTATATTTTTTTGTGCCGAAGCAGTAATCGCGACTGCTGAAGTAGCTTATTTCCAATGTTTTCTTAAGCTTAGTAGAACTAGGAACATCTCATCAGGCAAATTGTTCAACAACCACGATATCCTAGCGACAAAGGAGCTATCGAATCGGCCAGTTCTGAATATACGGAGTTTGACACGTCATCATGGAGGTGAGCCCTGTGGAGCAAAGCCCGTTGACATAGTGGTAGAAGAGCGAAATGCTTCCGATACAGTCTGAACCTTGTGCATAGTGAGACTTATACAATTTTCTTCCACTTCCAATAGAACTACAGTCAGTTGTTTAGCAGTTCCATTCAGAAGGAATATAAAGCAACCCAACTGAAGTAAAAATCAGATTGGAGTCGCGTTGCTTTTGGTGACAAGAGTGTCTGCATTTTCATTCAGAATACCGTAAGCAATACAGCGTGTTCGCAAAGTTGGGACTCTACATGACGTATAGATCTTGAAAAAAGAGAGAATTTCCCTAGTAGCATATACGTTAACGTAACCGAGATATTAGATTCCTTTTTCGTCGTTGCTCTATATGTAGAATTTCCTTTGTTTATGATGTTTATTCATGACGAAATAAATATTTTGAATTTGAATTTATTATCGCTCAAAATGCTACCGAGGCTTCACGAGTATATACAGATCGCTTACCCAGACTTTATCACTCAGGGATTTGTTAACTTTGTGCAGACAGCTAGGGTTACAGGTTGTTTTGCAGGAATGTCGAGGCGGGCACAGTAGGAGATATAGACAATATTGAATCCTTCAACAAGCACTAAGGAAATGGGTAGACAAGTGCAAGTCTCCAAGACTAAAGTACTACTGATGGATTGTACCCTCCAAGCTGAGAATCTTCCTGCAAGTGTGCATTTTTGTGAGTGGCATGGCAACTGATATACTGACAAATTGTTTAAGGCTTTCGCGGCCAATTGATAAATTGCTGTCTTGATTCGGCTCTAAAGGCCGTTGTCGGTTGGAATTTCTTCCTAACGTTTCGCTAGCACAAGTGGCAAGCATCTTCAGAGGTCCTTCCATTTCCGATGCTGGATGTAGACTGTCTACATTGCCACTCGCGCTAGCGAAACGTTAGGAAGAAATTCCAAACGATTGGATCTATTATTTTCCTAATTCGGCTGAAGAGTTTTTACCGACGGCGACAACTTTGAACAGTACTTATAACTGACAGCGCCATACATGAAATTTCTTTACAGATGATCGGTGAGTACTTTTGAAATTATTTCGTTACTTTTCGGCATTGTTATTTCAAGGTGAAAAGTCGCAACTTTCAGGACACCTTCTGCCGGTCAATCTTGAAACGTCCCTGGCCGTGTGCGGCTGGCTGAACGTCTTGGACCATTAATCTTTGGCGATTGTATAAGAACATCGATTAGGGGTGTTCTCTCAGACAAGTTATTAATTATTTCCCTTGCCGACCGCCAAAAGGAGAGCCGGAGGAGGCTGGAGGAGTTCTTTCACGACGGGGAGGTGCAAATTGCGAGAAGCATCAATTTTGTCTCGCCGAGCCGGATCGAGGAGCATTTTTCGTCGCGTCATCCTACCGCCCTCTCCTCCTGCCCCCCTAAAAAGGGGCAGGCAAGCAGCATTTTTCTGATGTCGGGATTTTTCACAATCACGCTACCGTGGTGCTAGTTGCCGGGCTTCTAAAGATTCAGCCTCTGAAACGTCTATTCAAATCCGGTCGGTAATTAATTGATACTCTGCTGAGGAGTAAGGCCAAGTGATCGTCGAGCTAAGACCTTAAACGGAGGATTTCTTTCTTCTTAAAGGGGATGTGCAACCGTGGTACGAGATTCCAGCGGGCCAGTCTGGAAACGAACGCGTGGTCTTACTCGTATTACTTTTCGGACAACTTTAATCCTGAACGTTGATCGAGGAATCGTTCCTTGGGTCATACTCAGAATATAATGATGAAGACAACTTAATGATACATTAATTCGCCGGAAACGCATGCAATTTCAACAGCTGCCTCAATTTGAGATCATCTCGATGAGCATTTTATTCCAATGCAATCTAGAATCGACCACCAGATTCCTCTATATCTCTCTGTGTGCTCAGAAAAGTATATCGTTTGCAGAATGCTAACAGGAGAATCTTTGATCAATGGCGAATTTTCTCTTTAAACTTTGTTTTGCTTTAAATACAAAATATCTTTTCTTCAAGTTATTTACTTTGATCAAATCTGAAACCCACGTTAGTTGAGTTTGTTTTTTAATACAAGAGATATTCCATTTGTCATTCTACTTTATCTTTGATGATGATGACTCCCCGTGCAATAATGAAGATTTTGCTCAAAACGTTGCCGCAGATTTTGCAATATTTGAGGAGTAATTTGAAGGCACTCATTCACAATTCTTTGTCGCCACCCTGTATATTGAGTTTTTTGATTTATTACTATCCTGGTTTCACCGGATACTTAAGCTAATATTCGGTATCTGACTGAACAATAAATTATATCCAGATAGACTAGATACCGGATAGTAACAGAATATTACAACCCTAGTCCATCAGTGTTTGCTGATCGTTCTACCAACGTTAGCGTACGTAATAATCTACGTTATCTTATACATAGACAATTTCTGACGTCCACTCTGCATGGTCAATTCATACGGATCACAGTAAATAGTGATCGCCTTTTTTTCCTAGCATCAAAGTGATGTCAGATTCGGAAATTACGCACTACACTTACCCAAAAACGTGTTTTTAATCTCTTACAAATACGTGCTTTTCATAAAAACAAATTTTGATTCAGATAATAGAAGCACTGAATCCGACTATGATGACCACATATCATGAAGTGTCGTGATACCAATTTGAGGACTCCTTGCTCCATTTCGCTAGTTAATCTACTTGAAACTACTTTCTACTGAATCCCGATCTGCAGCCTTTATTGCCTCGCGTTAAGTCATTTAAAGATGTCGCCTAGTTTGCCGTTGACGTTTTTGCCGTAATTCATAGACGAAGGGTGTCTGTGATAGGTGGCGAGCCATGGAGAGAAAGGGGAGGGGGGTGAGAGTGAGGGAAGCAAATCTCGCCTACCGCGATCTGTAATTAGCGCTGCGGTCTGGAACAAATGAACGCGAAGACGTTTGCCTACCGAAGCGAGCGTAGCTGAAACGGGTGGCTAGATGCGAAATGAGCGATTTACAAACCGATTTTTAAAAAATCTCATATTTCTGCAACATCTGAATTTGTAATGTAGGTATTAATCTGTGTCAAAAGCGGATTATCTTGCAGCTACCGCCCTTTTTCCTTCGCTCATCCCCATTTTTCTGGCAGCCATTACACCTTTTACATCATCTCTACAGTTTCTCCCATCTTTTTTTTTTCAGGAAACACACATTCCAATAATGTCCTGGGCCATATTTCTTCACTCATCCTACTTACACAGCCAAGCACTAGTTTGTTTTTTATCTCTTCAACTATGTCTCTAGTTAATGTAATTTCATTCACTTCCAATACGTTTGAGTTTCGATCTACCATAGCTTCTTCTTAATAAGTGCATTTTTATAGATATAAGCTTACTGTTTGCTTATGTAACATCCAAAACCTTCGACCATAGGGTATGACACGTTGAACTTGCCTTATGTGCCCTCGTTTTATTGTAATTATCTGACTTTCAATTACTCAATGTTTTGCATATGCTTTTTAAGGTCTATGAAAGCTAAGTCCTTTTTTGTTACGTTGTACTCCCTTTTCTTACCTATAGTGGATCAGTTAGCAACTTCATATTTTCCAAAGTAAAACATTCCAAATTAGGTAAAAGCGGTGAATCTTTGTGTCTAAATTGACTACGATACCTGCTCAGATCCCCCCGTGTCCACGTACAAATGATTGTTTAATTAAACGAGATACAACGCCCTTCCCATTTCCCATTCCCCTTTTGCTTTCGGGATCGCGTGGTTAATTTGTCAAATTGCAGCAAAAAGTCACATTTGGGATTTCATTTTTTATAATGTAGATTGTAGATATACAGGGTGGCGCATCTAAAACGAAACAGACGCATTTACAGGCAGCTCAGTTTGTTTTTTTTGGAAAAACGCTCAGACACGTCGATTTTGTTTTCGAGGAGGACACAAGTTTGGCAAAAAATCACGTTAACACGTGCAGCCCTCCTGAGCGGGGGTGACACCAACCCTAAAATCTTAAATGGAAAGGGGGTCGAGTGATTACCTTATTTTAAAGATCTTTCAATTCCCTTTGTAATGATGTAAAATGAGCGTCAGTTCAGTAGTTTGAAGATTTATTGATTTAAAGCTTAAAGTAGACTTTAATAGGTATATAAGATTAGTTTGTACTTCTTTCAGAAGAAATTTGACTAAAAGAATTTACTTAATAAGTAATTGATTTTGTTCACTACGCCCATGGTTTTTTATCATTTTGATGTGTTGAAAATAACTATTGGAGCGTTTTTTGTGACAAAAAAGTTATTTCCTGAAGAAAGATAAGGAAATATCTCGTACTTATTTTAAATAGGAATTTAGTACATACTTTGCGATTGATTTGACCAAACTTTGTTGCTGAAATAACTTGTAACGCTTTATTACATAAATTAACCATGGTATATTCCACAGCAGAAAAGCTGAAATTATCGAAATATTTTTCGGAAATAATCAGTGCGCTAAGAGAACAGCAGAAATATTTAATGAGCGACATGAGAACAGTAACGTGCATCGAAAATATGTTCTAGAACTGGTAGCTAAATTTCAGAAAACTGGGTCAGTCGCCAATAAAAAACGTAACATTGAAAATCTCATAAGAACGAAGCAATAGAAGTGGGGGTTTTAGGGCAAGTTTATGTAGATCCTACGTTAAGTATCCGCACATTGGAGAGTGTGTGTGGTGTTAGTCAAGGTACTGTCCAACGGATTCTAAAGTCCCATAGTTTTCATCCGTATAAAATTCACTTGGTACAAGAACTTAATGAAGACGATTTTGATCGGCAATTACAATTCTGTGAAGACATGAGTGAACGAATTATAAACGATGAACATTTCTATTCAACACTTGCTTTTCCGACGAATGTTCATTTTTCTTAAATGGCGTAGTAAATCGTCATAACTGCCGATATTGTTTCCGATTCTAATCCTAGAATTTATCATGAGATTCATACACAGCAGCCACAAAAATTAAATGTTTGGGCTGGTACTTTGATGATCATTTAGTTGGTCCTTTTTTCTTACCTGGAAATTTGACCGGTGAAATGTATTGGAATTTACTGGAAGACGACATAGATCCTGCATTAACAGCCATAATTGAAAATCAGAATGATCGGCGGTACATTGCGAATAGGTTGATGTTCCAGAGGTGCCACTGAATGGCCACCAAGATCGCCAGATTTATCACCCTTGGATTTCTTTATGTGGGGTCATTTAAAAAGCAAAATCTATGCTACTCAGCCAACATCAATAGAAGACCTGCGACAAAGAATTGTGAATTAGTGCCTTCAAATTACTCCTCAAATATTGCAAAACGTGCGACAAAGTTTTGAGCAAATCTTTATTATTGCATGGAGAGTCATGGTGGCCATTTTCAATATTTACTTGCCTAACGGGTCAGTTCATTCTTCATTTTTAAATTACTTTGCTGCCAAATGTATTGATCTCCACTAATGATGATGTATTAGTTTTATTTAAGCTTTAAATCAATAAATCTTCAAAACTACTGAACTGAAGTACCTTAATTTTATATCATTATAAAGGGAATTGAAATACCTTTAAAATAAGGTATCACTCGACCCCCCCTTTCCATTTAAGATTTTGGGGGTGGTGTCACCCCCGCTTAGGGGGCTGCACGTGCTAACGTGATTTTTTGTCAAACTTGCGTCCCCCTCGAAAACAAAATCGACGGGTCTAATCGTTTTTCAAAAAAAAAACTGAGCTGCTAGTAAATGCGTCGGTTTCGTTTTCGTTGCGCCAGCCTGTATATCACCATATACAGGGTGGCCAATATATAACTGACTGATTCAAATTGCGCGCCATTTTGATACACGCATTTCAGTGGATGACGCCTAGTAGTTGTTTAAAGCTTATGTGTCCAATTCAGCATGGAGCGCTACACGAGCTCACAACGTGTGCGTATTGTTGAAACGTTTTACTTCAATAATGAGTCGATTCCTGCAGCGATTCGGAAGCCACAGGATTTCGGTTGAAATAACGTGCCCGGTGTCAACACCATTCGTGAGTTGGTGCGGAAATTTTAATAAACAGGTGAAGCTAAAGACTCGCCAAGGTGTTCCAACCGTTCGTACTCCGGAAAATATCGGGAGAGTTCGTGAAAGTGTGGTGGAGCGCCCTGAGACGTCTACCAGACATCGTTCTCAAGAACTGTGTATTCGTCGTACGTCATTATGCACTAATTTAAAAAGAAACTTGCATTTGCGGCCATACAAAATTACACAATTATAATTATATGAAGATTTTTGAAAACATAATTAGGCGCTTATTTGTTCCTATGGCTAAGCCCCTATTGGCTAATTGAATTAACGCAACCCATTAAAGCAACGTCAAACAAAACAGGAACAATTTTAGTGGGCAATGTGGCGCAAAATCATCCAAATTGATATTTGCGCTTAAAATAATTGCTAAAAATGCGCGCGGAGAAGTGGTCCGTTCATTTTGCATGCAGAGCAGTTTATGGGGGAAAATTCCCCGCCAGTAATTGTGTCGCCGGCAAGGCGGCACGTCGTTTGAGATACTTTTAAGATTAAAATTGTCGGGACGTGGAAGGATTAGGCGCTCACACATACCAAAGTGTACAAACTATAGAGTAATAGAATCCCTGATGGTAACCGGTTTATTTTTTTTAACAACTGTTCCCTCATCTAAAAATTGCGCTCGGAGGACAGAGATTTTCGTCAAATGAAGACGCAATCAGCTTCGTGATCATTTCGCAGAGAAAAACGCCAAGTACTATTTGGACGGGTTACAGAGATGGGAGCATCGCTGGAAGAAGTGTGTCGTGCTGCAAGGAAACTTTGTTGAAAGATAAAAAAATGCCTTGTACCTTTGTTAGGTCGGAAACTTTCCAGGCCACCCTCGTATATAGACCGACAACTATACGATCAAACCTTAAAAGTGACTGTGAATTTAAGGCGGTCCAATATCTTGCGTTCTTGGGCCGTGATCATTGTCTTCTGCCGTTCTTCCTTCAATCTTACCCCCCACTATTAATGTCAAAAATTCATACTTTGTTTCCATCGCGATAGACAAACAAGTATTTGATGGTAACCTCTCGACATAGTAAGGGAATGATTGCAGTTCTGATCGCCAACGATACAAACTTGCTTAATGAGGTAATTTCCTGTAATGTATATTTCTCGGATCGAGATATGCACAACGCAAAATCTGATTGTAATATTGGATCACAAAGAGAAGCTACACACTTGAAAAATATGCTCTTCCGCCTATATGATGTTCCAAATGATCTTTCATAACAAATTGACGACTACCAAAGGAATAGTCAGAGGTTCTCTTTCCATATACATGTTGAAAATCGACTGCATAAAACGCTTTACTGAAAAATGGTGTAAAGTATAAACATAACAAGCCACTCTGTGCGTAACTGTTTGTGTTATGATTGGGATTGATTTAATTGAGCATAAATATATAATGATATGTAGCTATTATTATACAGAGATAAATAAACTGCAAATTATTCGACGGTGTTCCAATTAGGTGATGATAAAAAATGATGTTATGAAACCACGACTCGTCTGATACTTTCACCGAATGCATTGAGAGCCCGAGCATACGCCAACACCGCTGTAATTGTTGGTTGATACAGTGGGAATGCAAGAAATGTACCAAATGAATTTGGAAAGAGTTAAAGATGCATCTCTGCGTGTTGCTCTCTACACGTCTATAGTATTAAATAATATGCAGCAAGAATACCTGGTCGATGAAATCTTCGTTGATTCTTTTGGGCTACTTCTCGCATTCCGAATTTATAAAGAATTAATCAAGAACCAACGTGTTTTCGAGCTCCAGTGGTGAAACTTGCAAGCAGTCGTTAACGTTAATAAGGAATTCAGATCTCTTTCTACCAACCTTCGATAGCTCAGTTGGTAGAGCGGTGGACTGTAGTGGAATCATGCCTTGTAGACATCCATAGGTCGCTGGTTCAAATCCGGCTCGAAGGATCCTTTTTTATTTCTTCAATAATTGAAATTAAGGTGATATGGTGTGATTGAAAACACGGAATCAGTTTTACCAACCTTCGATAGCTCAGTTGGTAGAGCGGTGGACTGTAGTGGAATCATGCCTTGTAGACATCCATAGGTCGCTGGTTCAAATCCGGCTCGAAGGATCCTTTTTTATTTCTTCAATAATTGAAATTAAGGTAATATGGTGTGATTGAAAATACTGAATCAGTTTTACCAACCTTCGATAGCTCAGTTGGTAGAGCGGTGGACTGTAGTGGAATCAAGCCTTGTAGACATCCATAGGTCGCTGGTTCAAATCCGGCTCGAAGGATCCTTTTTTATTTCTTCAATAATTGGAATTAAGGTAACATGCTGTGAATGAAAATATGGAATCAGTGTTACCAACCTTCGATAGCTCAGTTGGTAGAGCGGTGGACTGTAGTGGAATTGTGCCTTGTAGACATCCATAGGTCGCTGGTTCAAATCCGGCTCGAAGGATACTTTTTTATTTCTTCAATAATTGAAATTAAGGTGATATGGTGTGATTGAAATTACAGAATCAGTTTTACCAACCTTCGATAGCTCAGTTGGTAGAGCGGTGGACTGTAGTGGAATCATGCCTTGTAGACATCCATAGGTCGCTGGTTCAAATCCGGCTCGAAGGATCCTTTTTTATTTCTTCAATAATTGAAATTAAGGTGATATGGTGTGATTGAAAATACAGAATCAGTTTTACCAACCTTCGATAGCTCAGTTGGTAGAGCGGTGGACTGTAGTGGAATCATGCCTTGTAGACATCCATAGGTCGCTGGTTCAAATCCGGCTCGAAGGATCCTTTTTTATTTCTTCAATAATTGAAATAAAGGTGATATGGTGTGATTGAAAATACAGAATCAGTTTTACCAACCTTCGATAGCTCAGTTGGTAGAGCGGTGGACTGTAGTGGAAGCATGCATTGTAGACATCCATAGGTCGCTGGTTCAAATCCGGCTTGAAGGATCCTTTTTTATTTCTTCAATAATTGAAATTAAGGTGATATGGTGTAATTGAAATTACAGACTCAGTTTTATCAACCTTCGATAGCTCAGTTGGTAGAGCGGTGGACTGTAGTGGAATCATGCCTTGTAGACATCCATAGGTCGCTGGTTCAAATCCGGCTCGAAGGATCCTTTTTTATTTCTTCAATAATTGAAATAAAGGTGATATGGAGTCATTGAAAATACAGAATCAGTTTTACCAACCTTCGATAGCTCAGTTGGTAGAGCGGTGGACTGTAGTGGAATTGTGCCTTGTAGACATCCATAGGTCGCTGGTTCAAATCCGGCTCGAAGGATCCTTTTTTATTTCTTCAATAATTGATATTAAGGTGATATGGTGTGATTGAAAATACGGAATCAGTTTTACCAACCTTCGATAGCTCAGTTGGTAGAGCGGTGGACTGTAGTGGAATTGTGCCTTGTAGACATCCATAGGTCGCTGGTTCAAATCCGGCTCGAAGGATCCTTTTTTATTTCTTCAGTAATTGAAATTAGGGTGATATGGTATGATTGAAAATACAGAATCAGTTTTACCAACCTTCGATAGCTCAGTTGGTAGAGCGGTGGACTGTAGTGGAACTGTGCCTTGTAGACATCCATAGGTCGCTGGTTCAAATCCGGCTCGAAGGATCCTTTTTTATTTCTTCAATAATTGAAATTAAGGTGATATGGTGTGATTGAAAATACAGAATCAGTTTTACCAACCTTCGATAGCTCAGTTGGTAGAGCGGTGGACTGTAGTGGAATCATGCCTTGTAGACATCCATAGGTCGCTGGTTCAAATCCGGCTCGAAGGATCCTTTTTTATTTCTTCAATAATTGAAATGAAGGTGATATGGTGTGATTGAAAATACGGAATCAGTTTTACCAACCTCCGATAGCTCAGTTGGTAGAGCGGTGGACTGTAGTGGAATCATGCCTTGTAGAGATCCATAGGTCGCTGGTTCAAATCCGGCTCGAAGGATCCTTTTTATTTCTTCAATAATTGAAATATATTTGATATGGTGTGATTGAAAATGCAGAATCAGTTTTACAAACCTTAGCTGGCTCAGTTGGTAGAGCGGTGGACTGTAGTGGAATCATGCCTTGTAGACATCCATAGGTCGCTGGTTCAAATCCGGCTCGAAGGATTCTTTTTTATTTCTTCAATAATTGAAATATATTTGATATGGTGTGATTGAAAATGCAGAATCAGTTTTACAAACCTTAGCTGGCTCAGTTGGTAGAGCGGTGGACTGTAGTGGAATCATGCCTTGTAGACATCCATAGGTCGCTGGTTCAAATCCGGCTCGAAGGATCCTTTTTTATTTCTTCAATAATTGGAATTAAGGTGATATGGTGTGGTTGAAAATACGGAATCAGTTTTACCAACCTTCGATAGCTCAGTTGGTAGAGCGGTGGACTGTAGTGGAATCATGCCTTGTAGACATCCATAGGTCGCTGGTTCAAATCCGGCTCGAAGGATTTTTTTTTATTTCTTCAATAGTTGAAACATATTTGATATGGTGTGATTGAAAATACAGAATCAGTTTTACCAACCTTCGATAGCTCAGTTGGTAGAGCGGTGGACTGTAGTGGAATCATGCCTTGTAGACATCCATAGGTCGCTGGTTCAAATCCGGCTCGAAGGATCCTTTTTTATTTCTTCAATAATTGAAATTAATGTGATATGGTGTGATTGAAAATACAGAATCAGTTTTACCAACCT
The DNA here is from genome assembly GCA_963669975.1 of Acanthoscelides obtectus. Classification (NCBI taxonomy): domain Eukaryota; kingdom Metazoa; phylum Arthropoda; class Insecta; order Coleoptera; family Chrysomelidae; genus Acanthoscelides; species Acanthoscelides obtectus. The sequence continues at coordinate 70,706,067 of CAVLJG010000009.1, forward strand.
TCGATAGCTCAGTTGGTAGAGCGGTGGACTGTAGTGGAATCATGCCTTGTAGACATCCATAGGTCGCTGGTTCAAATCCGGCTCGAAGGATCCTTTTTTATTTCTTCAATAATTGAAATTAAGGTGATATGGTGTGATTGAAAATACAGAATCAGTTTTACCAACCTTCGATAGCTCAGTTGGTAGAGCGGTGGACTGTAGTGGAATCATGCCTTGTAGACATCCATAGGCCGCTGGTTCAAATCCGGCTCGAAGGATCCTTTTTTATTTCTTCAATAATTGAAGTTAAGGTGATATGGTGTGATTGAAAATACAGAATCAGTTTTACCAACCTTCGATAGCTCAGTTGGTAGAGCGGTGGACTGTAGTAGAATCATGCCTTGTAGACATCCATAGGTCGCTGGTTCAAATCCGGCTCGAAGGATCCTTTTTTATTTCTTCAATAATTGAAATTAAGGTGATATGGTGTGATTGAAATTACAGAATCAGTTTTACCAACCTTCGATAGCTCAGTTGGTAGAGCGGTGGACTGTAGTGGAATCAAGCCTTGTAGACATCCATAGGTCGCTGGTTCAAATCCGGCTCGAAGAATCCTTTTTTATTTCTTCAGCAGTTGAAATTAAGGTGACATGGTGTGATTGAAAATACAGAATCAGTTTTATCAACCTTAGATAGCTCAGTTGGTAGAGCGGTGAACTGTAGTGGAATCATGCCTTGTAGACATCCATAGGTCGCTGGTTCAAATCCGGCTCGAAGGATCCTTTTTTATTTCTTTAATAATTGAAATTGACGTGATATGGTATGATCGAAAATACCGAATCAGTTTTACCAACCTTCGATAGCTCAGTTGGTAGAGCGGTGGACTGTAGTGGAATCATGCCTTGTAGACATCCATAGGTCGCTGGTTCAAATCCGGCTCGAAGGATCCTTTTTTATTTCTTTAATAATTGAAATTGACGTGATATGGTATGATCGAAAATACAGAATCAGTTTTACCAACCTTCGATATCTCAGTTGGTAGAGCGGTGGACTGTAGTGGAATTGTGCCTTGTAGACATCCATAGGTCGCTGGTTCAAATCCGGCTCGAAGGATTCTTTTTTATTTCTTCAATACTTGAAAGTAAGATAACATCGTATGAATGAAAATATAGAATCAGTTTTACCAACCTGCGATAGCTCAGTTGGTAGAGCGGTGGACTGTAGTGGAACTGTGTCTTGTAGACATCCATAGGTCGCTGGTTCAAATCCGGCTCGAAGGATCCTTCTTTATTTCTTCAATACTTGAAAGTAAGATAACATCGTATGAATGAAAATATAGAATCAGCGTTACCAACCTGCGATAGCTCAGTTGGTAGAGCGATGGACTGTAGTGGAGCTGTGCCTTGTAGACATCCAGAGGTCGCTTGTTCAAATCCGGTCGAAGGATCCTTTTTTATTTCTTCAATACTTGAAAGTAAGATAAAATCGTATGAATGAAAATATAGAATCAGTTTTACCAACCTGCGATAGCTCAGTTGGTAGAGCGGTGGACTGTAGTGGAATTGTGCCTTGTAGACATCCATAGGTCGCTGGTTCAAATCTGGCTCGAAGGATCCTTTTTTATTTCTTCAATACTTGAAAGTAGGATAAAATCGTATGAGTGAAAATATAGAATCAGTTTTACCAACCTGCGATAGCTCAGTTGGTAGAGCGGTGGACTGTAGTGGAACTGTGCCTTGTAGACATCCATAGGTCGCTGGTTCAAATCCGGCTCGAAGGATCCTTTTTTATTTCTTCAATACTTGAAAGTAAGATAACATCGTATGAATGAAAATATAGAATCAGTGTTACCAACCTTCGATAGCTCAGTTGGTAGAGTGGTGGACTGTAGTGGAACTGTGCATTGGAGACATCCATAGGTCGCTGGTTCAAATCCGGCTCGAAGGATCCTTTTTTATTTCTTCAGTAATTGAAATTAAGGTGATATAGTGTGATTGAAATTGCAGAATCAGTTTTACCAAGCTTCGATAGCTCAGTTGGTAGAGCGGTGGACTGTAGTGGAATAATGCCTTGTAGACATCCATAGGTCGCTGGTTCAAATCCGGCTCGAAGGATCCTTTTTTATTTCTTCAATAATTGAAATTAAGGTGATATGGTGTGATTGAAAATACAAAATCAGTTTAGCAACCTTCGATAGCTCAGTTGGTAGAGCGGTGGACTGTAGTGGAATCATGCCTTGTAGACATCCATATGTCGCTGGTTCAAATCCGGTTCGAAGGATCCTTTTTTATTTCTTCAATATTTGAAATTAAGGTAATATGGTGTGATTGAAAATACGGAATCAGTTTTACCAACCTTCGATAGCTCAGTTGGTAGAGCGGTGGACTGTAGTGGAATCATGCCTTGTAGACATCCATAGGTCGCTGGTTCAAATCCGGCTCGAACGATTCTTTTTTATTTTTTCAATAATTGAAATATATTTGATATGGTGTGATTGAAAATACAGAATCAGTGTTACAAACCTTAGATAGCTCAGTTGGTAGAGCGGTGGACCGTAGTGGAATCATGCCTTGAAGACATCCATAGGTCGCTGGTTCAAATCCAGCTCGAAGGATCCTTTTTTATTTCTTCAGTAATTGAAATTAGGGTGATATGGTGTGATTGAAATTACAGAATCAGTTTTACCAACCTCCGATAGCTCAGCTGGTAGATCGGTGGACTGTAGTGGAACTGTGCCTTGTAGACATCCATAGGTCGCTGGTTCAAATCCGGCTCGAAGGATCCTTTTTTATTTCTTCAATACTTGAAAGTAAGATAAAATCGTATGAATGAAAATATAGAATCAGCTTTACCAACCTGCGATAGCTCAGTTGGTAGAGCGATGGACTGTAGTGGAGCTGTGCCTTGTAGACATCTAGAGGTCGCTTGTTCAAATCCGGCTCGAAGGATCCTTTTTTATTTCTTCAATACTTGAAAGTAAGATAAAATCGTATGAATGAAAATATAGAATCAGTTTTACCAACCTGCGATAGCTCAGTTGGTAGAGCGGTGGACTGTAGTGGAATTGTGCCTTGTAGACATCCATAGGTCGCTGGTTCAAATCCGGCTCGAAGGATCCTTTTTTATTTCTTCAATACTTGAAAGTAGGATAAAATCGTATGGGTGAAAATATAGAATCAGTTTTACCAACCTGCGATACCTCAGTTGGTAGAGCGGTGGATTGTAGTGGAACTGTGCCTTGTAGACATCCATAGGTCGCTGGTTCAAATCCGGCTCGAAGGATCCTTTTTTATTTCTTCAATACTTGAAAGTAAGATAACATCGTATGAATGAAAATATAGAATCAGTGTTACCAACCTTCGATAGCTCAGTTGGTAGAGCGGTGGACTGTAGTGGAACCGTGCATTGGAGACATCCATAGGTCGCTGGTTCAAATCCGGCTCGAAGGATCCTTTTTTATTTCTTAAATTATCGAGATTTAGGTAATATATTATGAATGAAAATATAGAACCAGACTCAAAAAAATATAAGTAGTCATACATTACAATATTATCAAAATACTTATTCCACGTACCCTAAATGCAGAACAGCTGCTTCAAAACAACAATTTATGGAACAACATTGTGCCACTGCGTTTCCGGAAGTAAAACTGTGATATAGTTTGTACCCCAAAACTTACTTTGCTTAAGTTTCACGCGCACTGCCATACTCCTAGAAACTTCCTTGCTATTCAGTAGTAGAAGTTCCAAAATTCAAGTCCCTGTGGCCGTGACTATGCTTATTGTCACGCAATAAAATAGTAGGCCCACTTGGAACATACGCCTACACGAAATAGTCCAGCTAGGTTGGAAGGAAACTTTAGAATCACTATCAATTAAGTATGGTAGTATTTTGCTGATAGTCAAGGAACAGTAGTAACTATTCTGTGAAGTTTGTCCAAGAAAATCCCATGGATCCCATGGATTTATGTTCATTGTTGAATATAACTAATAATTTTTTGTTACTACGAGTAAATGTAGTCTGTTTTATAACTCAAATCATTGTTGCTGATTGTATTTATTTCATAATTTTAATAGTTTGTAAGTACCATGCCACCAGATAAAGTAAATGAGTGAATAATTAACGATGCTTCTTCTATATTTGTCAGATACCACCATGTAACGACAGCGTCAGTCTCCGTTTTGCGATTGCGTCAGCTTTATGTGACAGTGTTGCCAGACGTTAAGGAATTTATCAGAAATGCGTTACCTTAAAGTCTAATCCAATTAAGAAGCTTAAAGAACAAAGTAGACCATTTGAAATAATAGAGTATCCAAGACAGTAAAGCGGCAATGCGTGAATTTATACACAATTTCTGTAGATCTGTGCTAAGATTCATAACATAAAGTCATGTTTCATCTTGTTTCAGCTACGATTGGTTCGAAGGCCTAGGCTTAAAATGGTATGCTCTACCTGCAGTCTCCAACATGATGTTCGACTGCGGAGGCATCCAGTTTACTGCAGCCCCGTTCAACGGATGGTACATGAGCACGGAAATCGGATGCAGAGACCTGTGCGATGCTACCAGGCTCAATATGCTGGAGGTACGTTGTTCTAAACAACCGCTCATTAAATGCCGATTTTAGAAATTACGCTTGAGCAGCAAGAAAAATAGTATATAAGTCACATGGAAAAAGAACACAAATATCCTGGGATGAGATACCTCAGGAAATCGATCATCTGGAGTATACCCAAACATGTTATCCATTAATAGTTATAATAATAATAAATGCCTTTATTTTCAAACAGTTCACAAACAAATATCAAAAAAAGAAACATGAGTATTAACGAGAAGAAAAATGACGACTGTTTGAAAACCACAAGGGGAAGTAGACTATCTAGTGCTCTTCCACTCAGACCTTGGAACTATTAAAAACATTATGCCAGTATTTACATCCATCAAGCATATACAAGCATCAATATGAACAACATGTAAGTTAAAAAAAAAAGAGAGAAAAGTGAGAAACATGGTAGTAAATTAAAAAAAAATCTAGAATAATATATATACACATATGTTTTCACACCGCATAAACAACCGTCAATATGAACGACAATCAAGTTTAAAAAAAGAGAAAAGAGAAAAACGTGGTAGTAACTTTAAAAGTCTAGAATAATATATGTACGTATATATGTTACGGTTTAAGTACTTACTTAGCTAGATTATAGGCTAGCTGGATTGTATACAGACTTTCCATATGTCTGGTTACTTTAATGGAAAATCAACTTTTCACTAAAATAGCTACGAATAAGGGTTGGCTTGTATACTATCCAGTTAGTCTATAAACTGTACAAGCTTCAACGATGTTACATAGGTAAAATTTTTGGTTAGTTCACAAACTCTTCACAGTGGGTACGTAAAGTGTGAGCTCAGCATTCCCAGTAATATATAATAAACAATTCGTTGGTTAGTATGTAAACCAACTAATCCTCTGGTTAATTTATTGGAAAAGTGAGATTATGTTTGTAGGTGGTTTATAGCAGGTATTCGCCAATGTAAAATTCCAACGTTATCACTCCCTAATCAAATTTGCAGCATAAAAATAACACATGTTGCAATTACAGCATATCAACCTATTTTAATTTCAATGCAAAATAAGTCTATAACGCATAGGTGGCTGTGAAAAATAAAAGCCATGACAATTGTTTTTATTAACCACAGCTATTGGAATACGTTTAAAATAGTTTTGGGTAGTTAAGGTTTTCAAAATGGGTAGAGGAAAGGTTATTAGTGAGAAAATTCGGTTACTGATAATTAAATTTTTTAATTCTGGGAAATCAAACTCAGAAATTGCAACTTTGTTAGACTTCGCGGTACAGTGTGAGAAATATTCTTAGAAGATATAACGTAACTGGTTCAGTCAATATTAAGCCACGATATGTGAAAAAAAATAATATCACAAATGCCTACCGAATGGCATTAAGAAGAATAATCGTGAAAAACAGGGGTGCCAATTATTTACAATTAAGTGCTCTGTAGAGTGTCGCTATTGGAAGGAGAATTTCGAGGTCTACAACTCATAGAGAGGCCCACAAACTGGGATTTAGCACTTGCAAGGTAAGTTTTCTGATGAAAAAAGTGAAGTAAAAACCCTAAAGTTGCACAACTTGTTTATAGGCCAAAGAAAAGCCACTATTAATGCCAATGCAAGAGAAAAATCGGCTTAGATGGTCTAAAGAACATAGACATAGACACCTCAACAATGGTGTGCAATACAATGGAGTGATGAGGCCCGATTCGAAGTTTGTGTTGGTGACAGTCGCAGTAGAGTTATTCGCAAAAAAAATTAAGGATTCCATGTTGACTGCCTGAAGAGAAAAGTGAAATTTCCAGCATCCATTATGGTCTGGGGCAGTATGTCATCAAAAGGAGTAGGAAAACTTCATTTTATTGATGGAAATGTGGATACAAACAAATATTTGGCAATTTTAGAAGAATCGCTTTTACCAGTGATGGAAGAATATTTGACATCCGGCCAAGATTTTGTGTACCAGCAAGATGGTGCAGCGTTCCATACCTCAAAAAAGGCTATAAAATGGATGGAAGAAGATAATTTACCACTTTTGAAATGGGTTTCTAGCAGTCCAGATCTGTCACCTATTGAAACTTTGTGATGAAAATTTGCTGTTGCTTTGTTAACTTCGCGCATTTATTCGCACATTGTTTATTTGTTCAGATGTTCTATTAGTTATAGGTCTAAGTGATTTCAAATATGTATTTTTTACGACTAGAGTGTATCTCAAATTGTTTTAGAAATAAATAGTTTCGTCATGTTTAGTTTATATATATTATATATATATATATATATATATATATATTATATATATAATATAATTATGCTTGAAGTTTCTTTTCTCTCTAGTCGAAGTGCCTTTCCATTTTTTGTGTTTTTCCCTTTATGGCACACAGACTATGTAAATTAAATCATTATGCTATGTATTGCTCACTAAAGGGTATCTATACTGTTAGGCAATAAATGCTTTATTATTATTATCATATCAATCTTCTTGTTTTGAAAGGGTCTATCTGAATGTGCAACAAGGTATGGAATATTTAGTTGAAATAAATTTATAGAATTTGACATTTTTTCAAATGAAGTGTACATAATTTAATGTATATTTAGATAGATCCTTCCAAGAGAAAGATATTGGTATAACATAGAATTTTGCTGATTGGTTCATGAATTGTAAGCGACTCGGTGTACAAAAACTTTGACAGCCTGCCATTCCGCTATTTTGAAATATAGTCATTTTATATTATAGAATCAATAAGCACTCATAAATACCTTCAAAATAAAGAATTGCACGCCCCCCCCCCCATTTTATTCAAATAAATGTGACAAGATGGCGCCCTGCCACCATTTTGCAATTACTGTCACTTTTATGCTAAAGTATAGCCTGTCAAAAATAAATAAAAAGTACTGTATATCAATTTGTTGCTTGTAAAACTCCATCTAACTCCAAACCAGCAAAGTAAGTTACCACACACATAGCAAAACCCGATTACTCCATCGCTGATGAAAAGTTGGCGAAAGCAACTTCCGGACAGCAACAAGCTGCCGCGAGTGATAGCGGTCTACCTTTATTGACATTAAATTTGTCAAAGTACCCTTTTCGTTATCCGCCGGTGAAGTTCTCGTAATGCGATTTCGCTTTCATTGACCATTTTTCCTGAGCACCTACATACATTAGGAGGAGTTGCCAGATAGAGCGCAGCGCCGAAATGTTCTTCCCTGGGGCCCTTTGGGAACGGGAACTCCCTTACTACATATACTAAGTGACATATAAATCCGAACACCCAGTTTAAATGGTTTTATTTTAATAAAAGTTGGTGAATGTATTTATCTTACTGTAAATAACAAGTGAAAAAATTTTCAGCCTTATCAGTTGGACATTCCTGTTTTTATACTGCTTTTTTTTAATTCACTAACGCTATAAAAATGAATATTTCAGCCGCAGTAAAGAATCAACGTTGGCGGATTTTGGTTCTTGACATCCTTTACGATCGGTTACGATGTCTAGAGTACGGAGACCTGTACGATTTCGTCAACTTAGTGAGTTTGATAGGGGCTGTATAGTGGGACTTCGGGAAGCTGGACTTTCTTTTCGGGCAATTGCAGTTAGAGTGCAAAGAAGTGTAGACACTGTGGTTAGGTGTTTTCAGGCATGGCGTCGAGAAGGACATACGCAAAGAGCAAGGGGCACTGGACGCCGCCGTAGAACAACAGACCATGAAGATCGCCGCCTAAGATTATTGACCTTAAGGGACCGTTTCTCCACTACCAGGTCCATTGCAAATGAATGGTTTGCAGAACACGGAAGAACTATTGGCATGCCAAGTGTTTACCGACGAATGACAAGTTTTGGCTTGTTTTCATACCGGCCACACTGGGTCCTCCCTTTAACTCGAGAACACCGACGTAATCGCCTTGAGTGGTGCAGACAACGGTCACTCTGGGATCAGGAATGGAACAGTATTGTCTTTAGTGACGAGTCTCGATTTTGTTTAGGCATGCACGATGGTCGTGCCAGGGTTAGAAGGCGATGTGGTGAAAGGAGGAATCCACAGTTTTTTGTTGAAAGACATGTTCATCACACTGTTGGAGTTATGGTTTGGGGTGCTATAGCTTATGGTTCCAGGTCACCTTTAATCTTCATCAGAGGTAACATGAACGCGCAGCGTTATATCCACGAAGTTCTAGAACCCCATCTTTTACCCTATCTTGACACCCTGGCAGATGCAACTTTCCAACAAGATAATGCCCGACCACATGTTGCAAGAGTCACAATAGACTTCTTTCAACATAATGATGTCACATTGTTACCATGGCCACCAAGATCTCCCGACTTATCCCCAATTGAGCACGTGTGGGATATGATGGGTAGGAGATTGCTCAATTTGCAACGTCCTCCTCAGACCCTAGAAGCACTTCGAGAGGAGTTGGTGGTTGCCTGGAATGAGATAACACAGGAGGACATTGACCACCTGATCAGAAGCATGCCTAGGCGCGTTGGAGAATGCGTAGCATATCAGGGTGCATCCACACATTATTAAAGGTCAAAGGGCTTTAAAGCAGTGCAATGATTTTGAAATTTTTATCATTTACTTATTATGCTTCATTAAGTACTTATACAAAATTTTATTACAATAAAACCATTTAAACTGGGTGTTCGGATTTATATGTCACTTAGTATATTAGATACAGACATCAGTCTCGTTAACAGTTCAGATTAAGATATCACGGTGCTGGTGTGGTGAAAAGTAAAACTAAAGGTGGCGTCAAATAGTTTAGTGTAGTTCCCATAACGGCTGTAGTCTGACTGCACTACGTACGGTGCACATGCGTCTTTCTATTAGGTTATAGAAAAAAGTTTCTGAGGCTTTCGATGTAGGTGGCAATACTGTGAAAATGTGCAACTACAAGGCACTCATGCTTAATACAAAAAAACCTGAGAAGTGTTGCCTTGTACGTGAGCAAGCACGAGCTTATAGATATAATGGGTGACAAAAAACGGGTATACAATTTACGATAGAGATAGAGAGTGACCAACAACTGGCCTTCTTGGACGTACTAGTCAGGAAACGAGGTAACAAGCTGGGTCACACGGTGTACAGGAAACCAACGCACACAGACAGATACCTGCACGCTTTGTCCAACCATCATCCAATTCAGAACCCTGACAGAATGAGCTCGAAGGATTTGCGAACCGGTGAACCTCCAGACAGAACTTGAACACCTGAAAACTGCGTTCGAAGCAAACGGCTACAGCAAGAGGGACATTGAAAGATCAATGAGCTCGAGAGCCAGGCCACGTAAAACCGAACAGCGTCCCACCACCTCTCAAGCTTATCTTCCATTTGTGCCAAGAGTCACGGACAAGACTGGTAGACTCCTGAAGAGACATGACATTAAAACAATCTTCAAGCCTACGAAGAAAATCCAACAAACCATCAGATCGGCAAAGGACAAGAAGGACCCACTCTCAGCTGCAGGAGTCTACCGCATACCGTATTCATGCTGCAAAGTATACATTGGAACCACGAGAAGATCAATGGGAACGAGACTCAATGGGCACAAAGCAAATTTCCGGCTAGGACAAACTGAGAAGTCTGCGGTAGCTGAACATGCACTAAGCAATGGGGACCATAGGATACGCTTTGGGAGCTGCAGGTTGCTGTCATCAGTCAACGGCTATCACAATAGACTGGTCAGGGAAGCTATCGAGATTCACAAACATCCAGATAACTTCAACAGGAAGGAAGAGACCCTCAGACTCAACCCGATCTGGCACCCGATCCTCAGAAACGCCCGAGTAGTGCCGATCGACATCCCGAAGTCAACTGAAGTGGAACAAGCCACGTCATCTACCCTCAGGTATAAATACAACCTGCGCAAGAGAAATCGTCAGTCAGCTGATGAGGCCAAGGAAAATGGGAGAAGACCGACAATAGTTGTATACCCAAGAGGGGAAAGAACAGCCCGTGTACAACAGGTGGACAAAAAGAAGCCTGTCGATTGAGGTGGCCAGAGTCAAGCACGGACTCGAGGCTAACCTCAGGAGATGAAGACAAACAGCAAACTGACTGACTGACTCCAGTCGACGAGGAAGGAGCGAAGGCTCACCAACCTTAATGCGGGAGCGCAGGACCCTCAAGGAAGAGGCCGTCCATAAACGTCGAGAACCGATGGATTAAACTTTCACCACGTGCTGTGTGTGAAATCGTTAGTCTACATCCAGCATCGGAAATGGAAGGATCTCTGAAGAAGCTTGCCACTCGTGCTAGCGAAACGTTAGGAAGAAATTCCAACCGACGACAGCCTTTGGACACGAATCAAGACAGCAGTTTAAAAAAATGGTAAACATCTATGTATGTTTATCCGATTTTAATAATTTGTGGCATTTATGTTCAGTGTCCCCTACTAGTAAAATGATTTAATTTTCAGCTTGATTCGTCATGGAGCGTTTAGACAGAAGGGTGCGAGTATACCAGCGAAGTCAATGTGCTGTTCCATACATAACCCCAGCTTTTGTACTTTATAATATATATTTGATTCAACTATTGCGTGAATTTTGTGATAACTAAGGCACATTCATTTCCAGACCATAGCTCTGAACATGGGCCTAGACACCCGCACTCCCATCACCCTATGGAAAGACAAAGCCATGGTGGAAGCCAACTTGGCAGTGCTTCACAGCTTCCAGCAGAAAGGTGTCACCATCGTTGACCATCACACGGCTTCCGAGTCCTTCATGAAGCACCTCGAAAACGAGGTTAGGCTCAGAAACGGGTGTCCAGCAGACTGGGTTTGGATTGTGCCACCACTGTCTGGATCTGCAACACCGGTGTTCCACCAGGAGATGGCATTGTACTATTTGAAACCGTCTTACGAATACCAGGTTGGTCAACAGAAATATTCTTTGTAGTGATTGTTGATTTCCGATCTATTTGAACACTATACAGGGTGTCCGCAAAGTTGGGGTTTTCCTTTTCAGAAACAACTACCCTTGAAAGAACAAAGGTAATGTGTAGTGAAACGAGGGCGACCAAGTAAAAAAAATAAAGGAAAAAGTACTCACTCTCCAGTTGACGAGAAGGGCTAAGTACGTCTCTGCCCGAAATTATACCGCTCCAACAGAAAATGAAATCAGCTGATGCGCTACCGAGCAGACGTAAATAGTCTAGGTATTTCATCCCGTCCAATCGATTTGGGAGAATAAATGGTCCAATGAGCCTACCGTTCACCATGCTAGCCCAAACATTCACAGAAAATGTTTGTTGAAAATGTGCCCGACGGACAGCGTGCGGATTTTTTACTGACCAAACATGAGTGTTGCGAAAGTTATTCACCCCATTACGCGTGAACGTAGATTCGTCTGTCACCAATATGCACTTCAAAAAGTCCGGATTATTGTCATGTTGATGCAACAACCACTCACAAAACCGCACTCTTGCTGGAAAATCGTCAGGTTGAAGGGCTTGTACACGTTGGACGTGAAACGGATACAGCCCCTCTTCACGCAGCGTTTGTCACACTTTAGTTTTTGATACTTGTACTTCTCTAGCCACGTCTCTAGTGCTTGTTGTTTTTTGAAACGCAATCGATTATACGAGTTCGTTTACCTCTACACGCGTGACCGTAACCGTAGGTTGAAGATTCATACTGACCTGACACACTGACCCCGACCCCCGACCCAGTTCTGTCGTCGGGTTGAGCTAGTAGCCGGTACCAGTTGGGGATATCGCGAGTCGCGGCTACAGGACGGTATTCAGATATTTTTGATGTTGCAGAGCCCTTTATCTCGGTTCCCTTAAGACATTGGTGTATATGGTACTAAGAAAAGTTGCTTATGTTTTCAAGATCTACACGCCGTGTAAAGGAAAACCCCAACTTTGCGGACACCCTGTATAAATGAATGTCCCAATAATAGAAACATCCTGTAGAAGATAGTATGTTAATGTTATAAGGTCGTATATCCAGAGCAGTTCCTTTAGGGTTAGCAAATAATCTGGTATCTCGAAATAATAATATAATTCTAGTTGCAGAATCCCAAATAAATGATAATTACGCAAAACATCATAACCTCCGTTTAAACGCTACAAAATCAAAAGATATACTTCTAGTTGCAGAATCTCAAATAAATGATAATTACCCATAACATCATAATCTCTGTTTAAACCCTACAAAATCAAAAGGTATACTTCAAAAAATTTAGGAAATATACTAAGTGACATATAAATCCGAACACCCAGTTTAAATGGTCTTATTTTAATAAAAGTTGGTGAATGTATTTATCTTACTGTAAATAACAAGTGAACAAATTTTCAGCCTTATCAGTTGGACATTCCGGTTTTATATATATACTAAGTGACATATAAATCCGAACACCCAGTTTAAATGGTCTTATTTTAATAAAAGTTGGTGAATGTATTTATCTTACTGTAAATAACAAGTGAACAAATTTTCAGCCTTATCAGTTGGACATTCCGGTTTTTATACTGCTTTTTTTTAATTCACTAACACTCTAAAAATGAATATTTCAGCCGCAGTAAAGAATCAACGTTGGCGGATTTTGGTTCTTGACATCCTTTACGATCGGTTACGATGCCTAGAGTACGGAGACCTGTACGATTTCGTCAACTTAGTGAGTTTGATAGGGGCCGTATAGCGGGACTTCGGGAAGCTGGACTTTCTTTTCGGGCAATTGCAGTTAGAGTGCAAAGAAGTGTAGACACTGTGGTTAGGTGTTGTCAGGCATGGCTTCGAGAAGGCACTGGACGCCGCCGTAGAACAACAGACCGCCGCCTAAGATTATTGGCTTTAAGGGACCGTTTCTCCACTACCAGGTCCATTGCAAATGAATGGTTTGCAGAATACGGAAGACCTATTGGCATGCGAAGTGTTTACCGACGAATGAGAAGTTTTGGCTTGTTTTCATACCGGCCACACTGGGTCCTCCCTTTAACTCGAGAACACCGACGTAATCGCCTTGAGTGGTGCAGACAACGGTCACTCTGGGATCAGGAATGGAACAGTATTTTCTTTAGTGACGAGTCTCGATTTTGTTTAGGCATGCACGATGGTCGTGCCAGGGTTAGAAGGCGACGTGGTGAAAGGAGAAATCCACAGTTTTTTGTTGAAAGACATGTTCATCACACTGTTGGAGTTATGGTTTGGGGTGCTATAGCTTATGGTTCCAGGTCACCTTTAATCTTCATCAGAGGCAACATGAACGTTCAGCGTTATATCCACGAAGTTCTAGAACCCCATCTTTTACCCTATCTTGACACCCTGGCAGATCCAACTTTCCAACATGATAATGCCCGACCACATGTTGCAAGAGTCACAATAGACTTCTTTCAACATAATGATGTCACATTGTTACCATGGCCACCAAGATCTTCCGACTTATCCCCAATTGAGCACGTGTGGGATATGATGGGTAGGAGATTGCTCAATTTGCAACGTCCTCCTCAGACTCTAGAAGCACTTCGAGAGGAGTTGGTGGTTGCCTGGAATGAGATACCACAGGAGGACATTGACCACCTGATCAGAAGCATGCCTAGGCGCGTTGAGGATGCGTAGCACATCGGGGTGCATCCACACATTATTAAAGGTCAAAGGGCTTTAAAGCAGTGCAATCATTTTGAAATTTTTATCATTTACTTATTATGCTTCATTAAGTACTTACACAAAATTTTATTAAAATAAAACCATTTAAACTGGGTGTTCGGATTTATATGTCACTTAGTATACTTATACAAAATTTTATTAAAATAAAACCATTTAAACTGGGTGTTCGGATTTATATGTCTCTTAGTATATGTTGTCCCTTCTTTCGATTTTTTTTTTCAACTACCTGCAGCAGTATTCTAAATCCTTTTCATCTGATAATTTCTTGGTGTATATGGAAATGACTAAAAACAATATTACCAAGTTACGATAGAAGAAAAAACACACTAAAATGCACAAAAAATGCATTTCATGAAAAGACAAAATTAAAAAGGATTTTTCTAGTTATCTCTGTACACACCACGAAATAATCAGTCGAAAAGGAGTTAAAATACTGCTGCAAACAGGTAGATGAAAAAAAAGCGACCCTTAAAAGGTATAATAGAAACATATCGGTGGACGGCGAAAATATTCAGATACATGAATCAGTTAAAAGCTTAATTATTTTTCTTGACGAGTGCTTAAATTTCATTCCGCGTGTGAGTCATATTACTAAGAGTTGCTTTACAGTACTTTGCCAATTCTACCTCAATAAATAAATTCCAGACTACAAAACTAAGAAAATTTTATGCGAATCATTGATCATTTCAATACACATACTGGGATATTGCTCACCATTCATTAAAAAAATTCAAAGTTTTTGCTTTGAATTAACAGAAAATTTATAAAAGCACGACCATATTTCGACATTTTTTCAAGAACTACGATGGTTGAATGTCACAAAATTATATAACTATCCCCCATAAGGGCTTCACTTTTTATGCCATCTATCTATATAATTCGTTACCCTCTGTAATTAAATCTTTGACATTCGGTAACTTTAAAAGATATATTAAGTGTCTGCTTTTACTGTGTCAAAATTGGAAATACTTATCTTTTACTCCTTCTAATAAAAATAGTTCGTTTATCAGAGTAATTACATTAAATAATTTTGTTGTTATCAGTATTATTTTCATCATCAATATAATTCATGGTTATATTTATTTTGTATGTGTCTAGCTAAACTTCGCCCAAATAAAAAATCGTTTATTATTATTATATATGGGAGAAGTTTCCTTCTCTCTGTATGTCTCTGATATTTCTGCTCGGCTCGGCTTTATCAACAAACTTCTGAACATATTGTAGAAAATTCAAGTTTGTTTTGAAGTAATTTTCCTTTCATTTACATATAACTGGTAAATATAGGGTATATGTTTCTCCAGTTAGGTTAAACTGCTGCCTATTCCAGAAACTACATATGGGAATATAATCGGCCATCTAATAGCTCCATTTAGAATGCAAAACATGAACAAGCTATCATTTCTTTACAAAATGTATCCATTAGGTCGTCTTCAACTGCTACCCTGTTTAATATAAAGTCACAAATTGCTGCTATACGTCTAGACAATAAATATATGTTCCCATGATAATGGCAGTTACAAAAAAACTGTTATTATTAACAATTTTCGATATATGGTATATTCATTAGCCCAAAATTCGTAAAAAAATGCCAAAATTACCATTTACATGCGATTTTCTCTTTCGCGTTGAGTCACTGTTACAGTAGTGAGCTGTGCCGTGCAAAACACGAACGGGAAAATTAAAAGCTGGTACTTCGCAATTTTCAGTAAAGTGATGTCAATGTGATGACTTGCAATAGCTTCTGAATGCTTATATACATGATAAGTACACTTATGGCAATTGACCAATATAGAATCTCGAAAACTATACTACGATGTTTTTAGAAACAGATATTCTCAAAATTGTTTCCACTGTTCACTGCCCACTTTGAGAATCAAGAAGAGGTCGATCTCGAAGGAGGGGGAGGGGGGATCAGTCATTGAAAATTGAAACGAGAATTGCTTCTGAGAACAAATGCCCTTATTACAATTTTGAAGAGTGTAGGTTGGTATCAACGACTGAAAGTTGAAAAACGGGGTGGGCGTCTTCACCAGTGCTTCTGGGAGCAAATGTCAATTAAACCGACTTTGAGTACTCGAAACACTGTTTCAAGGAACTCTATGTAGAATAGTCCATAGTGTATGTGAAGATTATGACCAGGCTGTTTGAAGGTAAAGCTGCCTTATACTAACAGTTTAAATTTTCGTGGTGAAATAGTCATGATGCCGTCACTCCTGTTATATCTTTTATAGTTCAAAAGTCAGGCGTGCATGGAATACTCCAGTTTCTGTTGGAATATTGGTTCAGAAACTATTGTTATTAAAGGATGCGACCAACTTATCGCCTGTCAGCTACCTAACAGCTACCTAACTCTTAATCATAACATCAAACGTCTCATCCTAGACAGATGTGACATCACTGGTGCTGATACATATATGCAAGTAAGTTTCACTTCAATTTACTTTTTAACTCTTTCAATTATAATCAATGTTAGAGAAAATAGAAATGTTGCAGATGTTTCTTTCATACTCTTTATATTTTGGAGATTCATTCACATATCAAGAAGTTCAACAGTGACCTTGGATTTGACCTTGAGCCTTGCATTCAAGGTTACTTAGAGGTAAACTTCAGCTTTATTAAATGGAGTACCCACTGCTATATACGGACAGTGGAAAGAACGGAAAATTCTACGTCCGCGTATGTATTAACGTCTAAGAAAAAGAAGATCATCTCTAAAGGTCAAATGAAGGTTAAATCTGTGAGGCCAAGGCGGATTATAGTTCAATATTGATCATGATATTACACAACAATGTAGTTAGAACGTAAACTTTTCCATTGTTACTGTCAAGGGGGGTTCAAAGTTAAAAAACTTGACCTTGAAAGTGCTTTGGAGGTTGAATCCAAGGTCACCGTTGTGATACTTAATCAGACCTCCCATAGACGGTCTTTTTTCAATAATGCGGAGAGAACCCGTCAATTACGACGGATATCTTGCGACCAGAGAGAAATTCAGCCATCTATCTGCAAAGCTTCTACGGAAGGTCATATGATGGAAGTTTTCATAAGATTGCAGCCTGCCACAGCTGACCGAACGCTTTAGTGATATCAAGAGCAACGACATGAGACTCACCATAAGACATTAAATTGATCTTGGGCTTTAATACATATCCGGACATAGAATTTCCTGTCTTTCTATTGCCGGTGGAGAAAGGCGGCTTTTCACTTAAAAAACAAGGCTGACCTTGAAATAACCTTGGAGGTGAGGTTCAAGATAAAAAACAATATCTCTATTTGATTTCTTGTTCAAAGTTAGTGAAAACCTGACCTTGAGCTAATTCAGAAAATACCAAGTATAACGGCTCAAGATAAAAAACAAGACCACCATTTGATTCCTTGTTCAATTAGTAAAAACCTATTCCTTGACGTTTTTCTTAAAATACCAGGTATAAAAAGCATTCCGTTGTTTTTTTTACAATCTTTATATTCCATAAATGCTTTTGCATCTTGCTTATTCTGACGAACTCGTTTTCCTTCTGTCTAGGATAACATTCCCGCCTGAAGCGTAAGATAAATATCTGGAAAATTTAATTCGGTATACAAGAGGGTCGTGAATAGTGATGGTGGGAGTTTATAAAAGGTTCGCATTTTACTATTCCCACGTATGTGCGCCGAACTCAAAACAAATTCCTAGAATATTTCTCACCCCTGCGCTGACAGTTATTGCATCCAATTTTTGTGCAGTCGACAGCCTGCCGTATACCAACCTGCTTTGCGCGGGTATGAAGGATTAGCTTATGAAAGCAGTGGCGGTTGAAAAATGTCCTGAAATAAGAATTAACAAAATATAAGCTTCCTGAAAAGAAAAATATTGAAATAAGGATAATGATACCTTTATTGACTCATCCACACTGCAGGGCTACTCTACCACTTAATCTTACAATGTAAGAAAATTCAAACAAATAAATAACAGTTTATTAAGACGCACTGACAAAAATTAACAATCTCTTAGTAACAAGCCGGATGAGTACTAAAAGAAGGAAGATCATGGCACAATATTTTCTACTAAAAAAATAATAGAACAATATGCTTTGACCGCAGTGTGATATCAAGAGTTGTGGGGAAAATCAAAACTTTATCAACTACTTAGATCCCAGAAGATTTTTTTTTTATATCGAAACAGCCGCGCAGGCCAAAGCCTAAATGCCGGAACACCGCGGCTGCTATGATGATCCCAAAGAAATTTTGTTAATACGATTTTTGAACTGCCTAAAGTTAGTAGAACTGGGAAAAGCTTCCTCCCGTAGATTGTTCCACAATCTAGACACCCTCGGAACAAAGGAGCGGTCGTATCGGCCAGTTCTGGATGTACGAAGTTTGACACGGTTAGGATGGGACGCCGAAGTCAGGCGGGTCTGTCTGGCGGGCACATCGCGCGGCGGCATTATGGAAGAGAGCTCTGAGGAGCAAAGCCCGTTGGTGTAGCGATAGAAAAGAGCTAGATCGCCGACGGCCCGCCGGTGCGAAAGAGTCCCGAGACTGTCTGTTAGAGAAGAGTCATCGATCAGTCGGACCGCCCTCCTCTGGACAGCATCGAGCATGGACAATGTAGTCGGGGCGGCAGCACCCCAAATGTGTGAGCAATACTCGAGGCTAGGCCTTATCTGGGCCTTGTATAGAGTGAGAAGGTCATGCGGAGAAAAGTACTTCTTAGCCCTAAACAAATAGCCTAGCTTTTTCCCAGCAGCTGCAGCCATTGAAGAGATGTGTTCGTGCCAGATCAGTTCCTCGGTGATCTGGACTCCGACCAGCCGAAATTTTTGGTAGAACTCGACCGTCCATCAAAACTGTATGAGCGCTAGGACGCTTTTTGTTCGTCAAAGTACAGTACTGTGTTTTGGAAGCATTGAACTGTACAAGATTGTTGCGTCCCCAAGCAGTGATAGCTTCCAGGTCTCTTGTCAGAGAAGAAGTCGTCGCTAGTCTTCTTTTTTCCAGCTCAGCGGCAGACATCGGCTTGTCACTCTGAATTCCTGCATGTAGAGTGCTGTCATCAGCGAAGCTGTGGATTGGGTTGATCGTGCAGGAAAGGAGGTCGTTGATATGTAAGAGAAACAGTGTTGGAGCCAAGACCGATCCCTGGGGAACACCCGCGTTGACGTTGTGGGATGAAGAGGAGAGCCCGTCAATTACGACGGATAGCTTGCGGCCAGAGATAAAGTCAGCCACCCATCTGCAAAGCTTTTCTGGGAGGCCGTAGGATGGAAGTTTGCTTAAGAGGGTAGCGTGCCACAGCTGATCGAACGCTTTCGTGATGTCAAGAGCAACGACATGAGCCTCACCATGAGACTGGATGAGTTTACTCCACAGTTGCGTGACGTGAGCTAGGAGGTCCCCTGTGGATCGTTGGTGCCGGAAACCGTACTGCCTGTCGCTAATCAAGCTGTGACGTTCGAGGTAGTCTAGAAGCTCGCGATTTATGCACCTCTCCATCACTTTACTTATAACAGAAAGCAGAGCTATAGGCCTGTAGTTGTAAGGGTCGGTTTTAGATCCTTTTTTTGGGATGGGCTGTACATGAGCAAATTTCCAGTTTTCAGGGAAGGTGCCGGATTCATAAGATATCTGGAAGAGACGCGAAAGAACTGGAGCAAGCTCCGCTGCACATCTCTTCAGTACAATGGCAGGAATCAAGTCCGGACCAGAAGCTGTCGAGCGACAAGAGCACTCGCCTTACGGTCTTATGCCTGAATGTTACCTCCCGCATAGTGTGGGGAACCCTTTGAATTGACGGCACTTGGGCGTTGGTGGGGACGTCCATGGTGGAGTTGGCAGCAAAGATCTTGGCTAGCACTTCCGCCTTGGCCTTTGAGTCGAATACAATAGTTCCATCCTGACATGTAAGTGGTGGAAGGCTACTGTGTGAGAAGTTCTGTTCAATCTGCTTGGCCAGCGTCCAGAAAGACCGACTGCCATTGCGCTGCGACATTACCCTGTGCCTAACTTTTATATCATGCTGGTTTTTGGCATTGCGTACCGCTTCGTTATATTTGTTTCTGGAGGCGACGTCGGTTTGTCTGTTCTCTACAGTGGGGTTTTGTAAGTAGGTTCTGTGGGCCTTGATCTTCTGCTGGCGAGCAGTGTCACACGATTTGTTGAACCAGCCGTTGGGCGCTGGTTTAGGAACTTTCACTGTGTGAGGGATGTATTCCTCCATTCCGACGTGGATAATTTCGGTTATTGAAGAACAGACAGTCGACGCATCCGCGTCAGTGAAACAGACATCTCTCCAAGGAAAGCTAGAGAAGAAGTCTCTGAGCCCCTCCCAGTCGGCATGTCCGTAATGCCAAGTTTTGATTGACGTTCAGAAAGTCGATCTGGACGGCGAGGTATTCGAGTAGGTCATCCCAGTTATGGTTCGAGGGAGAGCGATAAAGGCAGCAAATATATTTGGGTGATGTTTTATAGTTGAGGCGAAGCCACAGAATGTCCTTCCGATCTGATTCCAAAGAAAGATCCCTGGAGCAGGAAAAACTGCTGCGGACAAAAGCCACAACTCCCCCGTTCTTTCTCAGATTGGAGTGCACCTCGTAGTTTGGGAAGTTGAGATGGTTAATCGGTGCAGTCTCTGAGATTTTTGTCTCCGCCAAGAAAAGCACGGCGGGACGATTGGATTGCAGGTAGTGATGAACAGCATCAATGTTGCTGTTGATCCCGCAGATGTTCGAAAAACAAATTTTATCTTCGATGTTGTTCCCTCGAGCCCACCCTCCACCCGGACATTCCGAGAGTGGAGTGAGTTTACGTCCGGGATGGTTCTTGATGGGCTTTTTGAATGCAAGTAGACCTTTGCTTTTGTGAGTATCGTTAAAATACGCTTTCTCAGCATAGTAGGTGAAGCTACGATGGAGAATATTAGTTTTATAACTAGGTATGTTGAGTTTGTAGTTATGCCTGAGATTTCTGATATTAAAATCATCGCGTGGTACAAGCTTTTCTAGAATATACACTACCTGAGTACGAGGGATGTCCTTTAAGTTTCGCATATGGAAATAAAACAACACGGTAGGTAGTTTTAAATGACTTCATTACTTTTCGAAGTATTCTCCACGAAGATTAATACACATCTGCACGCGCTCGAACCAATTTTCGAAGGACTTATCCCACTTGTTTGCCAAAACGGCATTTTTGAATGCGTCAACTGCTTCTTCGGGTGACTGGAAACTTTGACCACGCAGTCTGTTTTTAATTTTTGGGAAAGTAAAGAAATCGTTACGACTTAGATCGGGACGATATGGAGGATGGTCCAATATAATTCCACGTTTTCTTCTGTTAAATACTGCCTTGTTTTTTGGGCAGTGTGCAAGCTTGCATTGTCTTGGTGGAGGATGATTCTTCTTTCGGGGTTGATTTTTCGAAGCTCGGTGATGACTTTTGGCAAACAAATGGTGGTATACCAATCCGCAGTAACAGTTCTTTGCTCATTAAGAGGAATTATTGCAATATGACCATCTTTTTCGAAACACTTCGAGAACGGCTTTTCTTCACCTTGGAACAACCAAACATCCGACTGTCGTTTATTTTCTGGTTCATAACAGTAAATCCACGATTCATCACCACTAACAATGCTGTACATATTTTTTGAGTTTCCGGAATTGAAACCGTCAAGCGTTTTTTGACACCAATTAACCCTGGCTGCTTTCTTCTCTTCAGTCAACAGGTGGGGTATCCAACGAGAAACTAATTTTCTTACTCCTATCTCTTCATGTAGTGAGAACACTGCACGTATTGTTGTACCACTTTGTATTTAAGTTTACTAAAGAGTGAGGTTAAGATTCAGTACTGACGTTCGATCCGCGCGGCCTACTATGTTTCTATATGCAAAACTCAAAAGACATTCCTCGTATTTGGACTAGGATGAGCAGATGAAATATAAAATGCTGGACAACCCTCAACCATCTTAACCCATTGACCTTTGGACTAAACTTTCGCAGACCATGAACCTAGAGCAGTTATTTTGAATCTTTTGTACTCTACATCTGGTCACGTTGTCAAGACAAGGAAAGTAAACGACAATTGAATAAATTATTAACGACATCAAAGTTTCAGCTAGTTTTTTGCGAGCCTTGAAGTTCACAATATGTCGATTAGAGTATAAAATCTTTAAACGCGTGTATGTTAACCTAGATGAATTTCTAACATGTTGCTTAAATATACAACCTCAATCCATAACGATGCCTCAATTATTTGCACGATTCACAAAAGGAATACGTATACATACGTTCTGTTTGTAAACACGTGTGTCTGTTTTTACATAAAAAACAGATATCCCAAAAACACCTGACAGCTGAGACAGAAAACTAGAATCACAGAGCCTTTTGGATGCTTCAAAATTAGTTTTATTTAATTAAAGGTTTCAAGACCTATAAAACTTGATCTGTTGTATGCTAACCTAAAAAAGGCCCTTTTTGGCTTCCTAAAGCTTCTGAAATCTTCAATTTTAGAATTTGTGTTTCCCACTGTACTCAAATTCATAATAAACGACTTCATTGCCACAGCTTGGGCTCAGCATTTGGTTACTAACAGTTCTGTAGACCCTTATGACTACAGAACTTGACATCGAATAAATCAGACATCATTTGTTTATTTATTTCTACGGTAATAATAAATATATTAAAAATCGGAAATATACAGGGTCTTTCAGTTTATTGTTGCATAACTTTAAGATTCGATAGAACTTTTAAAATTAATGCATAAAGTCTATATAAACATGGGTCGAAAAATGCGTGGCTTCCTAAATACAGGGTGTTTAAATTTACTTTTTAAAATAGTTTTTTTTAAATATTTCGAACAATATTTGATGTATAACAGTGAAAATTGGTATACAAGGGTTTTTTGGTACGACAAAACGAACCATGGGCATAGTTTTACTGTATCCGCTAGAGGGCGCTCTCTACTGTACCTGTAGTGTATTAATATGACCAAAAATTTTTTCTTAGAGCAATCTTTTGCTTTTTGAATAAAAAAACTGATTCTTCGCACTTTTATGCATGAATGTGAGTTTTCGGTATAGTTAGCCGTTTTTGAGATATTTGGATTTTTAAGGTTCGATTTGGGCATTACAAGTAATTAAGATGATCGATTGTGTTTTTAAACACGGCAATAATTCCTAACTCTAAATAAACACAAAAAAACAGAATATTAATTTGTTTAATTTTCCAATATTATTTTTAACAAATTAAATTAATTATTTACAACTAAAATGCTATTGGATAGTTAGGACAAACATACAAAATCTAAAGTAGTTGCTCGAAATGTAAACCCAATTGTTCAATACACAATTCACATCTACGAATGATCGAACGTGGTATAGCATTATTCAAATAAGGCCTTATTTCATCACATGCATTCCTGATTCTGTCTATTAGCATGTCTGTTCTGGTAACGGGAGTCTGGTACACTTTTTCTTTGAGAAATCCTCTCACAAAGAAATCTAATGAATTGAGGTCAGAGGATCGTGGAGGCCAGGCGACTGGTCCTCCACGGCCGATCCATCTTTCTGGATAATTTTCGTCCAGTCAGTTTCTAACTATTCTCGAATAATGAGCTGGACAACCATCAAGCTGGAACCAGGCCAATCTTCTTAAATCTAACATAACATCATCCCACATATTGGCATGTTCAGCCTTTAAAAATTCCAAGAAGGTCGCAGCATTTAACCTTGCAGGCAAAATGTAAGGTCCAAATAGTCGATTACGGTAGATACCAATCCACACGTTCACACTAAATTCATGCTGAAAATTTCTTTCCCGAACTGCATGCGGATTTTCATGCGACCAAAAATGTTGATTATGAAAATTTACCACTCCACGTCTAGTGAAGCATGACTCATCGGTCCATAAAACGTTACTTAAAAACTCCCTATTATTATCAGTTCTATCAAGAATCCACTGACAAAATGTGATTCTTCGTTCTCCGTCCCCTGGCTGTAGTCCTTGCACAGGTTACAAATGGTAAGGACGTCTATGCTCATTTCTAAGAACACGGTGAACATGGCTTGCTGCAATTCCCAAGGCACCAGAAACTCTCCTTACACTTGTGGTCGGATCTCTATCAAACTCACGTAGAATCATACGGGTAAATCTGCGCTGACGAACATTTATGTTTTGATCCCTTTGGAGATTTCCAAAACCATTTTCAATTATTTGGCGATGCACTCTTACAAATACTGAGCGAGCTGGATGTCGTCTGTTTGGAAATCTTCGTGCGTATTCTCTGTCTGCTTCTGCTGCGTTTCCATTTACAAAGCCATACACAAAATGAATATCCGCTAACTCTTGATTGGAGAATAAAAATGGCATTTATATAAAACTTACAAGAAAAAAACAGGTAAGAGAAACTAAATTTCGTGCATTCACAATTGCAAAAAAACGTTTCAGGTTTCAACATACAACAAAACTAAGTGTCAACTAATTGACGTTTAACCTTATTCTGCTTTTAATTTCAAAAATATTTGCAGGCACAGCCTACTTCTAAAAATTATCGAGATACTGACTTTTTAACGTTATTTTATCATAAATAATTAAAAATGCATCGAACCTTAAAAATCGAAATATCTCAAAAACGGCTATTTATAACGAAAATTCACTAGAAAGCTTTTTTATGTTGATAAGTGCGAAGAATCAGTTTTTTTATTCAAAAAGCAAAAAATTACACTTAGAAAAAAATTGCGGTCATTTTAATACACTACAGGTACAGTAGAGAGCGCCCTCTAGCGGCTACAGAATAACTATGCCCATGGTTCGTTTTGTCGTACTAAAAAACCCTTGTATACCAATGTTCACTGTTATACATCGAATATTGTTCGAAATATTTAAAAAAAACTATTTTAAAAAGTAAATTTAAACATCCTGTATTTCGGAAGCCACGCATTTTTCGACCCATGTTTATATAGACTTTATGCATTAATTTTAAAAGTTCTATCGAATCTTAAAGTTATGCAACAATAAACTGAAACACCCTGTATACCTGACATAAATGTTGATTGAGGAAAGGCTTTTCCTGACCATGATTAAATATCGGAGATGAACTGCTTTTTAAACTCACAAATCAAAAATTCACTTACCCAGCCTTATTCTAAAAACATTATAGGAAATCTTCAAAAAATGCAGAAAAGCACTATCACTTACATGATAGTGTGATTTTGGGCATTTCTTGTGCTAAATTTATTACAACACAACATATTATGTATCGAATTTGTGATATTTACCAAATAATAAAATGTATTCTTCCCAACTCGGGAGAATCAATATTATCTAATAATTTGGAAATGAGGCACATGTCAAGAAATATTCTTCTATCGTCAAGCAAAAACAAAGCAGTTATCCTCCTCTTGGACTCAGTCTCCTGCCCCGTTCTGTAACGTAGATACCTTAAAAACCTGTCTTGTATGGTTTCAGTGCTTTCTTTGTGAAGTTCCTAATATAGACACCAAATAATTGAGCCATATTCCAACAACGAAGGCTTAACCATACCATTGGAGTTCCTAAGATCCATAGATTTTTGTGATGTCAGCCCCACAAAAGCATAAGCTCTGACAGTAATATCCTGGTAGTGATATGTAAATGTAATCTTGTGATTGAGGTAAATGCCTAGGTCTTTGGCTACATTCGCTACACTGCACTGTTTTTGATCATGTATGTATCTTCAATACAGTTCTTATTACGAGTCAAAACGATATACGCATAATATTCATTCTACTGACAACTATATATATTTTATCTTCCTGAAGTCCTTTTCACGACTGTATTCAAGAAGTTTCACATCGTCAGCGTAAGGCAGATAATTTGATTTGAAAAGGCAAACGATATCATTAACAAACATATGGAATAGTCTGGGGCCAAGGTGAGATCCCTGAGGTACTCCCGATTAAACATTAAAAGTTGACGACGTACGTCCCTCATCCTTAACCTGAGGAGTACGGTCTTTTAGGTAGGAAGTCAATCAAGACAGAATTTATTCCATAATTATCGAGCTTTTTCAATAAAATCTCTTGATCTAGAAAGTCAAAAGCCTTAAGCGTAAACAAAATGTACTTCAATGTGATCAAAGCATTACTAATAAAATCAGTTTGTCCTCTATGAGAGAGATTTGTTCTACAACACAAGTGGGAGCCCAACGACTAACAGAAATGTAGATCATCCTATAAAAGCGGATAAAAATTAATGTATTGTTGATAATACTGCCCATTAGATCCGCTGCCCGCCAAGTATGCGTCAGAGTCCAGTGAACAGAACCCGGGTACCATGGTCGTATTTTCCCACTTAATCTGACAGAAGTATTCATGTCCAAATTCCAAATTACTGACTCTGACTCTGCCTTATGCTGAGTAGGATCTCAGAATCAAGTTAGGCCGACAACATCCAGCAATACAAGGTGGCTATTAGACCAGCTATTTCCTACGTATGTACTGTTTGGTGTCCTATCATCACACATGCAACCCGCTGGTACAACTAATATACCAAAGTTCCTTAATCCTGATTCTATCTGATACCTAATTGATCTACAAGGTTTTACCAAGAGCAGAGAGATAACGAATAAGTTTCTTCGTCCTCAACCTATAAAAAGCTCAGTTTCTATTTTTCTCAACCTATTCTGTTTGAGACATTGGAAATCCATCACGTATATCCCACAAATAAGTTTCTCTCGGCGCCATTGGTTCTGAATAAGCAGGAAATAAGATAGAAAGCCACCACAATGGTTAGTAAGAATCCAAGCGCACAAGTACAAAAGCCACCTAAATGAACTATTCGTCCTCCGCAAATGGAATACTCCTATAATATACTTGATCCTTCATCCAGAACCCTTACAAAATATAAAAAAGTACCTTACTGTGTTCATCCCATTTCTTGTAGACTTTTCCTATAAGTATCTTCTAAACTCTAACTGAGCGTAAAATCGTAAATAACTTCGCGGCGGTTCGTTTGTTGCTTATGATGAAGATTTACTGCATTTGCTTCTCGCGAGGAAAAATCACCTCGCAGCTTGGAAATTTCATGATAGACGATAGACCGAAACTCAGTTTCTTAGCGTATTGCTTTTTGTACTTTATTGTCTACCAGGTGCTTCAGATTAGATTGCAGCTGTTGGGTATTTCGTATCTTGAAAGGTGACATTATGTGGGATGTCAACTTGGAACTAGCTATTTGATGTGCACTCGTTATGTAGCTGTACATGTTGCTTAAACGTCAAGATGCTTGAGCTGAGTTTATATGACCCATGATTCAAAAGTCAATAGATTTTTGTCTAAATGGCTTTATAGTTTACAACTTTGAGTGATTTATATCGACCACAATCACCACAATCTTACTAATTTTTATAATATAATCTAAGACGTTTTTAAATTGGGTAATTAACAAACAAATGGCATCAAGTTTTTCTAAGTTACGCCAAAATGTGCAGTAAGTAAGTAAGTTTCGTTAAATTAAATATTTAAAACACACATGACAACAACGCGTCGGTCATTCATCACTCTTATCGAACCGGCAATCGATCGCAAGCGGTAAGAGTGGTTAGTTATTGTTCGCGTACGTCGTGGTGTTTATTTACAATGTTCTCGAATCAAGAGTTCGCTGACATGTTGTTAGTTTACGGTGATGCTCGTCAGAATTCAAATCTTGCAGCTCAAATTAATTAATATTCACACTCGTGAAAGACAGGTTACTGTAGAGCAAGAGGGACAAATTTTAAATATCGTAGGAAATCAATGCAGATATCAGCACTCGGGAATTACCATGTACAACAAGTGCAAGCCTTGTTACCAGAAGACTATCCTCGCAGACTAACATTCTGTTAGTGGTTTTTGCACAAAAACAGTGAAAATATGGATATTTTTATAACATTCTAGCGACCGACTCACACGTGGGCCCAAGAAAATCCTCATACCATTCGTGAAGGTCATTACCAACAACGTTTTAAAGTAGATATTTGGGCGGGTATTCTTGACGATCAGCTAATTGGCCCTTTCGAGTTACCCCCAAAGTTGTCAGGAGAAGGATACCTTAGCTTTCTAGCCAATAACCTACCAGAACTTTTGGAACAGACCTTAGCCAACATGCCATTACAACGGAGACAGAATTTGTGGTTTCTTCATGACGAGACACCACCACCCATTTCTAGAGGTGCCATTCAGTATTTGAATGAACATTATCCAAATCGCTGGATCGGTCGAAATGCTCCTGATCCTCGAAAATGGCCAGCAAGATCTCCTGACCTCAATCCGATGGATTTCTGGTATTGGGGAGAACTTAAAGGGATGGTTTATGGGGCTGGTCCAATAACAACTAAAGCACAACTTCGCGAAAGCGATTTTAATGCGGCTGAAATAATAAATGGACAACTTCGAGGACCTAGAGCAAGAAGAAACTAGGTTCGTGTTAATGAAGCTTGTGTGGAAAGTGGAAGACGACATTTTGAACACCTTCTTTAAATACAAAAAAAGTGCAGTGTGGGTTTTAAAAAGAAAAACAATGTATGTATCAAAATTGTGTTCCCTATTTATAAGTGGATTTTTTTAATACGTTCAGTAAACTTTCACACACCAGGTGAAGCGCTGAGACAGTTAGTGGTAACTCTGTTTTTTTTTAATTTAATTGATTGCATTTTACGAGTACGTTATCAAATAATGAAATAATACCTAAGAGTCAAAAATAACAAACTCCATCTTTATTTACACTGCGTCCCGTCGTGATTTGCGTCTGGCATTGCGGCGTTGTCAGATTTTACTTTACTTTAAAGTCGCTTTTCTCTAAAAGAAATGCCGTTAGTTACTGCTATCCAAACGTTAACGTGGCCTTATTTGGTATAGGTACCTTATTTATTGTTCATGTTATCACTTAAGATTACCGTGGTCCTATCACCATGTCAGAAGGCAAATGTAATCGGTTTGTCAACATACTTCGGTGCCTTCCAATCCTTTCACATCTATCAATAAACGTCTGGATCACTTCCTTGGCCGTAGGGAGAGATATGCTATGCTAAATCACTTCATTAGGCATGTAACGTGGTGTGCCGAAGATCATTATGTGGACCTCGTTCTGGAACCGCTGAGGGACGGCAACACTGCTGTTGCTCGTTGTAACCTCTATCTGTATGCCATACGTCCTGCTTGGTTTCAACAACGCAATATAATAATAATAATAATAATAATAATAATAATAATAATAATAATAATAATAATAATAATAATAATAATAATAATAATAATAATAATAATAATATTTATTCACTCAATGTACAAAGATAACAAACAATATGAGTAAATAAATATAAAATAGGCCCAATAGAAGGCATCGCCTGTACATGGACCAATAAATTTAAGTTGAAACTGTAGAATGCAAATGACAAAAAAGGACAAAAATTAGCTACAGTAGATTATGTATTTAGTTGATGTTCGTATTTATGAGTTTATGAATTTCAGTCCTAGATATAGAATGTAGCCACTTTTTTAAATTTCTTTTGAAACAATTTCCGAAACGTAAATCTTTTAAGTCTTTAGGTATAATTTCATAAAATTTAGGCGCTAAATAGAGATATAATCGCTGCATTATAGATTTATGCGGTTGAGGAACTACTGTGCCACGAATTTTGTACCTGGTATAATGATTATGTTTAATTTTTTGGTCGGTGTTTACAAATTTATGGTAGTGAGTGATACTGTGTAAGAAATAAAGCTGTCTTATATCATACATTCGAACATCTGCATATAATTTTTCAGTGGGATAAAGTTTCGGTTTTTTAAATATCATTTTTAGAATACTTTTTTGAAAAACATCTAAATTATAGATATGTGAGGAACATGCAGCTCCCCATGCTAATATACCATATGTGAAATGAGGCTCAATCAGTGCATGGTATAATGTTCGAAGATATTTTTCTGTCAATATATTCCCAAGGTATTTAATTTTGTAGGATACAAATCTAACTTTCTTTAAAATATAATTGACATGGATGTCCCATCGTAAGTGAGGATCCAAGACCACTCCAAGGTATTTTATGTTGGGCACTCTATTAATTTGCATTTTTTGATCATTAATATTGAAGGAGAAATTTGTGTAATTTGGCAGATGTCTAGCATAAGATCCAAATGGTAAAAAATGTGTTTTAGAGTAGTTAATGCTTAATTTTCTACTGTTAAACCACCGAATAATTGTGATAAAATAATTTTCAATTACATTTTTCAGATCAGACCAGTCAGTGCCTTCATATAATATTGCAGTATCATCTGCAAAACTAGTTATTTTGCCAACACAATTAATTTGGAAAATATCATTTAAATATATATTGAATAACAGCGGACCTAAGACAGTTCCTTGTGGGACACCACACTTAATATACATTTCTTTACTAAATGATCCTGATATCTGCACAGATTGTGGGCGATTTGACAAATAACTTTCGATCAGTGAGTACGCGTTTCCTCTGAAACCAATTCTCTCCAATGCTTCTAATAATAATTTGTGATTAACTGTATCGAAAGCTTTCTTTAAATCAACAAAAATGCAGATTGAAGGGATTCTGTTATCAACATTTTGATGTATTTGATTTACAATTTTAGTTATTGCGTCCGATGTAGCCTTCCCTTCTGTAAATCCATATTGATTTTCACTTAAAATTTTGAATTTTGTGAGGTATCGAATCATTTTAGTAGATAAAACTTTTTCAAAAACATTTGCTACACTTGATATTATTGATATTGGTCTATAGTTGTTAACATCTGTTTTTGTTCCTGATTTATGTATCGGTCTTATATTACCTTTTTTA
Source organism: Acanthoscelides obtectus (assembly GCA_963669975.1). Taxonomy (NCBI): domain Eukaryota; kingdom Metazoa; phylum Arthropoda; class Insecta; order Coleoptera; family Chrysomelidae; genus Acanthoscelides; species Acanthoscelides obtectus. Next base: position 70,737,014 of record CAVLJG010000009.1, read on the forward strand.
AAATTGAGGGATATATGCCAGATTCAAAGCATTTGTTGATTAGGTAAGTGAGTGGTTCTGTTATGTCCTCGGCTATAATTTTCAAATGCTCGCTTTTAATACCATCGAACCCAGGACTTTTCCGATTTTTTAAGGACATAACAGTGGTGTATACTTCACATTGCTCGACTTTATCCAAAATAAATGAGTTCAAAGTTCTTTTTGGAGGCTGAGTATTTTGTACATTTGCTTGTATATTACTTGCTAAATTTTCGCCTATGTCAGTAAAGAATTGTACAAATTCATCGCGTATGCTGTAATAGATTGTTTAGATTTCCTACCGATAGTGCAATACGTCTGAATTTGATGCTCGTCTCCTTTTCTAAAACATGGGCTATTGCCATGTGCAGGATACAGAGTGGAGATATTGTGTTGGGTCTTTTGTCCAGTTATTTGAATGATCCTCATTTGGAGGGTTGGTTAAAGGACGCCTTTTCAATTTTCTTGAAATGAGTAGGAAACGTTATGAATATTGATTTATGTGTAGGTCAAATATCACATCAATTATTGAAAATATCTAGTTCTATTAAAATCAAAAATTCTATGCTACGCACGCGATGCAGGATAGGAAAGTACTCGATCAATAATGACCCACTCTTCAACCTGGGTATGTAATGTACTATTATTTCTACACACAGTCCATAGCATGAAACCCTACTTTTGCCAAGGAGTTTAGGCTTACGTTACATACGAGGAAAGTACCTCGAAAAGTAGCCTTTATCGTCTGACATCCGTAGTTTTACACGAAGCATGTATATGCATTCCTGGAATCATAATCAAGTAGTACCATTGGGTGGCTCCTTCAGATGAAGCGTACGAATCTCGAATAGGCTTTTCTCAGCACAACAACAACAATCTATTTCAGCTAGTAGAATGCAATTTTGCCTATGTGCCGCGTACCTAATGTCACGGTTGGTTGATTTATGCATATCCTGAGATACCCTATATAAGTGACACATATAAAATGAAGAAAAGCAATATTATTTTCCGGCTTGTACTGTTTCACGGATTTCTCTAGCTCCCACGGGAGAATTTCATACATAAATATTTAATATATCACCAAACTGTCGTCTACATTTCACAAAACGGAGGGATTTTGGATTTATTGAATGCTATCAATCTTTTCTTGCTACCCGCTGCGGATTCCACTTAGATATGTTGTCAAATAACACGTGTGTGGTGCACATGGTTGAAGTTATTTTTCTACAAAGTGAGTCAATAGTAACGATCATCGGCTGTGCATTTAGGTAAGTAAAAAAATGGCACTTACAAGGTTCGCATTTACGTGTCGACCCTATGCGGGATGCAACTTCAAAATAATAGGTACATAGCACATAACATAACATTGGCACTCTTTCTCTACAAGATGGCATAATTAAAATTACATCAATCAACTGTTTTGAACATAAGATGAATGAAACCACTGTAGAAAGAACCTTGGTGTGGTCTGACACAAGCCTCAGCTTCATGAAGCATATAGGGAAAAAACAAAGCTACAAAAATATACGAGTTTAGAAATTGTTAATTGTAAAATAGGTCTAGGTTAGAATAGTGTTCATTCGCTTTGAAGCCTCTTCATATGTACCAAAAGCAGATTCTAGTAAAAGCGCAACGCCGTTCTTTTTTTAAACATTTGTACTTCAGGGAGTCTATCCTGAGAGGGGTTTTTTTTCAAATTGATTTCTCTATTCGTCATTGTCTGTCAGAGCGGTCCGTAGGACCTTTGTTCTTGGTTGAAGTCTTGTAAGTCAGTAACTCTGTCAGGTCTGGTTGCCCAGATACCAAACAAAGTCAGGGAGAAAGAAGGGAAGAAGAAAGGAAGGAAGGAAGGAGGGAGAGCAAAGAAAAAAAAGGTGCATCAATTTGAGGGGTGCCTTGGCATTGCTAATTAGTATTTGGCAATTTCAAATTGATCCTAAGATCAATTTTGGGATGGGTTGTTGAAGAAAAATTATAATTTAGGTTGGACCTAAAGTCGCACGATTTAATTTTGTCCACAGTGCGAGTCGCGGCCTTGTGGGCTTGCGAACTTGCTGGACTGTGTAGTCTACTGACTCGCGCAACACAGGGTTGTTATGCAACTCCGCTTGACTATAACGTAGCTGCGCTTGTTATTTGATATAGTCCCTTAGGTAAGGGATGTCAACGTCTCTGTGAAGGGTCTCGTTGGAAACATACCATGGGGCGATAGTGATTGTACGCAAGGGTCTGTTCTGCAAAAACCTGCAGGCTACGCAAATGCGTTTTGGCGAGAAAACACCAAGCCGCACTTGCGTAAGTGATCGCTGGTCTAATAACCATCTTGAATTTTGAGCCGAAATTTCCTACGCTCGTGGAAGGATTTCAAACGTTTTAGGAGCTAGAAGGAGAAGCCTTTATGGATCAATTTGTAGAGAAGGCCCTTGTGCCACACCTTGCCAAATGCCTTTGAGACATCCAGAAGCAAGATTCGTTACGGGTGAACCCCCTGGTTACTCGTTCAACAAGCCTTATGGCCTGTAGCTCCGTACTATGCTCAGACCGAAAGCCAAATTGCACGTCAGGAATCACATTGTGGTCTGCCGAGAAATGTTCAAGGTGACGTAGAATCACCTTTTCAGCGAGCTTAGAAGGAGGTGACAGTAGACTAATGGGGCGGTAATCCTGGGGGAATATCGGACCTTCTTTGGAATCATTATGACATCAGCGGTGTTTCACGCCATTGGAAAGTGCTAGGTCCTTAGCATGGCATTGATTATTGCCACGAGATAAGTTAAGGACTTCCGCGAAAGTAGCTTCAGCGCCCTATTAGTGATTCGATCCTCTCCAGCTGCTTTACGCACCTTGAGGTCTTTAATATGACCTTGGAGCTCTGCTGGTGTGCAATGCGGAGTCTCAGGAGATTCCGTTGATGTGCCAGGCAGCTCTTCAGTTGAGGAATCTTCTGAAGATTCCGCTGAGGACAAATCACTAAGGGAGGCACTACTGCCACTGACGCCGTTGGCCCTGACGGATCTTACAATATGTTGCTCCTCGTCGAGGTCATTATCAAGGTCATAGTCATTTTCCTCTGTCCTACAGACTAAGCCCCTAGGACCGTGGATGTGCGGGAGTTGTTCTCGCTTTCCGTTTCTGAGCGACTTTGCAACTTTCCAGTGAGGAATACTTGAGTCAAGCATCCCCGACAGAAAGTCGCTCCATTGCTCATTACGGAATTCTTGAAGAGCATTTCTCACTCCATGAACAAGATTCGTTGCTCTGTGAATGTCATCTAGGTGACAATACCTCTTCGCTTGCTTAATTGCAGCTCTTTTGTCAGAAATTTTCTGACGAATGTCTGCAGGGAGAAAATTGATTTCTATGCTCCCCCTGTTACGTTGCGTCCAGCCTTTTCAGATTATAGAGATTGAATACTAACTTAGAGATCAATTCGTCATGCACGTAACTGTCACAATCGTCAATGCTTTCTCTAATGTTTGAGATGGATGTTGAGGGTTAGAGAAAAACCCGGGTAAAGCGAAAACCCGGGCAAAGCGAATACCCGGGAAAAGTTCCTAAATAAAGCGGATAGTGTAAAGCGGATATCGTATTTACACTTATCCATATTTTTGTTGATGAATTTTAAATTGGTATTTTGGTGCAGATCATAAGTGTACGCGAGAAGAAAAGCAAATCAGGGACGTAGTCAAAAACATCAATTCATTTGAGCGAAACTTTGAACTGATGAAAGCAGACACTGTAATGTACGTATATACTTTAAGCGGTGCCATGAAGAATCTTCCATAACTAAAAACGTCCATGGCTGTTCTCTTCAATTTATATCATTTCTTTATGAAGCTCTACTAAAGCTAATGTTTACTTCTACTTTGATGAGTTTTGTTTAAAGACAATAAAGTCAGAGGTATCACGATAGAGCCACATTCTTTTAAGTTACAACACTGTATGCAGTGTGATTTTCTTGACTGATCGATAGAACAGTTACAATGTTATATCCTGCAGGATAATATTGTCACTGAAATTGCATAAAATTGTCTTGGGTAATAAATCCCTATATTGCTTACAGGGATACCGGACAGACATGAGCAGGGATGCAACCATTAAGATTGTATAGTATACGTTGTTGTAATTTAAGGAGCTGTCTAACGTAGCATCCACAGATTCATGTGATGGCTTGACGATCAAGAAACAAAACAATTTAATTTCATTTGCGATCTTTTCCACATGGTTTCGGAATAATATTTGTGCGCCACCTGCACGATGTGATTGAAATAATGGAGCTAATAATGCGCACTGAAGTAATAGTGAAAAGGTAAAAGAAATATTGAAGCGTTTCATTTGGTAAAAAAATTGAGAGTGAAAGCCGTGGCAAGGTGCTAAAGGCACTAACTGTAAATTAGCTTAATATCGACAGGTTCGTAATAGGCTGGTTAACATTTTTTCAAGTAAGTCTCACATAGATAATATTTGAAGGCACAAGTCGATAAAGGTGTCATGTATCATTTTTTTTTAATTCCTTTTTTGCATTAAACTGATTCATTCTGTGATTACTTTGTTGCAAAAACAAGCTAATAACAAACTAGGGTCAACTGGTGCACAAATGAGACAAGACATTCAATTTTTCCCAATGCAAAAAAACAATAACATTGTATTAATACTATAATATAATAAATAAATAACTTCCACATATACAGGGTTATCCAAATTAAGTGTCCACCATTAGTAACTTTGTTATTAGTGAAAATACAAAGTTGTTTGAATTAGCAAACTAGTAGCATTTTTAACGCTGGTAAAAATGAGAAATAAAAAAAAACAATTGAGAGTCGTTATTTTGATTTTTTTCAGTAAAATAACATTTTTTTAAATGGAAACCCCTGTATATTATATTTTTTTCTGTTAAAGCATCAAATTTTAAACAAAAAAGCATACAATAACTTTTCTCCTAGGTTACAAATTGTTGAAGTTATGGCCTCCAATCTGAAACAATTAAATTGTATCGACAAACTTTATTTTCAACATCAACTTATAATCTTACAAAATACAATAACAATTTTTTTAAAGAAGATGCTCGAAAACACCGCCTTGTTCTTCAATACATTTTTGGGCACGTTTTTCAACTGCTCGAACTGTCTTAAGTATGGTCCTACCATCTATCTGGGTTATCTTTTCCCTAACTGCAGTCTTTAACGCGTCAAGGTTATCGTACCTTCGCTTGTAAATTTGGTTCTTTAAGTAACCCCACAAGAAGTAATCAAGTGGGTTTAGATCTGGTGATCTGGGAGGCCACTGTATTGGGCCATTTGTTCCTATCCACTGATCATTAAAAGTAGTACTTAGAAAATGATAAGTACCTCTGGAGTTGTGGGCAGGTGCGCCATCTTGCTGAAAATGCAGATGATGTCTACTTATAAGATCCAATTCGTCTAAGAAATTAGTCAGAATTTCTGACATAAATTCCACATATCTTTCACCAGTTAGGGTTCCCTCATAAAAGAACGGGCCAACAATTTTTGAACCAATTATACCGCACCAAACGTTGAAACTGAAACGGACTTGTGGGCCTCTTGGATGTACTAACAAAAGATTTTCTCTTGACCAATAATGGTGGTTTTTTCTATTAAACATTCCAGAATTTGAAAAATTTGATTCATCTGTCCATAAAAGGTAACGAAAGTTATTTACATTTTGGCGACAGAAGCTAAGATACCAATGGCAAAAAACAAGTCTTCTCTCTGGATCCCCTGCCAAAAGCGTTTGAACTGGTCGGTACTTATACGGAATAAATTTGTATTTTTTAAAATCCTTTGAACAGTACCATAACTGAAATTAGAGTCCTTGAGAATATCTGCTATTGAATTCTCACGATAAGCTTCAAAATATCCAATAACTGCAATTTCCGTGGCCTCGCTTATTATGAATTCTTTTTTTGCCCTTGTTTTAGCAAAAACATTTTCGTTGCCCCTAAATTTTCGATAAAGTCTCAGAAAATATCGTTCATACGGTTGAATGCGAGCGGGATATAATTCACTGTAGTATTCTCTTGCTCTCAAGGAGGATTTTCTGCACACTAAATAGCATTCTAACATATCACACTTTTCTTCATGGGAGAACATTTTTCTTTAAATTAATGACACAATAAAGCTTATAAACAAGTATTTACACTAATGTTTGACATTATTTGATTTTATTATTGTTTTCCAAAGCCTTCTAGTTGCGAGTATGTCCAGTTTAACAATTTGTCGCTTATCTTAATGCTGTCAAATCGCGAACGCCATGTTGTTTTCATAGCCGTCTTAATATTATAATACTGCAAATAATTAAAAATATTTATCGTTATTTTGACTTTATTTTTGACTTTAGCGGAAAAGTCGTTATGAACTTTTTTGTTTAAAATTTCATGCTTTAACAGAAAAAAATATAATATACAGGGGTTTCCATTTAAAAAAATGTTATTTTACTGAAAAAAATCAAAATAACGACTCTCAATTGTTTTTTTTTATTTCTCATTTTTACCAGCACTAAAAATGCTACTAGTTTGCTAATTCAAACAACTTTGTATTTTCACTAATAACAAAGTTACTAATGGTGGACACTTAATTTGGATAACCCTGTATACAATTGAAATATGTAATGAATAATAATTAAACGTAAACAAAAACATCGAGAAAAAAACTATCGCATCTGATTGTGCATTTTGCTTAAAAAATCTTTTAAATTGTATTTACAAACTTTTCCTGTTGCGCCGCTGTACGTGATCGTAGAGACTCGGCAAGTATCGCGTTTTGAAAATAACAAATGCGGCGATATTCCATATCGAATTTAGTCTATTTTTATTTGTTGGCAAGCAGGCACGTCGTTAATAACAGGTGCAAAAACGAGACACCACAAAGTTTAAAAACAAGACACCTGCCAGGTAAAAAACAAGACAGCTTTTATTCCTTTGATAATAATGCCGAAGGTTTACGTTCCCAAAAAGTGCCCCTACGACAAAAAGAACATGGATACAGCCCTAAAACTAATAGATAATGGCACTTTATCTCTTAGAAATGCAGCTAAACAGTTTAAAATTGACAAATCTGCTCTTTCGAGAAGACGTACTAGTTCACTTGGTAAACAGGGAAGAAAAACTTCTCTAACCAAAGAAATGGAAGTAGACTTAAGTGATAAGATAAAAATTATGGCAAAATGGGGGTTTGCTCTCACTAAACAAGCAATAGTTCAAACCTATGTATAAGGAAACCACCGTACTACCCAGTTTAAGGAAGGAAAGCCCGGGAAAGATTGGTTTAAACATTTTTATAAGCACAATAGACTAAGTCAAAAAAAACACAAAAAAAGCAAGTTTACTACGTGGCACAAATCCTTAAAGATTTTGAGAGCGATGTAGAAGTAAAATATCTGAGGCGCAAAGGATTTAAATTTATTTTTCCGGCCATTGAGGAAAAGTACTTCATCGACAAAAGTAACATAGAAATGAAACTTCCCCAACCAGAAATAGAAAGTAAGACCTGTCGTATCTCTCAGCAATATTAGTCTCCTATCGACTTTGAAAAATACGTCGTTCAATAATATGTAGTACAAAATACGTTAGAATAATAAGTTTTCTATTTTAGCACTTAAAATCCTATTGAAAATTTGTTTTACCCCTTTTTTGAATTAGATATGATTTATTTAACTTGTTTTTGGATTTGTTTTATTTTTAGTTTAATAAACATAGTTTTGTATTTAATTATGTGAGTTTTCTTTAAGTACGTTGTCATAATTTAAAACCTAACTATGTTGTTTGACTTACTAAACGCTTTAAAACCCTTGCAGTGTATCTCATTTTTATTCCCCAGGGTCTCATATTTTGCCACACTGATGTAAAATGACTAAAAGGCCAGAAAATACAGTGCCTTGTTTTTAACCTCTCACTGTCTCATTTTTAGCCTAAATAGTGGTTAAAAACGAGACACGGTTTTTTAACGAAAACGCGCTTCATTATGAATATTATGAACTTTTTTTAACGTGAGGTATACGACATGGCTTTCTGTATACAGGGCAATATAACAAAGCCTTAAAGTCCGGTTTTTTGTTGACAAAAAACTAAAAGATTTAAAAATCGTCTCGTTTTTGCACCATTTGACTCTAGCTAAACTAAGTATTCAAAATTTCAATATAGTAATAAGTCCCAATCAAAAATGTTTAGTCAATTTTCTCCAAACAACAGTGGCGACGCGTGACTTTTCCTAAACTGTTGCCAAAACCAGATGTGAAAAACCTTATTAAAAAAAGTTTATTTTTTCAAATATAAGTTTTTGGTTATTTTAGGAATTTCATTTAAACTATTTTTAAATTAAGGTAAACATTCCTGGACTGAGCGTCTGGGGCACTTGATATACCTCATCGTCTTATGCTATGACTAATCCAAGCCGTCCGAAAAAACAGTCGACGTTTCTAGATGTTCGAAAAATTTTTGATCTTTTTTGGCAATGAATGTTAACAATTGCCTGCAATTTCCTCTATTGTCAGAGTCATCCACTTCAATTTGAACGGTAATTCCTGTTTTGCCAAAAAACATACGGTATCTAGAAGTGTGCTGCCTAAAAGCTTAGTTAAGACATCTTTCGATTCTTGTTTTGCCAAACTGAATTAAATTGGCTACACATCTTACGTGTAACGCAGAAATTTCATGTCTCCTCTTTAGAGCCCTATAACTATTTAAATCGTTGACTCCGCTGCTGCTCCACCCATTTTTCTCTGTGTAAAACAGAAGACATCGCCAAAATACAATCTGTTTTTGCAACCACATAACCAAGAGTTTCCATATACCAACTTAATTTAAAATATCAAACTACTTTTATTATTCCTTTTTAAAATTACCCACCTTGGTAACAATGGTTACATGGACGCTTCGCCACTGCCATACAATGATCTTGTTATATGACATCTTTATCTACTTGTGAATCCATTTGTTCTATTAGACCAAAAAATTACCACTATGTTTTTTCAGACCTAAAAGATCGGAACACTTCGATTTATAGATATATTCTTCTTATGCAGGTGAAAACGCTATCCTCCATGTTTGGCCCATATTTTAATGTCCTCTGACATCATAACCTGTCATGCTTTCAATTCCTTTGCAGATGTGTAACACAATATTAGATTAAATTATTCAGAGATTGTCTTCTAGGAATGGAGATTTTTTAATGTAATACTTATTCTATCGTTTCCCTGCTATCATTATATCAGATGCACTGTACTTTCATTAACAACCATGAAGGTTTCAATTTTCGGCAAATTTTGTGCTTTCTGCTTTTACGAATCCAAGACTAAAACTAGAAAACGATAACTTTATACGTTGATTTATTTACAATTTGTATGACGTCACGTAATGGCCGATAGTGTTTTCACCGTGTTATATTTAAAACAAAAAATGACTTGTTTCAATTGGACTCATACATGTACCATGCGTTTTTAAAAATTGAGATCGTTCTATTTCGTTTTCCTAAGCTAAATACTTTAAGAAATATACTAAGTGACATATATAAATCCGAACACCCAGTTTAAATGGTTTTATTTTAATAAAATTTTGTATAAGTACTTAATGAAGCATAATAATAAATGATAAAAATTTCAAAATGATTGCACTGCTTTAAAGCCCTTTGACCTTTAATAATGTGTGGATGCACCCTGATGTGCTACGCATTCTCCAACGCGCCTAGGCATGCTTCTGATCAGGTGGTCAATGTCCTCCTCTGGTATCTCATTCCAGGCAACCACCAACGCCTCTCGAAGTGCTTCTAGAGCCTGAGGAGGACGTTGCAAATTGAGCAATCTCCTACCCATCATATCCCACACGTGCTCAATTGGGGATAAGTCGGGAGATCTTGGTGGCCATGGTAACAATGTGACATCATTATGTTGAAAGAAGTCTATTGCGACTCTTGCAACATGTGGTCGGGCATTATCTTGTTGGAAAGTTGGATCTGCCAGGGTGTCAAGATAGGGTAAAAGATGGGGTTCTAGAACTTCTTGGATATAACGCTGCGCGTTCATGTTACCTCTGATGAAGATTAAAGGTGACCTGGAACCATAAGCTATAGCACCCCAAACCATAACTCCAACAGTGTCTTTCAACAAAAAACTGTGGATTCCTCCTTTCACCACGTCGCCTTCTAACCCTGGCACGACCATCGTGCATGCCTAAACAAAATCGATACTCGTCACTAAAGACAATACTGATCACAGAGTGACCGTTGTCTGCACCACTCAAGGCGATTACGTCGGTGTTCTCGAGTTAAAGGGAGGACCCAGTGTGGCCGGTATGACAACAAGCCAAAACTTCTCATTCGTCGGTAAACACTTCGCATGCCAGTAGGTCTTCCGTGTTCTGCAAACCATTCATTTGCAATGGACCTGGTAGTGGAGAAACGGTCCCTTAAGGCAAATAATCTTAGGCGGCGATCTTCACGGTCTGTTGTTCTACGGCGGCGTCCAGTGCCCCTTGCTCTTTGCGTACGGCCTTCTCGATGCCAGACAACACCTAACCACAGTGTCTACACTTCTTTGCACTCTAACTGCAATTGCCCGAAAAGAAAGTCCAGCTTCCCGAAGTCCCACTATACGGCCCCTATCAAACTCACTAAGTTGACGAAATCGTACAGGTCTCCGTACTCTAGGCATCGTAACCGATCGTAAAGGATGTCAGGAACCAAAATCGGCCAACGTTGATCCTTTACTGCGGCTGAAATATTCATTTTTAGAGCGTTAGTGAATTAAAAAAAAAGCAGTATAAAAACCGGAATGTCCAACTGATAAGGCTGAAAAATTTTTCACTTGTTATTTACAGTAAGATAAGTACATTCACAAACTTAGTATACTCATTTATTCTATGAAATTGCTTGTGTTGAAGTACTAAGAAAAAAGCTCCAACTCCAAGAACAACCGGCACAGAACAGTATCAGAATATACCTCATTATACAGCGATTGTGAAATGTTGAGAAAATGGCAACACTGTGGTCGATACAATCCGCAAAGTGCGACAATTCACAGATACATTCCGCCAATGAATTTCACCGGTAACGCGTATATAGTGCACTATTATCTAGGAAATTAACAAAAGTCAATGGCGAAATATGGATAAACATTATCTGTTATCCAACTGGTAAAGCGTGCACTCTCGGCAATTATAACTAATAACCACTACGTGGATGGATTCCCACTGCAAAACCAGTGATAATGCGCCATGTCAATACCAATAATCTCCAACACTAATTAGATAACGAGTACTAATGACGAAACACGCGAACAGTGAACTGTGAACTTACATCAACAGATTATCCATTACTCCATTACCATTTACTCCATTTCCCTAACGAGAAGTAGCATCTCTGCCTCTAGATAAATAGTGTAAAGTTACTGCCTTGTAGGAAAACCACATAGTAGGCTTTGAATAAGTACTTAACGTTAGCTATTCATTCTACATATCCCAAAAAATAGCGTCAAATATACTAAGTGACATATAAATCCGAACACCCAGTTAAATGGTTTTATTTTAATAAAAGTTGGTGAATGTATTTATCTTACTGTAAATAACAAGTGAAAAAATTTTCAGCCTTATCAGTTGGACATTCCGGTTTTTCTACAGCTTTTTTTTAATTCACTAAAGCTCTAAAAATGAATATTTCAGCCCCAGTAAAGAATCAACTTTGGCGGATTTTGGTTCTTGACATCCTTTACGATCGGTTACGATGCCTAGAGTACGGAGACCTGTACGATTTCGTCAACTTGAGTTTGATAGGGGCCGTATAGTGGGACTTCAGGAAGCTGGACTTTCTTTTCGGGCAATTGCAGTTAGAGTGCAAAGAAGTGTAGACACTGTGGTTAGGTGTTGTCAGGCATGGCTTCGAGAAGGCCGTACGCAAAGAGCAAGGGGCACTGGACGCCGCCGTAGAACAACAGACCGTGAAGATCGCCGCCTAAGATTATTGGCCTTAAGGGACCGTTTCTCCACTACCAGGTCCATTGCAAATGAATGGTTTGCAGAACACAGAAGACCTATTGGCATGCGAAGTGTTTACCGACGAATGAGAAGTTTTGGCTTGTTTTCATACCGGCCACACTGGGTCCTCCCTTTAATTCGAGAACACCGTCGTAATCGCCTTAAGTGGTGCAGACAACGGTCACTCTGGGATCAGGAATGGAACAGTATTGTCTTTAGTGACGAGTCTCGATTTTGTTTAGGCATGCACGATGGTCGTGCTAGGGTTAGAAGGCGACGTGGTGAAAGGAGGAATCCACAGTTTTTTGTTGAAAGACATGTTCATCACACTGTTGGAGTTATGGTTTGGGGTGCTATAGCTTATGGTTCCAGGTCACCTTTAATCTTCATCAGAGGTAACATGAACGCGCAGCGTTATATCCACGAAGCTCTAGAACCCCATCTTTTACCCTGTCTTGACACCCTGGCAGATCCAACTTTCCAACAAGATAATGCCCGGCCACATGTTGCAAGAGTCACAATAGACTTCTTTCAACATAATGATGTCACATTGTTACCATGGTCACCAAGATCTCCCGACTTATCCCCAATTAAGCACGTGTGGGATATGATGGGTAGGAGATTGCTCAATTTGCAACGTCCTCCTCAGACTCTAGAAGCACTTCGAGAGGAGTTGGTGGTTGCCTGGAATGAGATACCACAGGAGGACATTGACCACCTGATCAGAAGCATGCCTAGGCGCGTTGGAGAATGCGTAGCACATCAGGGTGCATCCACACATTATTAAAGGTCAAAGGGCTTTAAAGCAGTGCAATCATTTTGAAATTTTTATCATTTACTTATTATGCTTCATTAAGTACTTATACAAAATTTTATTAAAATAAAACCATTTAAACTGGGTGTTCGGATTTATATGCCACTTAGTATATTAATTTTTAAGATTTTTAACTGTTACCAATGGTAACAATGGTTACATGGACGCTTCGCCAATGCCATACAATGATTTTGTTAGATAAAGGCGTAATATCTACTTGTGACTCCATTTGTTCTATTAGATTTATATGTCACTTAGTATAGTTTAACTGTGTACTTCCTACGGTACAAGTTATCCCCTCTCAAAAAAGTGCGAATATGTATATGTTTATAATAAAACTCAAACACTTATTGAGCACATTACCTACATGAAAGCTTCAACGTTATGCCTAATGATTTCATGAAAATAAGCGCTTACCTGGTAGCAGCATTTTTTACAATTATTCCATTTTCTGTCGTCGTGGAAAAAAGCACATCATCGTCCATTCATTAGTCTACTGATATAAAAACTAAATCGACTATTGATTCCATGAACCGTATGCCTAAAGACACCTGCTGATGTAGGTATGTATTACGCGACAGTCAGCAACTTTTCGGTTTTTTCTCCATCATCGTTTAGAAAACCTGCTCCCTGCGTGACTCTGAGGGAATTTAATGGAGAAAGAATGAAAAAGGAAAGAGATTACGTACAAAACAGTAGCGCACTCTCAAATGCATGCTATAGTAGAAGTGCACTTCGTTGTTAAGTGACTTTTTGCGGTATTTTATTTATTGCCTGCACATTACACGTGTACAGGGTGTTCCTTAATGGTACGCGAATATTTAAGGGTGTGAATCTATATGAAAAATTAATGGCTTGCTTTATATACTATGGTCCAAAAATGTATCCTTGCTAAACTCGGGGTGTTGAAGTTTTAGAAAAAAAACGGAAATTAATTAGTGAAAGTTAATAAAGTTGCATATATTTCAATACAAAAATAATTTTTAGCTTTAACAGTGGCGTGCGTACGTCTGGCTTGCTCACCATTACTGTCGACAAGGCCATATACCTACAGCATTTCCGCCATTTCTGCATTTGAATAATTCACCATTACTAACAAGATTGTAAAAACTAAATAATGAAAAAGATGTCACAGCGAACAGATTTTAATAACAGAGACTTGTCATATGTCAAAAGTCAGTGACATATTCCAGAGCAACTAGATATTTATTGCTAAATTACATTCTTCAATTATTACATTAATTTTCTCGGACAATAGAACGGTTTTTACAACAAGAGATCATTTGTTTTAAGTTGAACGGGGAATTCAATAATAATTTTTATTTGGCAAAAAACCATTGGCGTACCATTTCTTTCTTAAAAAATATCGAAGTCAATACCCGTACGCACGCCACTGTTAAAGCTAAAAATTATTTTTGTATTGGAAAATATGCAACTTTATTAACTTTCACTAATTAATTTCCGTTTTTTTTCCTAAAACTTCAACACCCCGAGTTTTAGCAGGGATACATTTTTGGACCATAGTATATAAAGCAAACCATTAATTTTTCATATAGATTCACACCCTTAAATATCATTAAGGAACACCCTGTATATCGCCCCCTCAATGCTAAAACTAGATATCTGAAAAAAATCCGTTTTGCAGAGAGCTGGTTATAAGTTTACCGGCCTAGAAAAACAACAACAAATATTTCTACAAACTTAAATTTTATTTTAAAAAACTAACATTTTCGGAGGTTTTCAGCATGGATATTTTGAAAAAAGGAACACTTGTAGCACAAATTTGCAATATATCTACTTCTTGCCCGAACTTTTTTTATAAAAACCAAAAGTTATCTGTGTGAAATGTATAAACTAAATTGATTTGTTTAAGTATTGTTTTGTCGAAGAAAGGTTATTCAAATACTTAAAGGTTAAGTTGAAGGAAAAATTTAGTAACCTGGTGAAAGCTGGATCTATGGTACATTCGTTAAAAATGGTAAAACAGCGCACACAGCTGTATGTCAGGAACACATCAGAACGGATTAAAAATATTGGGAATAAAAGTTAAAATTATTGACATATTACATGTTACATCGTGAAACAACCACTTGATGCTGCAGCAAGAGTGAATCTTGCTTTCTCTCTTGCTTCTAAACAGCGTCAAACAAGTGTACGCTCTTTGAGCCGTAGGCCCGACAGTTTAACAGGTGGTAATCCGGTTTACCGGCGACCCCTTCTTAAGGCGTGTATTTTCAGCAAGATCTACTATCCATTAAGGGACGTTCCTTATTCTTCAAAAATCAATCAGTTCAAAACTCGCCCCAATGAACTCTCATTTCTCGTAACAGTCGCGGTATCCGGATGTCCAGGCTTTGCCTTTGCCTTTATTCGAATGAATTAAAGCAGAAACGATCGGTATGATTCAGCTGTGGTACTAAACAGGCACAAAATGTGCGAAAAAAATAAGTTGAACAGACTTCTATGACTATTCCTGTTGGGATTAAACTCATTTCGGAAGGCAAAGATGTTTCTATACCATTTGTGACCTTGATAATTAGACTACGAGCCCCTTCCCATTTCAGTTGGCCCATGGTTTGTAACAAAATATGCCTTTATAAACTGAACATGACGAAACTATTTACTTCTAAAACAATTGTGCAACTTTAGGGTCTTTACTTCACATTTTTTTATAAGAAAACTTACCTTGCAAGTGCTAAATCCCAGTTTGTGGGCCTCTCTATGAGTTGTGGACCTCGAAATTCTCCTTCCAACAGCGTCACTCCACAGAGCACTTAATTGTATATAATTGGCACGCCTGTTTTTCACGATTATTCTTCTTAATGCTCTTCGGTCGGCATTTGTGATATTACTTTTTTTCACATATCGTGCCTTAATATTAACTGCACCAGTTACGTTATGTCTTCTAACAATATTTCTCACGCTGTACAGCGATAAGTTTGATTTCCCAGAATTAAAAAATTTAATTATCAGTAACCGAATTTTCTCAATAATAACCTTTCCTCTACCCATTTTGAAAACCTTAACTACCCAAAACTATTTTAAACGTGTTCTGACAGCTGTGATTAATAAAAACAATTGTCATGGCTTTTATTTTTCACAGCCACCTATGCGTTATAGACTTATTTTGCATTGAAATGAAAATAGGTTGATATGCTGTAATTGCAACATGTGTTATTTTTATGCTGCAACTTTGATCAGGGAGTGATAAAGTTGGTGTTTTCTACTATACATTATCAAAATATTCATTGTTATAAACCTATAACACCCTGCTGCATTTTTATTATTTATGTTTGATAAGAAAAAAACTAAGATTTCGATAGTTGGGCCAACTGAAGTGGCTCGTATTTCTGAAGCTAAATAACTGAAGAATGATTTTCTATACAATGCCTGACATGCAGGGTTGATCCATCATGGGACTTAGCGATGTGTTTTTCAATATATTCTATAAGAAACTGTAGAGCGATTTTTTATAGACAGTACTGAAAGTCGAGGATATAACAGACCTGTCCAGCTAAAGTTGAAACAATAATTTTTATTCTGGGGATTTTTTCTAAAATTTCTCGAAAGTGAAAATACACATTGAACTATCAAGTATCGTGTGGCAGTTAATTCGTCGTAATAATAGGATTTGAAACGGTATTTGATGCGTTATACCCTTCTAAGAAACTACCCAACCCGGGCGAGACACTACTGTCTCCTTCCAATTTTACTGAAAAAGGTATAACACAGAGGTCAGAGCATTTCTTGACAAATGCGACGGAGTGTCCGTGCTTGGAAAATGACTGATATTTACGACACAATACATGGCGAATTGTAGGAAGTGTGCAAAATATATTAAATATTTTTGTAATATAAATATAGGTATATAAATCGTACATCATAGCCGTGCTTCAAATTTATACTTTTGCCGTTGCTGAAGCATAAAGCTTTCATTTTTTTATATACATAATGCACCAACATTTTCTGTCGTGCTAAGGCGCATGTCTCCAGGTCCCCATCGCACGCTTCGACTGTTCGCACCAAGCGTATTTTAGAATTATTTACACAGGACAAATATAGAATCAACCATGAGCTTTTACTTATGAAGCTTAGTTATGCAGGGTGAAAACGTTATGATAGTCATTATTTAAATGAGTGATAGAGCGGGTTAAAAAGAAGATATTCAAAATGTCGTCCTCCACTTTCCACACAAGCTTCATTACGACGAACCCAGTTTCTTGTTACTCTAGGTCCTCGAAGTTATCCATTTATTATTTCAGCAGCATTAAAGATTTTTCGCGAAGTTGTGCTTCAGTTGTTATTGGACCAGCCCGATAAACCATCCCTGTAAGTTCTCCCCAATACCAGAAATCCATCGGATTGAGGTCAGGAGATCTTGCTGGCCATTTTCGAGGATCAGGAGCCTTTTGACCGATCCAGCGATTTGGATAATGTTCATTCAAATACTGAATGGGGCCTCTAAAAATGTGTGGTGGTACCCCGTCATGAACAAACCACAAATTCTGTCTCCGTTGTAATGGCATGTTGTCTAAGGTCTCTTCCAAAAGTTCTGGTAGGTTAATGGCTAGAAAGCTAAGGTATCCTTCTCTTGACAACTTTGGGGGTAACTCGAAGGTGCCAATTACCTGATCGTCAAGAATACCTGCCCAAATATTTATTCTAAAACGTTGTTGGAAATGACCTTCGCGAACGGTATGAGGATTTTCTTGGGCCCACGTGTGAGTATTATGGAAATTTAATAAGTACATTCGTTCGTCGCTAGAATGTTTTTAAAAAAAGCCGGATTTTCAATGTTTTGTGCAAAAACCACTGAAAGAATGATATGAATTGTAAATAAACACGACGACGTACGCGAACAAAAACAAAACAACACTCCCGATGTTCTGCTCGACAAAACGATAACGTAATTTATCTATGCAAAACGATAACTAACCACTGTTACCGTTTGCGATCGATTGCCTGTTCGATAAGAGTGATGACGATGCGCTGTTGTCATGTGTGTTTTAAATATTCAATTTTATGAAACTTACTTACTGACTACAAATTTTGGCTTAACTTAGAAAAACTTAATGCCATTTATTTGTTAATTACCCAATTGAAAAACTTTTTAGATGAGATTATAAAAATTAGTAAGATTGTGGTAATTGTGGTCGATGTAAGGCACTTAAGGTTGTAAACTATAAAGCCATTTAGACAAATATCTATTGACTTTCGGACCATGGGAACTTTTTGGCTTGTTTTGAAACCTATCTTCATGGCAGAGCTCTGTGTATTTTACTAAATCAAGGATTGTCCTCAACATCGTTGATAGCTTCTGCTGTGCCTCAAGGTTCTATATTAGGCACTACACTAATTTTAAATTATACTATTGATTTAAACAAAACTCTCCTAACTGCCGTATTCAATCGTTTGCAGATGATACTCATTTAATGCATAGTTTTGATACAAACGAGGTAGAATAATGAAAATAAATCCAGAAAAATCCAAAATACTATACTTGAATCCATTTCCAAGTGAGACCAGACACAACAACCAGCACGCGTCGCTGGCATGATGGTCGTAGACACAAGAACCGAGCAGGGTCGGACTCAAAACTATGGAAATATTAAGGTGATATTTCAGAACTAAATATTTGAAAAAGAGACATCAGTAATAACACAACACTACTGTCACAGAGTCAACAGAGGTGATTGAAAGTTAAGGGGGGCACAAAAAGTAATTATACATATGTGTTTGATAACATCAATACTTTTCACTTTCACTAGAAGGGATGTCATCATAGATGTTGATAATTAGCGGTTCAATATGACTTTCAATTATGTTGTCCAGCTCCCACATTGCAACCTCCACTTTCTCCTGAACATGCTTCACACATTTTAACCATTTTTCTGGTGTGATTCTCTGCAACGCAAGGTTGAACAGCTCTTTCATGTCGGAAAACTTGAATGTTGTGTTCAGCAACAAAATTCTTTATATCTGCCCATATGAGCTCAATGGGGTTGAGCTCACAGTGGTAAGGAGGCAAACGAAGTACCATTTTATTGTGCGCCTTTGCCATCTCGTCCACTATATATTTATCATATTTTGCTCTGTGTTGTTTCACAAGATCTAGAAGTTGTAATTTCAACATAAACGTATCAAAAGGTATATTTTTGCACGTAGCCAGTCCTGTATCTCTGATTTCTTAAAAGATGAATTTGGAATTTTTTCTAATTTCCGAGAATGATACGGAGCATTATCCAGGACCACCACAGAATTGTCTTTAAGACGTGGTAAAATGCCTAAAAACCAGTTTTCGAATGCTTCACCATTCATCTCTTCGTGGTAGTCAGTGGTTTTTTTTTTATTCAAAACACCATAGTCCTTCCTTCACGAAGCCATCTACACTCCCGATGTGGCAAATAATGAGCCTTTTTCCTTTGCCTATAAAGATAAAACTTGTTAAATACGGATGTACATTATATGTCTTTCACAAGAGTACTGAGGCCACGGAGATAGGGACACATTTCTGTATTTTATATACGATGCTATATTGTTTCTCATGATAGCGGTGAGATATATCGGACACTTCAACCAATGCATCATTTAATCTGTTGATGAATCTGGTTAGCTTAAAAAACAAAAAGAAACAGGCAACATCAATTAAACTAAAAAATTATCAAGTGTGACAAACTTATCGAAAAATTTACAAATCAACGCAATGTCTGACGTTGTTAATTAACGTGTTACATGCCGTGTCGGACGAGGTATGTTGTCTCTGCAACGCTCGCATTGCTGTAAAAAATCTTGTCATCGATGCCATAAGAATTCCAACGTAGAATACATTGATTTCCAGAGTGAACATACCCTCGTTTTTTTTAGATATCTGATAACGTGTAATGCCTCATTTAAATCACTTTGGCTATGAAAAATCATCTAATAACTATTGTTGGATTTTCTAAAATGGAATGTCTGCATTGCCTGTAGGGTTTTGAAGCCCATCTAAAAACGCTCTTCTTGCTGACGTTACTGTTTGGTCCACCCAAACTTTTGATTTTGTATGGCCAGCATTTATCCACGTCTCGTCCCGGAAGTAAATTCTACGGTTTTGGCTCCTGTATGTTTTTATTTTTGTCAAATACTCTCTCCTCCATAGTATAATTTCATCTCTATCCATCAATGAACTGTTTCGGCCTCTCTTCTGCCAATTGAAGTTGAGTTCCTTTGATAGCCTGTAGAACGTCGTTTTAGTAAAATTCGGCAAATCTGAGTCTTCATTCACTACTTTCAAAATCTTATCAATTGTAGGAATTTCATTCTGGAAAAAGAATTCATGAACCTTCCTTCTGATCGCATGTCTGTCAGCATCATCTATTTCTTTAATTTGGCTTTTACGGTTCTGATTCGTTTTAGGTTCAGCAAATGCATTCCGTAATTTATAATCTTTGAGTACTCTAAATACCGATGCACGAGAAACTCCAGCTTTATTCGCCACCCTCTGCACAACATCGTTGACGCTGAGCTCAGGTTTTTCCTCCGTTTCACATTTGTAAACATTTAAAATAATTTCTTTAACTTCGATGCTCAAATCGTTTTGTCTGGATCGTTTCCTGGGTGGACTCAATGTAGTTCTCCCTTTATCAGCTGTGTCGGTAGAAGACATGGTCAAAAAACACCAGATATAACAGAACTTATAACAGCGATGCACTCGACGCCACGCCACGGCCTGATTACAACTCTGGCTTTTGTAGACATCAACGCGGCGCAACGGCGGGTTTTGTATTGCTACAGTCTAACTAGGTCTGAAAAAATGTTCGAAACTGCATGTTTTCCAAATTCATGGAGTTTTATATTGGAGCCACTTCAGGACATTGTATTTAACAAAAGCATCAATATAAGGGGCGGAAAGTTTAAAAAAAGAAAAATAAAAGCTACGAAATGAAACTATTAGTTGAAAAAGCAAGCGCTTCAAACTACAACTTCAAACTGTAAAATGCCTGAACTATAATGAGACCCTCTGCGGGAACATCGATCACGCGCTGATCACGCTTCGAGTTTGCGATATTGTGGTCTCACTTGGGCTGAATTTTAGTATAGTGTTTTGTAATGAAAAAAAAAAATAACAATAAATAATGAAGTTTTGGAGTTTGCTGACTCTGCAAAAATACTTTGAGAAGTTTTTGACACTAAGATGAGGTTTTTTGAACATGTAAAGAGTCTGTCCCAAAAAACGTATCTCAGGTTACGTACTTTTATGGAAAATCGATATTTACCGACCTTCAAACTTCGTAAGATACTATGCGATAGTTTTGTAATTTTCCGTCTTCAGATTGCGTGACCAAAAACATTATCCAAATCACTCAAAATGATTGTGTACTGCTCATTTTTGAATTACGAAGAGTTGACCATGTTCTTTCCAATTACCAAAAGTGTAACCTACCACTATTTAATTTCAATACATAAATTGTTGCACACGTACAAGCACTTGTATACTGAGTCACGTAAAAAGGTAATCACCTACGTATGCTTGCTAGAATTCAAGAACGTTTTCCATATCGATTTATCTTGCCATGAACAGCAAGTGATAAAATGGTCAGGTTTTTCCGTTAAATGTTTGTGGTGACTGCGTGTATTGTTTGGTGATAAAGAAGCGTTCAGTTTTCGTACATTTACGGTGTCAAATTTGCTCAAACTGCTTATAGTGCGTACAATTCAACAGGTGTCCCAGCTAAGTGACTTTGAGTGGGGTCGAATTGTCGGGTCGCGTGAAGCCGGTCAATCGATAAGAGATATTTCTGGGATGACCAGCAGATCCTTACTCAGAATACTGCAGTGTGAATATCGCATTAACCGTTTACCTTGGCCACCACGATCGCCAGACCTGTCTCCAATTGAACATGTCTGGGACATGACAGGTCGCAGGCTCTTGAATTTGAAACACCCTCCACAGATTTTAGTAGCTCTTACTCACGAAGTTTCAGTAGCCTGGAATGAGATATCCCAACAGGATATCGTCCACCTTATCAGGCGTGTTAATGAGTGTATAAGAAATCGTGGATCCTCAACACATTATTGAACCAGCCTCTGCAGCTAGTTGTCGAATCAAGTTGAACATATACAGGGTGTCCCAGAAGTCGACGTCAAGCCGAAACCGGGTGATAGGCAAAGTCATAACAGCTATCAGAAAAATATTTAAAAAAATTTTATGTATGTGTTTTGAAAATTATAGGTCTTTGAAAAAGACATAGAAATTACACACCCTACGGCAGTCTGTCAACTCCTGTTACTACAAATATTAACTTTTTTGGATTTTATTTTTACAATGTAATGATGAATAATTCATCTTCAAACTGGTGTCTCAACCTTACTGCCAACTTTTCTCGTTCAGGCAAAATTGCCACTTATTTCCCAACCAAGTATTCCAAAGTAAAACTTTGCCCAACTTTAACTGGCTGTACTGGGAAAAAATGTACTACGAGAGTTTGGCAAGTAACCTTAAAAGTTGGCGCATTTAATAACGATTCCAAAATGGTACAACACTTAGAAGATTACTCGTTAACTTATGCACAATTTTTATTTGAAAAAAAACTGATGAAAATTTTTCAAAATTTCAAATTAAACAGCGATTATGAAAACGCACAAGGACCCTTAAGGATAACTGTTTGCACAACAGTGGGCGTCAAAATGCTGCTGATGATGATTTACCTTTACAGCAAATGCTCAAACTGTTTTCCTTCAGCCGCAAGACACGCTCGACATCTTCTTAAAAAAGTTCGGGTTATTAAACGAGCGAATCCACGGTTATTAAAAAACTCAGCTGCTTCCAATAGTCTTTGCCGTAGCTCACCTACATTTTGAATCGGCTTGAAATACACTTTTTCTTTTACAGTTCCCCAGTAAAAAAATCTAACGGAATCAAATCTGGTGACCGGGCTGGCCACGGTATTGTACCAGACCGCCCTATCCATCTGCCTGGAAAGCTTTGATCGAGATACTCTCTCACTGAGAGTGCATAGTGCGCTGGGCAGCCATCATGCCGAAACCACATGTCCCTGTAAATACTCAGTGGCACGTCCACCAATAAATTTTGTACATGATGTTTCAAAAATCCAAATAAACTTCAGCAGTCAAAGTCTCTGGGAACTCAAACGGACCGATTATTTTACCATTTAAAATTCCTGTCCAATGGTTTATCTTGAAGCGATATTGAGATTTATCTTCTCTCATCAAATGTGGGTTTGCTACGTACCACTCGTGTAAGTTATGCAGGTTCATGTACCCATCTTACTTAAATGTGGTCTCATCCGACCATAACATTTTTTCAAAGAACTGTGGACCTTTCCTGTGTCTTTCTAACATTGTGCGACAAAAAGCAACTCGGGGCTCATAATCCCGGGGCAGGAGAGGTTGAACACGCTGTATGTGGTATGGATGAAGCACATCACTTACTTGCTATTGCACACTTTGATACCGATCAGTACTCCTTCGTTTACTGCGCATCTTTACATGTTCGTGCTTGTTGATTTCGTACTGTTACTAATTTTGGATTCGTGAACTGGACTGTTGATCGCTTGTGATTTGGATTTGGACTGTTTAATTGCTCTTCAAAATAACATTTGCTTTCCTTAGACTCTCTTTGATAGTGTGACTGTGCAGTGCCGCTATGTCCGTGTACACCGTACAAGAATATGCTAACATGCACCTCATTTATGGCGAATGGAGATGCAACACTAGTGCTGCAGCGAGACTTTACTGTGAGAGGTACCCGAATGCAGCTCGTCATCCAGATCATCGAGTGTTCACAAATGTGCACCGCTTACTGTTCTCAGAGGGCCAGCTACCAAACCAATCACACGGTGAGGGAAGATCTTTCCTTCCTTACGAAGTCGTGATGCTAGGAGCTGTCGAAGAAGACCCGAGTACTTCAGTGCGTGCAATAGAACTAAAAACAGGTATGTCCAAAGGTACAGCTCATAGAATCTTGCAAAAAAACGTGCTCCATCCATACCACGTACAGCGTGTTCAAGCTCTTCTGCCCCGGGATTATGGGCCCCGAGTTGCTTTTTGTCGCACAATGTTAGAAAGACACAGGGAAGATCCACGGTTCTCTGAAAAAATTTTATGGTCAGATGAGACCACATTTAAGAAAGATGGGTACATGAACCTGCATAACTTACACGAGTGGCACGTAGCAAACCCACATTTGATGAGAGAAGATAAATCTCAATATCGCTTCAAGATAAACCATTGGACAGGAATTTTAAATGGTAAAATAATCGGTCCGTTTGAGTTCCCAGAGACTTTGACTGCTGAGGTTTATTTAGGTTTTTTGCAAAATCATTTAGAAAATTTATTGGAGGACGCGCCACTGAGTATTTACAGGGACATGTGGTTTCAGCATGATGGCTGCCCAGCGCACTATGCACTCTCAGTGAGAGAGTATCTCGATCAAAACTTTCCAGGCAGATGGATAGGGCGGTCTGGTACAATACCGTGGCTAGCCCGGTCACCAGATTTGAATCCGTTAGATTTTTTTTACTCAGGAACTGTAAAAGAAAAAGTGTATTTCAAGCCGATTCAAAATGTAGCTGAGCTACGGCAAAGACTATTGGAAGCAGCTGAGTTTGTTAATAACCGTGGATTCGCTCGTTTAATAACCCGATCTTTTTTAAGATGTCGAGCGTGTATTGCGGCTGAAGGAAAACAGTTTGAGCATTTGCTGTAAAGGTAAATCATCATCAGCAGTCCTTGTGCGTTTTCATAATCGCTGTTTAATTAGGAAATTTTGAAAAAATGTTCATCAGTTTTTCTTCCAATAAAAATTGTGCATAAGTTAACGAGTAATCTTCTAAGTGTTATACCATTTTGGAATCCTTATTAAATGCGCCAACTTTTAAGGTTACTTGCCAAACTCTCGTAGTACAGTTTTTTCCAGTACAGCCAGTTAAAGTTGAGCAAAGTTTTACTTTGGAATACTTGGTTGGGAAATAACTGGCAATTTTGCCTGAACGAGAAAAGTTGGCAGTAAGGTTGAGACACCACTTTGAAGATGCATTATTCATCATTACATTGTAAAAATAAAATCCAAAAAAAGTTAATATTTGTAGTAACAGGAGTTGACAGACTGCCGTAGGGTGTGAAATTTCTATATTTTTTTCAAAGACCTATAATTTTCAAAACACATACATAAAATTTTTTTAAATATTTTTCTGATAGCTGTTATGTCTTTGCCTATCACCCGGTTTCGGCTTGACGTCGACTTCTGGGACACCCTGTATGCCAAAAATTATTAAAATCGGATAAACATTCGTAGGTGCTCTCCTTTTCTTGTCACTCAGTATACTCAGAGAAAAAAACTGTTTTTGGTAAGAATGTGCACATTAGATCACCGTCGGGAGTTTCGTACCGGAGTTGAGAGACATTCATATGAATTTGAAATGCAGTAGTCGGAAAACTAATATAAACTAAGCCATCCTTTAGAAATGGACGTAATCTACTTTAGCTATAAAAGACGCAGCTTTGTCTCAGTAGAGTATACTTAAAGACAATACTCTTCAACACTACACAAGCTAGCACATTCTGAAATTTAAAACTGGATTTTATTCCAGTAATCGTTTGAATCTACTATTTATTGTTAAATTGTTTCTATACCCCAATATTTTCATCCAATGTAACAAGCGCATTGTTAGAAGTGGTCTATGAAATATATTGTAGCGTACGCACGAATATTTTTCGACAATTTCTGCGCACGGGGTCCAAAAATCTGCAAAAATGCGTGTTGATAATGCAATAATTCAGTTCTACTCGATTCAATTAAACCTTTATGGCTAAAATATACAATAGTGATATGCGTGGAATTCCGATATATCGATATAGACACTGTTGGAAATCTGACAAACGAAAAGTAATTTAAAACTGTATATTTATTACTGAGTTGAAATTATATCTGTTCCCAATACAGCAATAACCAGGCATTGAAACCATGAGGTACACATACATTGCTTTTCTCAAAGATCAGCCCGTGTTTATTTTTTGAACGGTCCTAGTTGGTAAGCTGACACACGAGAAGATAAAATGTATGCATGAACTCAATGAGCCGTATTCATAAAAGAGAAGCATGTCCTCGGAAGCATAAGGTAAAAGAATAAGGTCTTACTTCGGAGAAAAAGGTCGAAGTATAAGCATATCCTTGTTTTCATATGCATAATGCCTTATACTCGCGAGGATATCCTCCAAGAAGAAGTAAAAGGTTGACTGGTATTTATATCTTGAGTGACATGTCCTGACTTGTTCCAGCTTGTAGTTGACCTGGGAGTTCGTTCACTCAACATCACTGACAGTCGTACTCCAGAGCTTACACAGCTCGTTTCGTATTTTTACTGGATACAGTTTTTTATCAAATTAATAAGCATGTCATCCTCAAGTGATGAGGAAACTACAGAAAATAATGGCAACGAACTGCAGTTCATCGCAGATGAAATTGCCATTACTCCCATTATTTTGCAAAAGTCACAAGTTCCAAAAATAAAAATGAGAAAGGGCGATGCCTTGAAGAAGATGTTGAAAAAATACGAATCAACATTCGATAAACCATTAGATACTAAAGGCTTATTAAAATAAAATCAACAACATGAAATCAAGATTGAATAAAAAAACAGACCTAAAAAAAACTGGTAGTAAAGCAATTAAATTGTTAGATTGGGAAAGAAAGTTGCTGAATGCTATGGAAGGTGACTGTAATCCTGCAATTGATGAAATTGGAGGTGCCATTCGGGTTGGTAGCGTTCAAGAAGAAGGAAGTGAACTATATACCGAGCGCAGTGAGCAAATAGTTTATTACAGCTCCATCAATTCAGAAGACACTGCCACCAAAAAGAAAATTAGCAACAGAGAAATACGAAACTGAGGAAACTACAAAAGAACTGCAACGTCTAGTGCTATTACAGCAGTTCTAAACAAGTATTTTACAACAAGAGTATTATAAAACGAAACTAGAAATGATGCAGCGTCAGAAGCCACCTGTAACTTATGATCACGAAAATAAAACTTATAACTTATAAATACACTTTAATCAGTAAAACCATTTATCATAATACTCAAGTTTCTTCTTATTTGTTGACCTAGTTGGCGGAGAGGAAGTTTGTCATTCTCATGATTTCCTTCATCTTCATCTGGGTCTCGTTCAACTAACTCAAAGTCAGGGTCGCCCAAGCTTTTCGCAACATTATGGAGTACAATACAAGCAATAATTATTTTCGGCGCATTTTCCAACTTTACGCGGCAAACATAATAACCACACGAATATGGTATTTTCCATTTTGGATTGGTATCTATTGATCCGTTCAATCGAGTGTGGTTATCATTTTGGTTATAAGGTCCGTGACGTCATCAGTCAGCTGTTATATGCCATAGTTATCACCGTAAAATTGTAGTATTTACCCTACTCCGGAATAGTTTTTTATATTCTTGGTTATTATTTTAAATGTGAAAAGTTATAATTTTGGCAGGTATTCATTATTTGTGTTATACTTCAGCTTCAATTTCTGGAATCTTGATACAGGCCAGCTTCAGTTTCAGCACAAAGTAGAGCGCGTTATTAGTTATACTCATTGCTGTTGTTTGGGGACCCTTTAAATTTACCTCGTATGCTTAACAAAGTATCCTATATACAGGGTGTTTCAGTTTATTGTTGCATAACGTTAAGATTCGATAGAACTTTTAAAATTAACGCATAAAGTCTATATAAACATGGGTCGAAAAATGCGTGGATTCCGAAATACAGGTTTTTTTTTTAAATATTTCGAACAATATTTGATGTATAACAGTGAACATTGGTATACAAGGGTTTTTTGAATAAAAAAACTGATTCCTCGCACTTTTCAACATAAAAAAGCTCTCCTGTGAATTTTCGTTATAGTTACCCGTTTTTGAGATATTTCGATTTTTAAGGTTCGATGCATTTTTAATTATTTATGATAAAATAACGTTAAAAAGTGAGTATCTCGATAATTTTTAGAAGTAGGCTGGGCCTGCAAATATTTTTGAAATTGAAAGCAGAATAAGGTTAAACGTCAATTAGTTGACAGTTAGTTTTGTTGTCTGTTGAAACCTGAAACATTTTTTTGCAATTGTGAATGCACGAAATTTAGTTTCTTTTACCTGTTTTTTTTTTGTAAGTTTTATAAAAATGCCATTTTTATTCTCCAATCAAGAGTTAGCGGATATTCATTTTGTGTATGGCTTTGTAAATGGAAACGCAGCAGAAGCAGCCAGAGAATACGCACGAAGATTTCCAAACAGACGACATCCAACTCGCTCAGTATTTGTAAGAGTGCATCGCCAAATAATTGAAAATGGTTTTGGGAGTCTCCAAAGGGATCAAAACATAAATGTTCGTCAGCGCAGATTTACCCGTATGATTCTGCATGAGTTTGATAGAGATCCGACCACATGTGTTAGGAGAGTTTCTGGTACCTTAGGAATTTCAGCAAGCCATGTTCACCGTGTTCTTAGAAATGACCATAGACGTCCTTACCATTTGCAACCTGTGCAAGGACTACGGCCAGGGGACGGAGAACGAAGAATCACATTTTGTCAGTGGATTCCTGATAGAACTGATAATAATAGGGAGTTTTTAAGTAATGTTTTATTGTCCGATGAGTCATGTTTCACTAGACGTGGAGTGGTAAATTTTCATAATCAACATTTGGTCGCATGAAAATCCGCATGCAGTTCGGAAAAGAAATTTTCAGCATGAATTTAGTGTGAACGTGTGGATTGGTATCTACCGTAATCGACTATTTGGACCCTACCTTTTGCCTGCAAGGTTAAATGCTGCGACCTTCTTGGAATTTTTAAAGGCTGAACATGCAGATATGTGGGATGATGTTATGTTAGATTTAAGAACATTGGACTGGTTCCAGCTTGATGGTTGTCCAGCTCATTATTCGAGAATCGTTAGAAACTGGCTGGACGAAAATTATCCAGAAAGATGGATCGGCCGTGGAGGACCAGTCGCCTGGCCTCCACGATCCCCTGACCTAAATCCATTAGATTTCTTTGTGTGGGGATTTCTAAAAGAAAAAGTGTACCAGACTCCCGTAACCACAAGAGATATGCTAATAGACAGAATCAGGAATGCATGTGATGAAATAAGGCCTTATTTGAATAATGCTATACCACGTTCGATCATTCGTAGATGTGAATTGTGTATTGAACAATTGGGTTTACATTTCGAGCAACTACTTTAGATTTTGTATGTTTGTCCTAACTATCCAATATTCAATTAATTTGTTAAAAATGAGATTGGAAAATTAAACAAATTAATATTCTGTTTTTTGTGTTTATTTGGAGTTAGGAATTATTGCTGTGTTTAAAAACCAATCTAAACGATCGTCTTAATTACTTGTAATGCCCAAAGCGAAAATGTAAAAAAAATATTATTTTCCCATAAATAATTAAAAATGCATCGAACCTTAAAAATCGAAATATCTCAAAAACGGCTAACTATAACGGAAACTCTCAGGAGAGCTTTTTTATGTCGAAAAGTGCGAAGAATCAGTTTTTTTATGCAAAAAGCAAAAAATTGCACTAAGAAAAAATTTTCGGTCATTTTAATACACTACAGGTACAGTAGAGAGCGCCCTCTAGCGCTACAGTAAACCTATGTCCATGGTTCGTTTTGTCATACCAAAAAACCCTTGTATACCAATTTTCACTGTTATACATCAAATATTGTTCGATATATTTAAAAAAAAACATTTTAGAAGGTAAACTTAAACACCCTGTATTTCGTAAGCCACACATTTTTCGACCCATGTTTATATAGACTTTATGCATTAATTTTAAAGGTTCTATCGAATCTTAAAGTTATGCAACAATAAACTGAAACACCCTGTATAGCCATATACCGCAAGATTTTAAAATCTGGCTATATAAACTCACTGGGTAGTGTCCACCTGTATTCGGTTTTGATATTTTTTTTCATCGCCTTTTGCTATCATTTCTGCTAAATCAATAAATGCTTTCTTTGACAAGCTGAAAAGTTTAATGAATTGAAAGTTACCATTGTTACAAAGCGACGGTTCCACCATTAAAATTTTTAGCGACATATATTTGTTTTTCACAACAAACTTGTTTAAAAATAATAGAGATTTTCTCAAATGATTTAACACCTGAACAATATCTTCTGAAAAAAAAAACATTTCTCCTATTAATATCATGAAGGTTTTCTTTTTTAAACTTTCCATATCAGTGTTGTGGACGAAAAATCACCGATTATTAAGAAATAATAAAAATAATCAGAAATTATATACGCGCTTTTCTAAAATAAACAAAACCGCGGTAAAAATCAACGCGTTCAAGCGATTCGAGTAACTGACGTCATCAATTCATGTGTCATCTTAAACCACATTATAGCCGCGGTAAATAACACAGAAATTTTGGTAATTCGCTTGGATTTGATTAATTCTGTTGAGCATTTTGTGTAAGTTAAATCGCTGATAACTCGACAACAAATCGTCAAAACGTTATAGTTTATATCAATCATCAAGAGTCTATCTGCATTTGCAGTAAGGTATGACACAAGCCGATTAAAAGAATGGACGAATACTGACAACCTATAGAAGTACAGCACTAGCAAATAATTGGCATTGTGCGAGGCTAATACGAAATTCAAGTTTGAGCATTCTCAATATTCTCTTCGCTGAATCCATCTATCGGTTTTGTGGACAGAAAACGTTTTCCTTTGAATAACGTTTACCGCACGCAAGTTTCAGTATCATTTTCCGCCTCGTTGTGAACCGTAGATTTATTAACTCTCTCAGGCATTCGTGCTTTCCAGAACATGTTCACCTTGCTCTACCGTTTTTTCTTCTATTGCGATCGTGCGATGAAGAATAACGGAAAACATCCCGTGTCCGCCAGAGAAAAAGTTTTCTTTAGCTCGCACTATTTCGGTGATTTTATTTGGATATTTCCGCATTGTAAGGGAGAAACGCTGACGGGCTGCTGGCGTTCAACAAAAAGCGAAACAAAAATATCTGCGGAAGAAAAGAAATCTCCCACAAATGGATGTATACACAGAACGAGAACAACGGACTGTATGAAGTCTGCAGAATTTGGCACAGATTCCCTTTACACGCGTGTGTAAGGGCTTGGATGCTAAATATAGGGTAATTACAAATTCTCTCTGCTCATAGCACAGGCACACAAAGTAATATACAGGGTGGCGCATCGAAAACGAAACAGACGCATTTACTGGCAGCTCAGTTTTTTTTTTGGAAAAACGTTCAGACCCGTAGATTTTTTTTTCGAGGAGGACACAAGTTTGGCAAAAAATCACGTTAACACGAGCAGCCTCTGGGCGGGAGTGACACCAACCCTAAAATTTTAAATTGAAAGGGGGTCGTGTGATACCTTGTTTTAAAGGTCTTTCAATTCCCTTTATAATTTTGTAAAATACATGAGCTTCAGTTCAGTAGTTTTAGATTTATTGATTTAAAGCTTAAAGTAGACTTTAATAGGTACATCAGATTAGTTTGTACTACTTTCAGATGAAATTTGACTAAAAGAATTTACTTAATAAGTAAAATTTCTACACTACGCCCATGGTTTGTTTACCATTTTGTTGTTGAAAACAGCTATTGGAGCGTTTTTTGGGGCAAAAAAAGTTATTTCTTGAAGAAAGTTAAGAAAAGATCTCGTACTTATTTTAAATAGGAATTTAGTACATAGTTTGCGATTGGTTAGACCAAGCTTTATTACATAAATTAACCATGATATATTCCACAGCAGAAAGAGTTGAAATTATCGAAATATTTTTCGGAAATAATCAGTGCGCTAATAGAACATAAGAAATATTTAATGAGCGACATGAGAACAGTAACGTGCAACGAAAATATGTTCTAGAACTTGTAGCTAAATTTCGGGAAACTGGGTCAGTCGCCAATAAAAAACGCCACATTGAAAATCCCATAAGGACCGAAGCAATAGAAGTGGGGGTTGTAGGGCAAGTTTATGTAGATCATACGTTGAGTACCCGCAAATTGGAGACTGTGTGTGGTGTTAGTCAACGTACTGTCCAACGGATTCTAAAGGCCCATAGTTTTCATCCGTCTAAAATTCACCTGATACAAGAACTTAATGAAGACGATTTTGATCGGCGATTACAATTTTGTGAAGATATGAGTGAACGAATTATAAACGACGAACATTTTCTATTCTACACTTGCTTTTCCGACGAATGTTCCTTTTTCTTAAATGGCGTAGTAAATCGTCATAACTGACGATATTGGTCCGATTCTAATCCCAGAATTTATCATGAGGTTCATACACAGCAGCCACAAAAATTAAATGTTTGGGCTGGTATTTATGGCGATCATTTAGTTGGTCCTTTTTTCTCACCTGGAAATTTAACTGGTGAAATGTATTTGGAATTACCGGAAGACGCCATAGATCCTGCATTAACAGCCATAATTGAAAATCAGAATTATCGGCGGTACATTGCGAATAGGTTGATGTTCCAACAGGATGGTGCCCCACCACATTACGCATTACGTGTTCGACAATATTTAGATCAGACGTATCCAGATCGATGGATTGGTAGAAGATTTGTCATTGAATGGCCCAAGATCGCCAGATTGATCACCTTTGGATTTCTTTATGTGGGGTCATTTAAAAATCAAAATCTATGCTACTCAGCCAACATAATTATAAGACCTGCGACAAAGAATTGTGAATGAGTGCCTTCAAATTACTCCTCAAACATTGCAAAATGTGCGGCAACGTTTTGAGCAAAGTCTTTATTATTGCATGGAGAGTCATGGTGGCTATTTTCAACATTTACTTGCATAACGGGTCAGTTCATTCTTCATTTTTAAATTACTTTGCTGCCAAATGAATTGGTCTCCACTAATGATGATGTATTAGTTTTATTTAAGCTTTAAATCAATAAATCTTCAAAAATACTGAACTGAAGTATATTAATTTTATATCATTATAAAGGGCATTGAAGGACCTTTAAAATAAGGTGAGGTGAGGTGAGGGTGGTGTCACTCGATTAAATAAGAATCATGTCCACAAGTTCACAAGTTGAGCATTTTCGTAAACATGTGCCATTTTCTATTTCGTTTGAGCCACGCAACAAACACCACTATTCACTCACGCGTTACCGACTGAAACATTGACTGACATCGTGATAAACGTTTCAAATTCTTTCGCTTTTTTGTTTCCGATGCGATGAACCGATAAGGCGGATTATATCCGTTGTTGCCAAACACGAGCACATAATATTATTATTGAGACAGGGCGGTACTCAAACTTCTAAAGGGCTATAACTTTGTTACTTTAATTTTACCAGAAAAATGTTATAGGAAAAAAACATTTCTTTTGATCAGATCTACTCACTGTTAAAATAAATGACTCAACTTCGAAGTTACCCTGTATGTATACTATGTGAGAAACAGGGAAGGTCTTAACGAACAACCAAATGAAAATTTTCATCAATACATATGTATATGATGGTAGCGTGTGTTTTTATGCCAAAACTTTCTGGGCATACGTTATATTTCATTTAAAAAAACGACCTCAGCATATGACCGAAATTTGTCTTCACTATGCTATCTTTTTCCGAACATATTTAAATTGCGAAAATACAGACCACGCGGGAGCGTATCCTATATCCTAAAGGATACGAACATCGACGATAATCAGCGATTTGCATGTATACTGCATTTCCTCGCAGACATTTTAAGAAGGGTATAAACCTATAAGTCGCCGTATTTGTATTCTTGTTGCTTGTTCTTGTCAGTCAGCGATAACTTGAATCTATACCCATTATGCCCTTCCTGTATGGCTGGGGAAGAAAAGTTTATTGAGCTTGTACATACATCTTGGCGCTAAACGATAACGATTAACACTATAAGTACCGCTGCTTTATACACTGCCATGCAAAATTAACCGGACAAACAAAATTTTGTTCTTTTCTTTTTCTAGAAATACCACGAAGACCTAAGGCCTAAACACCCATTGGGTACCGTGGGGCTATAGGGGGATACAGGGGAAAGGGGGAACGCCACACGGACTCTGGCGAGGGAACACGTGTGCATGCAACATGTACACATTCTGGCTCCGCCTACGAGATCCGCCGGGTGGTACCCCCGCGTTCGACAGTCATAGACTATCTACCACCTACCAAATTAAATTTAAAGTAACTTTTTAATCTTTGCATCAATTTCGTTAATTTTTTCGTCAAGTTGTAGGTAATTTCATTATCATATACTGAGATCTTGCAAAAAAATTGAAAATGTTTGTTATACAGGTTATAACTAAAAGGTGCATTTTGCCCTAAGCTTCTGAACACCCTGTGGCAACATTGAATACCGAATAATGTGTCTTGTATGTATGTAATGTATGAGATTTTTATGCCTCAACTTTTCTCAACAGTTTTTTTTATTCAAGTCAATATCTCAGTTATTGAAGAATATATGCTGTTTTGAAGAAAACCATGCGAATCATTGCCATAAACAATTTAATTTAAAAAATTAGAGTGACTAAATTGGTAAGAAAACTATGCGAATCATAACCGTGAACAATTTAACGTAAAAAAATACAGTGACATCATAGGTAATTAGAAATTGATATCAAATTAGTGTTCAGCCAGATGTCGGGAAGCTCTTAGAAGGAATCATTATATGAACAAGTCATTGAACATATTGAAGAAAATAAGATATTGACAAAATTTCAAGCAGGATTCAAAAAAAGTATTCTTCTGAAACAGCAATTCAAATTATAGTAGAAGAATGGAGATATGGATGAAAAAGAAGTTTACAGTAACATTGTTCTTAGATTCCAAGAGAGCATTTGAGACTATTGACAGAGAGCAATTGTTAACGAAATTGCATTGCTATGGATTTCAAGGTCCAGTATTCAACTTATTACAAAATTATTTAATCAATAGCAGTCAAAGAACTAAAATTGGCAATACGTTATCAAACATTAAAAACATTTCGGTAGGTGTGCCACAGGGTAGCAAATTAGGTCCATTCATGATATTTTGCAACACTGCAAAATTCAACTATTTGATGATGATACATTAATATATATATACATATATATATATATATATATACAGGGTGTCCGCAAAGTTCGGGTTTTCCTTTTCAGAAACAACTACCTTTGAAATAACAAAGGTAATGTGTAGTGAAACCAGGGCGACCAAGTAAAAAAAATAAAGGAAAAAGTAGTCACTCTCCAGTTGACGAGAAGGGCTAAGTACGTCTCTACCCGAAATCATACCGCTCCAACAGAAAATGAAATCAGCTGATGCGCTACTGAGCAGACGCAGAAACCACATTGATTGTCTTACACTTAATGGCACATCTTCTAACAAGGAAGGCAAAATGTTGCGTAAAAAGTCTAGGTATTGCATCCCGTCCAATCGATTTGGGAGAATAAATGGTCCAATGAGCATACCGTTCACCATGTCAGCCCAAACATTCACCGAAAATGTTTGTTGAAAATGTGCCCGACGGACAGCGTGCGGATTTTCTACTGACCAAACATGAGTGTTGCGAAAGTTATTCACCCCATTACGCGTGAACGTAGATTCGTCTGTCACCAATATGCACTTCAAAAAGTCCGGATTATTGTCATGTTGATGCAACAACCACTCACAAAACCCCACTCTTGCTGGAAAATCGTCAGGTTGAAGGGCTTGTACACGTTTCACGCCGCGTTTGCCATACTTTAGTTTTTGATATTGCACTTCTCTAGCCACGTCTCTAGTGCTTGTTCAGGGATTTTCGTCTACGCGATTACCTCTACACGCGTGACCGTAACCGTCGGTTGAAGGTTGCATACTGACCTGACACACTGACCCCGACCCAGTTCTGTCGCCGTGTTGAGCCAGTGACCTTGTACCAGTCGGTGATGTCGCGGCTACAGGAGGGTATTCAGATATTTTAGATGTTGCAGAGCCCTTTATCTCGGTTCCCTTAATACATTGGTGTATATGGTACTAAGAAATATTGCTTATGTTTTCAAGATCTACACGTCGTGTAAAGGAAAACCCCAACTTTGCGGACACCCTGTATATATATATATATATATATATATATATATATATATATATATATATATATATATATATATATATATATATATATATATATATATATATATATATATATATATCAAATAAAGACATTGAAACTACTACAATAGGGCTGTTAAATAATGATATGAAGAACGTGATAAACTTGAAACTAAACACAAACAAACAAAATATATGCTAATAGGAAAATCCTTACATGAAAATACGATAAATCTTACAATTAATCATGAAAAAATTGTGTCAATCGAATCATTTAAATATTTAGGCATATACGTAGACAGCAAATTTGAAGGGCTCTATGGATATATTATTTCAAAAATATCTAAGACAATAACTTGCTTTTACAGAATTTCGCATAACCTGAGCGTTTATTCTAAATAAATTGTGTACAACACTATCATTCTTCCTCATTTGTTATATGGTTCGACTATTTTGTTCACTGCAAATGAAACTTTATTTTCAAAATTACAAATATTACAAAATAAAGCTATGAGAATAATCTTAAATAAAAATAAATATACTAGAATAAATTTTATGCTGAAAGAACTAGAATGCTTGAATATCAAAATTTCATAGCCTACTTGGTTTTCATTTTCATATTCAAGTTGAAAAATCATCTTCTACCAAATCACTTAGGAAATTTTATTGTATTGAACAATGAGTGCCACAATTATTCTACTAGAGGAAGTATAGGCTTTCATTGACAAAACTGCAGTAGCAATATAACGAGCAAGTCAGTATTTCAAAAGGGATTGTACGAATTTAATAAATTAAGTTATGATATCAAGATGTGTGTCAGTTTGAAATTCTCCATAGTTCTGCCTAAGCCTTCTTCCTAATATATCCCACATGTGCTCAATGGAGTTGAGATACGGACTCCTTGGCGGCCAGTCTAGTACTTGAATTACAACATCATTGAGGTATTGCCTAATCATTCTGGCTATATGCGACCGAGCATCATCTTGCTTTAGGAGAAAATTTTCTCTTATAAATGGTATACGAGGAACCACATGTTCTTCCAAACACTCGCTAATGTACCTGAACATCATCCAATCTTCGAGTCAAAGCTGTAGCAAGAACTGTCCTTTCTCGAAGAGCTTGAAGTATCAGAAACCGACCTTCAACTGCGTTTGTTGTGACTAGCAAAGAGAGATGTGCACTAGAAAGACCTTTGGCATATGCAATTATGAGAATTACCATATGGATGGAAGAAATGGTTTGAAATTAGCTCCTGAGAAGAACGGAGTGTGATCGCTTTCGGTTACTTAATGGCAAACAGAAGGTAACTTCGCTAGGCTAAGGTTGGGAACGCAAACGAAGTATCACTGATAAGGTAGATAAGGTCGTTGCACCCCTGATAAGGCTAATGCTGCTTGATGAAGGCTCCAGTAGTGAGAGGCGTAACATTTTGGCGGGGGGAGGTTAAACTTAATAATGCTGTGTCTATAACAAGCCCTAGAGGAAAAAGGAATATACTCAGAAGCCAGAGAAAAATAGTGCTGCACGTGGTCTGCGTATACAGAACAGTGTCGACCGTTGCACTATTGGCGGTGGCCGGTATTCCGCCAATTGATCTGCTTGCTGAGGAGAGATGCGTTCTCGGTAAGAGGGCGATAAAGTTAGAAGTATACATGGACCAGAAGATTGATCTTAGACATTAAAACTAGGATTGACAAGTTACCAGCAGGGTTATTACGTAAAAAACCTATATAATGTAAAATAAAGGATAAATGTCAACTTGTTGACTATGTAAGTTAGTGTGTAAATAGTTCATTCCGCGTTTGCTACAAGTCAGCAAGAAGAGAACGACGTCTTGTAGGAAAACATTCATGATGTTATAAAAACCTATATAATGTCAAAAAACCGCCATAATGTAAAAAACCGGCATAATGTCATTTTTGAGTTTACGTAATAGCCCTGGCGTGCGTATAGATTACTGTACTGCACAGGACATGGTTGTTTTAACAGCTAGGGTATAAAAAAGAGAGTACGCGAACTGCGTATATTTTTTTTAATGGAATAGTGAGGCTCGTGATACCTCATTTTGAAGCTCCTGATGAGTAATTTATAACCCTAGAAGACCAAATTACCCTCTTCCAAAATGGCGGTCTGACAGGCGGTCCAGGTTGTCAGGACATTTATACCTCAACAAATAGTCTTCAAAATGCTATAGAACGTTGTGACAATCTTTTTCTTTTGGTACGTATAGTAAAGTGTGTAATATTTTGTTTAAAATAGTTGTCGGAATTCCCCCTTTTTCAATATTTTATTGTATTTTCAGATATATTCTTACAAAAAAAAGAAGATTGAGAAGCATAGATGTGATGATTCAGTTCTCAAAACACTAAACTTTGACAGTCCGCCTTTCCACAGTTTTGAAATATACATAGTCAATTCATGCTCGCGTTATAAAATACTAATACAACATAGAAAATGTGGCATCACGTGACTCATTCCAAGTAAATAAATATTCCAAATTGACGCCCAGACACTGTCTTGAAATTTTCAACTGACTTTTCCATGCTAAAATATGGTCATTATCCGAATTTCATCTTCCTAACTTATACCGTTCAAAAAATAAGTGTAGGGACGTATGGAAAATACTCAGTCAACCTGCTTGACTCAATTGTCGGAGCTGATTTGTTTTTCAGAGACTTAGTGGAAATCCCTTGGAAAACCTGCCCCAGCAGAGGCCACCGCAGCATCTTGTTGCGCTCTGCGAGAAATTCAACGTTCCTTAAAGCCCCAGTGCCTTGTTTGGAGATAAAATTTACATTCTTTTCTATTTCCTTTTCAGGAACCTGCATGGAAATGTCACATATGGAAAAAGGGCAGGGAGTCGGGGAAAAGCAAGAAGCCTCGTAGGAAATTCCATTTCAAACAAATTGCTCGGTATGTAGATATACCTCCTACTTTCCAATTTTCTTTTTATTAACTTATCATAATTATTGCAGCCGAAAAATAGCTGCACAGCTTTTCGGTATATCGAGTTCCGTTCGCCTGTAACAGGAGGTAAAAATGGAAGTTGTGCATTAAGAAGGCTTGAAGATATAGTACTATTAAAGAAAATCTCTGAAAATGTACTTACAACCTCAAATCCGGTTAGTACGACCGCTCCTTCATTCCTAGGCTGCCGAGATAGTGCAACAGTCTGCCAAAGCAGGTTCTTCACATTACTATTAACCTTGGGCAGAATAACAGATGGTCTTTAAGTTTTTTATAGCAGTCGCGGTGCCCCGGTTTTTAGGTCTACGCGACTGCTTAGAAGAAATAAGGTGTATAGCTCAAAAATATGGTGTCAGTTTTGACCAAGATTGGCAAAAGGCCTAAAAATCTACTTTTTTGATGGACATATTAGTCCCATTGTTAAGAGTTGTTTTTTATTTCTTTCTCTAACCGGTTTGTTCGTTACAGCGCTGTGAAGTTCACCTCGAAGCTGTTTGGTCGAGCCCTCTCACGAAGGATCAAGGCTACCGTCCTTTACGCTACAGAGACCGGAAAGTCGGAGATTTACGCCAAGAAGCTGGGAGAAATATTCGGACATGCTTTCAATGCTCAGGTAAAATTCGCCGTTTCTTTGAAACGATTAGGACCTTTTCTCGTCATTTTAAAGTGTTAAATCGATAATTTCGCCGTGTTGATGAGGAACGGTGCCTTACAAGACTTACAAGTACTTATGTGTTTTCAGGTCTACAGGTTTTTCGGTAGATCTACTAATTTCAGTCGTATTCTACCGAACTAACTTTAATGGCAAATATGCTTAAATGGTATATTTCTGATATATATACTAAGTGACATATAAATCCGAACACCCAGTTTAAATGGTTTTATTTTAATAAAAGTTGGTGAATGTATTTATTTTACTGTAAATAACAAGTGAAAAAATTTTCAGCCTTATCAGTTGGACATTCCGGTTTTTATACTGCTTTTTTTTATTCACTAACGCTCTAAAAATGAATATTTCAGCCGCAGTAAAGAATCAACGTTGGCGGATTTTGGTTCTTGACATCCTTTACGATCGGTTACGATGCCTAGAGTACGGAGACCTGTACGATTTCGTCAACTTAGTGAGTTTGATAGGGGCCGTATAGTGGGACTTCGGGAAGCTAGACTTTCTTTTCGGGCAATTGCAGTTATAGTGCAAAGAAGTGTAGACACTGTGGTTAGGTGTTGTCGGGCATGGCTTCGAGAAGGCCGTACGCAAAGAGCAAGGGGCACTGGACGCCGCCGTAGAACAACAGACCGTGAAGATCGCCGCCTAAGATTATTGGCCTTAAGGGACCGTTTCTCCACTACCAGGTCCATTGCAAATGAATGGTTTGCAGAACACGGAAGACCTATTGGCATGCGAAGTGTTTACCGACGAATGAGAAGTTTTGGCTTGTTTTCATACCGGCCACACTGGGTCCTCCCTTTAACTCGAGAACACCGACGTAATCGCCTTGAGTGGTGCAGACAACGGTCACTCTGGGATCAGGAATGGAACAGTATTGTCTTTAGTGACGAGTCTCGATTTTGTTTAGGCATGCATGATGGTCGTGCCAGGGTTAGAAGGCGACGTGGTGAAAGGAGGAATCCACAGTTTTTTATTGAAAGACATGTTCATCAAACTGTTGGAGTTATGGTTTGGGGTGCTATAGCTTATGGTTCCAGGTCACCTTTAATCTTCATCAGAGGTAACGTGAACGCGCAGGGTTATATCCACGAAGTTCTAGAACCCCATCTTTTACCCTATCTTGACACCCTGGCAGATCCAACTTTCCAACAGGATAATGCCCGGCCACATGTTACAAAATTTTATTAAAATAAAACCATTTAAACTGGGTGTTCGGATTTATATGTCACTTAGTATATATATATATATATATATATATATATATTGGCAGACAACTGCAGGTTATAACCGATCAAAAAACTTTCACATGTGAAGTAAAGAAGTGCTTTACGGATTACATAAGGAATATTTAGAATTTGAAGAGTTTTAACCTTTAAGATTTCAGTGTATTTTCTTTGCCAGGTTTTTTGCATTTGTTTCTTTAGAACATTAGAAGTGTAACACCCAGAAAAAATAATTTCTGTAACTTGATTTTGGACTATTCATAGCTTCTTAATTTGGTTGGTAAGAGCACCACCCTAAACTAGTATGGCATAATTTAGACGACATTCTATAAGTGCATGATATAACATCTTCATTGTTTCATGGTCTGATGAAGAAATTCGACAAACAAAAATCGTGTTGCTCGAGATACTTACCTTTCCTTTCTACTATTCTACTACACTTTTTCATTTGCTGTTTAATGCTTTACGGTGTGATACCTTGAAACCTCTGTCAGAAGATTTAAAGCACTCTCTGTCTCCTTGGGATAAGCAGTCAAAAGCAATAAAAAAAGGAGCTGTTAATGAACGTCTCGCTTTGTCGGCGGCTTTACAACGGTCTGCAAAATTGTAATCCTACGTTAGTGCTGAAATCCATAACGATTAACACTCAAACTTTTCTGTGACTTTTGCTGACAAAAGAAAAAAGAGGTGAAAATCCTTACAGCAGAAGGTTGTGGCTACAAAGGAAAAGTAAAATAGGTGTGATATGATAATATGGATTAAAAACGGCCTACTACTGCCTAATTGCCGAAACGTTAATTTGCTTCATGCTTAAGTCAGCTAAGATGCCAGAGGAAGCTCAAAAGGGTTTAGGAGAAATGCAAGATATATCTCTAGTATATTCAAATCTCATTTACGGCTCCGTTAAAACTATCTCAAAGCCGCCTGCTTCTATTTGTCATAAATGCCTGGACAGGCAGCGTCAAGTGAATATAGGCGACGATCGAGTGTTCCTGTTAATTTTTGATTCGGAGTAAATCTGATTTGACTAGACTCTAAGTAGGCATTGTCGATGAACTTCATCTCTACTTTTCGCTTTCTGAATCAGCAAGGAATCGGTCAAGAAGCATAATGTTACCATTATCTGTGCAACCACTTCTGGAAGGACAATGGAAAATTAAAAAGCTTCTCCAACTTGGTATATTAGTAATTTTTAATTTTTACGCTCGGCGGTGCTTTAGTTATAGAGGGATTTACTATTTCTAGTCAGACAATGGCATAACTTCAAATCAATTTACACCATTTCGATATTATTTTGAAATACTGTAGATTGACTTATACTGCCAGTTACGTAATAAGCTGAGATTTCTATTATATAAATTCAGATATTACAGACGAATTTTCAATTAAACTCAATAAAAAATTTAATATCAAACATTAGTTGAATACCACGTAACCTATGAAATTGTTATCTGGGGATCCACGAATAGTAACCATCTAAATTCTTTACAAGGAATACAAAAACTATTCCTAAAAACAATTCATAATAAACCTGTACTATATGCCTCCAAATCGCTGTTTATAGAATCAAAACTTTTAGATATAAAAAAATTATTTTGGTGTAATATTATACTAGGATTACATAAAAACTAACATTCGACGATGTATAAAAGTATTAATATGATACTAGAAATAAAAATAAAGAGATAATTGTTACAGCGCAAAAAAAAATAAACAAAATTGTAACCTTCTCTATGCTTAGGTCCAAAATTATATTATTACTTACCAAAACATATTAGAAAAAAACGAATATCATTATTAAAAGTAGATATATACGAGTGGCTTTTGAAAACTGATATAAACATGATATAATTTATAAAAGACTAACACATATATTTTCTTCATTGATAGTCTACGATCGAAAATACATTTATATTATATAGACTTTTTTTAGTCCAATCAGTTTCTTATAACTGCTATGTTATATGTATTTCAACGGTGGATCCAGGATTTGTGTCTGGGGGGAGGGGGTCACACTGGTCCAAAAACTTCATGTCCAGGAAGATGTTATTTTTTCATTGTGCTTACAGTGATATATTATTACCTGGCACATAATGTTCAGTAAATAAATATCTTCGTGATATGCGTCTATTACAGACTTTTCACGTCTTCATTGCTTATAACCATAAACTTTCACAGTACTGTGCATTTTTTATTTGATGACATATCTATTTTCTTCATGATAATATCTTGAAAGAAATTTTTTGAATGTATTATCAATTGCATAGAAGCCCGCTTGATTATTTGAAGTTCATGATTGCAAACAATTTTGTAGGCAGTTTTCCAGAGAGCGGCAGCTTCTTTGGCTAAAGACACACTCAACAACTTATCTAACCTCTATATCGAAAGATCAGCAGCTAATACACTCAATTTGGATTCTGCGATGGAAGTTTTTGCTGAACGAAAAGCAAGACGCAGATTCAAATTAGAATAATTCTGTTATTTTGTATTGAATAAAAAATGTTTGATCTCACACTCTATACTTGATTCAGGTTATATACACATATAGTAAAAAAACAGAGGAAACAGTGCGCAGTACTATTGTGCATATACTTGTAAGCCCCTGTTAAAATGTGACATCCTTATTGCCAGCAAAATCTGTAGTTCGAACTTTATCTGAACAATAGAATTAGCTGTTTTATTTGGGACGTTGAAGCAGCATCAGATTAACTTTGGCACTATCCATGAGCTTGTTTCGGTTACTTGTGCAGGTCTTTCTAATTTTTTTATTCTCAGTTGCCGTCATTAATTTGCAAGTAGCGATAAATGTGGAGAATATCACTTTCGCAAATAGTGCCCAGTATATATCCTCTACTAATGCACGTTATTTAACGTATTTTAGTGTTTTTCACCAAGTTTGTTTTCAATGAAATATTAATCACGGCAAACACGACAACAACTATCAATCATATTTGGTCTTTTTTCGTAATTTGACCCGACGCCCTTTACTTATCAGTAGCATCCGTGATAACCTTTAAACTCTATTGTACACAAGAAGTTTGTTGGTGAATCATCAAATTCAATTTACTTCAAAAAATTACGATGCGCATTACAACTTGTCCCATGCCCGTGCGCACTATTAAATGCAAAAACCAGGCTGATGTACGATTGCACTAATATGCCATTAAATTTCGATATTAATTTCTCAGTTATCATGCAACTTTCAAAGTTTCCATTCCCGTATTTTGTTTGTCAATAATTGCAGTAATTTATGT
This sequence comes from Acanthoscelides obtectus, assembly GCA_963669975.1. Classification (NCBI taxonomy): domain Eukaryota; kingdom Metazoa; phylum Arthropoda; class Insecta; order Coleoptera; family Chrysomelidae; genus Acanthoscelides; species Acanthoscelides obtectus. The sequence goes on from CAVLJG010000009.1 coordinate 70,781,014, forward strand.
TATTCGCACTATTTGCCGTCTGTCCCCGATCATACCACTGTCAAAAAGTATTTTTTGTCAAATTTGCTCACAGCTTAAGCGCGCGCGAAGAAGCTTTTCCTTCATCAAACTGACCGCATAGGCAACCAGTCTTGCTCTATCATCTATCAGCTTACAGTTAAATCAGTTGACGGATGCAGTTCTGCCAGTGTTTAGTAGAAAATACCAGTACGGCATCCATTTAATGTGTGTGCTTTACAGATTTATCTGAGAGGTTTGGAACTTTATAAATTGGTGGTGGAACTAAATTTGCCTGGGGGGGTCATGACCTCCATGACGCCCCCCTGGATTTGCGCCTGATATATCTTGTGTTAGCATGATATCCACATACAATGATAATTTCCTTCTGTGGCATTTGTTCACAATTTGTAATTGATATGAATAAATTATTATTATTATTATTATTATTATTATCAAATGACCGATTTTTTTCTCTAGGTCTATTGTATGCAAGATTACGACGTATCGAGCATAGAACACGAAGCTCTTCTTCTAGTAGTAACCTCAACATTTGGAAATGGAGATCCTCCAGAGAATGGTGAAGTAAGACTTTGTTTACGGACAGACTACTCACAAATTAACTATTCTTCTTTTACTAGGAGTTCGCGAAAAATCTGTACGCTCTGAAGATGACTGAGAACGGTATTCCAGAAGGAGAGAAACTTAGGTAAGAGAACATTCAAGCTAGGATTTTTCTTACGTGTAAAATCAGGCGGTGCTGTCAAATCTATCAATAACATGTCAACGCCGAATATTTATGCATTTTTTGAGTTTCCTAAGTTCTGACTAGGGTCTTTGGTTAAACCTAGACCTGACAGATGTAATTGGTCAAAGTCAGGTGCGAAAAAAGCTGATTTGTACGAAGGTGGTCCCAAAAGTACCCGACCGAACGAAGAAAACACAAAAACTTTGTAAAAAAGTATTTATTTTTCAACATAATCTCCTTTGAGCTCTTTAAACTTTTCCCAGCGATGTTCAATAAGTTCGATACCCTTTTTATAATAAGAACTGTCTTGCTCCTCAAAATAGCCAATAACTGCCGACATCACTTCTTCATTGTTGGAAAATCTTTGACCACTGAGCCATTTTTTCAAGTTTGGAAACAGAAAATAATCCGAGCGGGCTAAATCTGGTGAATAGGGTGCATGAGGTAGCAGTTCAAACTTTAGTTCGTTAATTTTGGCCATTGCAATAACGGATTTGTGAGCTGGTGCATTGTCTTGATGAAACAACACTTTCTTCTTAACCAAATGCGGCCGTTTTTGCTTGATTTCATCCTTCAAACATTGCAATAAGTTTGCATGATACTCGCCGTTGATAGTTTTACCTTTTTCAAGATAGTCAATGAAAATTATCCCACGCGCATCTCAAAAAACCGACGTCATAACCTTGCCTGCAGATGAAACGGTCTTCGCCTTCTTTGGAGCCGGTTGTCCCTTTTGACTCCATTGTTTTGATTGTTCTCTTCTCTTAGGTGGGAAGTGATAGACCCATGTTTCATCCAAACGATGCAAAAATTCTGCTTTGTTGCTGTGAAACTTCGCTAAACACTCAATTGAAACATCTTTAAGACACTGTTTTTGCTCGATTGTGAGCAGTCGCGGCACCCATCTTGCAAACAGCTTTTTCATGTCCAAATTTTCAGATAATATGCGATGAACTGCAATTTTTGGAATGCCTACTATGTCTGCTACCTCGCGCACTTTCAGTCGACGATCATTCAGTACCGCTTTGTGGATTTTCTTCGCCATTTCTGGAGTCGACCACCGCGATGCTCGTCTTGGCAGCTCATACGGCCTCGTTTAAACTTTGCTACCCAATATTTTACTGTTGTAAACGAAGGAGCAGACTCACCCAGAGTAGAATCCAGTTCAGCTTTTATATTGGTTGGGCTGAGGCTTTTGAAATAAAAGTATTGTACCACATAAAGATGACCAATTTTCTCCATTTTCACAAATTCACTGAAGACGTTTAGTATTGATGGCTGCCAAACAAATACTAAACAACGTGGCGTCTTCAAACTTGACACATATGCTTTATAGGTTGCATACTTTCTAATACAATGATATTTTTCTGGGACCACCCTTGTATAGTCGACTGATCTCCTATTTATATCACTTGAGTACATGTTACTCGAATGCTACATTGATATACCAAATCCGGACAGATGTACTAATATCTGACTGCGCAAAACTATGAGAGAAAAATAAATTTAATTCTCTAGAGCAGAGTTCCCCAAACTTTTTTGTGTCGTAGACCCCTTGCCATGTTTTTCCGTGTTGGGTAGACCCCCTACTTACCTGATATTGATTTCCTGTAAATTTCTAACTGTAGTGAAGTTTAGTGTTAAAAACTTAAAGTAAAAACACATGTTAATTTATACATTTATTAATTGAATTTAAATTAAAACTACTCAAAATAAAATTTTGTATCTGTTATGTAAAATATACATAACATTAAATAAACAGGTGTCTGACCAATAAGTGCCCGCATTGGGAATAAGTGCCCGCATTGAAAAAAAAAAATAAGAGGGATGAAATAAAAAAAAAGTGAAAAATAATAAAAAAAAGTTTTTTACTTAAAATAGTACACTAAGCGAGTTCGTTTATTAATTATAACATAAACGTATGTTCTACAATGATCTCACTGTTAGTTTGATTAAATTCCGCTTTTTATACGTTTAAGTTATCTAAAAATAGGCAAAAAATTAACGAATTTTAGTGTGTACCTATCCTTGAATTTTCAGAATAATTTAAAAAAAAATATTTTCTATAAAGGGGGTTCTTTAAAAAAATCAATGCGGGCACTTATTCCCAATGCGGGATTTATTGGTCAGACACCAATAAACATAAAATAAACTATAAATAAAATAAGCAATAAGTCAATATTTTTAGTGAGAAGGATGAACCTGATGCTTTAATAATCAATTCTCAACATTTGGCGTCAATTTTGTAAGGGTTAATTTTCAATCTCGTCGGCTAATGATGTCCAGTCTGTTTCTTTTTTTCGTTAGGAGATTGGTAACAGCGCTGAACCCCCTTTCCACTGGGTATGACGATGGAAAGGAAATTAAAAATTTCCTCGCTATATTCCATAATACGGGATAAGTAACGGGTATGTTGTTTTGCAGCCAGAATTGCTGATATCCGTTTTTAAACTGAACCTTAAGTTCTTCGTTTGTACTTAGTTCAGTCAGTTCCTCTTGTATTATGACATTCTTTTCTTCTATGTCACCATATGGATTAATTATCCACGGTGGTATTACCATAGTCAAAATGTCCTCAAACCTAGATTCAAAATCTGAATAGAGGGCATTTAAATGTTGAACGTAAGTTGAAACGTCCTCTTGATGGCAGCTTGTCTGTGACAAATTGGGGAACTGAGAAAATTCGCCCCGTCCAATATTTTGCTTCATTAGTTTAACTCTGGCAAGAAACGCTGATAAGATGGACTTTGTTTTAATCAAATTTAAACTGTCGCCTTGTAATTGCAAATTAAAAAAATATAATTTTGTAAACAAATCTGTTAAATAGGCGATGTCTGTTTTCCTCTTCATTAAATTTTCTTTTAAAATTTTATCTTTAGTATCCAGAAATTCTAAAATAGTCTCAAAAAGTGCAAAAAATCTTGTCAAACATAAGCCTTTCGACAGCCAGCAGACTTCAGGGTGAAGGAGTAATTGATGAAAGTGTTCGTCATTTTCTTCACACAACTGCGCAAATAACCGCGTATTCAACGCGTTGCTTCTGATTCGGTTGACTGCATCAATGACTAAATGAAGTGATTCATGCAATCTAACACTCAAATTTTTAGCAACTAAATGTTGTCGATGGATGACGCTATGTATTGCTAACACCCCTGACACATTTTGTTTTAAATAGCTCATAAATCCACGATAACGTCCAACCATGGCAGGTGCTCCATCTGTAGCTACTGATATTATATTTGATAAAGGAATTGCTTTTTCAATGAAGTAATCCTTCAAAACATGAAATATTGATTCACCTTTAGTGTCGGTTATCAAAGTTCTTGCGAAGAGCAGTTCTTCGTAGATTTCTTGATTCATAATCAAACGAACATATGCCAATAATAATGCTGCATTATCAGGTAAAGTTGACTCGTCCAGTTGTATAGAGAAATGGGTCGTTTGCAAATATGTAATTACATAAGAAGCTTTCAATATCAGAACTCATTTCATCAATACGTCTTTCAACAATATTGTTGCTTTTAATGATATCAGATGCAGGTTTGTGTAAAACAGTTTTTAAAACCTCTTCAACGGCTGGCAAAATTAACTTCTCTCCGATAGTATGCGGTTTTCCGGATTTTGCTATAAGTAACGAGATATTGTAAGACGCCCGCAAACCATCATCATTTCTTTGTGACGTCGAAGCGAACATTCTGTCCAGTGTTGGTCTCTTCTGAAATTTATCTTTGACTGTTTGTAAGTATTTCAAATCTTTCTCTGTTTTATCAGGGTGGCATCTTCTCAGATGATCTTGCAATTTAGATGGTTTCATAGCGTCATTGCCCAAAACTTTGTTGCATAAAAGGCACATAGGCGATTATTTGTCCGGCAATGATGGAATGAAGCCAAATTCCAAATAATCAACACTGTACTGTCTACATTTCTTTTTAGATTCGGACATGGCATCAGTCATCTGTGGGCAAAATTAAATTATTTAAATAAGACAGAAAATCCAGCAGCTGTATATTAAAAATATTTTTAGATTTTTCCGAAAACATTCCATAATTCGAACATCTTCTTGCAACAATTAGCTCGAATTACGGAGATTGCACTGTAATTATATTACCAATTGCTAAAACTTTCAAAAAGAAACTATTGAAGAGTACTCGTGTAATTTTGCATGATTGAATATTTAACTACTAATAACTAAAGTCATGACTGGCGTAATTTATCTATCTTTGCTAACTACGAGTACAAAACTAAAATTTAATAAAAAATAATGTACTTACTTTTCTCCAGCACTCTCAAACAAAATAACACTGACTCACTATAGTTTGTGTGATATACTATCTGTTTATATTTTTTAAAATATTTTCTTAGCACTTTCCTTTCCAAGATTCAGGAAACGAATAAACGTATTTGTCCCACATTCGTATTTATAGAGTGACGAATTGAGCAAGTCAGTGCAAGGTAGCGAAGCTCTGAGACTGCGACTCTCAGGTTTTTACAAGTTCAAAATATGTTGCGACCACAAAGCGAATACCAACATCCTACAACTTACACAATTTTATAAACATATATAATAAATTTTTTACTTCATAGGTAGTTTTATAAATAATGTATATGTTTTGATATTATAAGATAGTATGATATAAGTAAATAGGTACTATCAGTGTGTGTTGAGATCCACTATCGTGGACCCCCATATTCATTTCATGGACCCCCAAATTTTTTTTCGCTGACGTAGACCCCTTGCAGGTTGTCATACACCCCTAGGGGTCGATATAGACTACTTTGGGAATCAATGCTCTAGAGGAAGGTGCCTAAAATCGGATCCCATTTTGTTGTTCCATAAAACCTTATCTCGGAAGCCGTCAATAGTTTAAGCCATTCTAAAATGAGGTATTTTGAAAGAGAGGTAAGTGAGAGGGCTCCGTTATGCGAGACTCCAAGGAAAAACTTGTCCGTACAATAAAACTGCAATCAAGCATATAAGAGAACCAATTACAGTGGGACTCCAGAAGCCGGAAGGTAGCTGAACAAAATGGGCATTACATAGACCGCTCGGTTACTGTATTAATATCAATTCCAACATCCATCAACTATGCTGCATATATCCCGATATCCTTGATGTCGAATACTTCCCTGTAAATCCCCAGCAATGAGAGCGATGTGCTTTCGCATTGATTCCGACGGAGGCGGGTCAGTTTTTTCAGCTTGTCCGCATAAATAATTCAAGTCGTCGAGTGAAAAAATAAGATTACGAGTTTCGATTCAAAGAAAGCAAACAAAAACTTTACCCTTGTAAGACTTCGAACGAGATACGTCACCAAGTTAGCTTATCGGTTTAATTACAAAATCAATGATCATCAGGCTAGGCCATTAAAAGTATACTGAAGTAGTTTTAGGCGAGAACTAACTTTTCCCGCAATTCCATTCGAAATTTCCATAATAATCATGTATGGACCGAAGAAAACCCATACGCAATAACGGAGGCACATCCTCAGGAGCAGTTTTCCTGTTAGTGTGTAGTCACCGGTTCAAACTGTAGAGGAACTAAGGCAAAAAAGTTTTCTTTCTTGCTGCCAAACCATAACAAATGCTCCTGGAATTTTTGAAAGGGTTCGCCAATCCATGAGAAGCAGAATTGAAGCCTATATTCTAACAGAAGGAGGACATTTTCAACAACCCTTGTGATAATTAAATTAAATAGCATAAGTTTATTTGATCCACAGAAATTGTCAAAACTTGTTACAAACTTGTTTTTTCAATTTTCATACATTGCAAAATCTCATGTGGTAGTTTGTAGGTAAGCTGTGTGTTTATTTTTTACGCGGAAACGGTGCATGGACGGAAAAAGTCAGAGGTCAAATTCATTGTGAAATAAATGAAAAAATCATTTTTATTTCCGGAAAAAAGCGGTGGCGTACCATTTGTTTTTTTTTTTAAATTTCCTGTATAAATCCGGTACGCCACTGGTAGATGTATTAGAAAATATTCTACATCAAAAACTGCCTATTGGTGCTTCGTAGGCGCATGTCAAATTTGAAAATATCTAGAACGGTAATAAAATTATGATAGCAAAACGAATTGTTTCTTAAAGCTCTCTGTAGCTCAAAAGTAAAGAGGTTTAGGATATCTGTTCATACGAACTTTTCTACCTAAAATGAGCTAAGGAATCATATCTTATATTTCTACTCATAAATTAACTTACATCCATATAGTATGGGTGCCTCATAGCTCAATCAATTAACGAATTCTGAAAGCACTTAGGGGTAATAAAAACCGCGTCTAGATCAGCGTCTTTGGAAGCTTTTTACTGTTTTCATTATATTTCTCAACCAAACTTCATAGTAAAGATCATATTACTCGGAATATCTGCATCCGCGAGTGTTCCTGTATCTTGCATTCCAGAGCTATTAAGTGATACATATAATATGTTAATACTCTGTCATTCCAAGGCTACAAAATAAAATACTATGGCTCACAGATGCAGCTATCATGTGAGACCTTGTCTGATTCTGTTAAGGAAATTCTAGGTCTCTGCCACTCAGAGATGCCGGGAAACTTTGGTTTCCTGATAAGTAACAGTTCATTATTCGTACGAATCAGTTTTGCTGCATTATTTAAGAAAATTAATGGACTGAATCATTATTTTCTCTATAAGTGTTAATAATAAGATATAACCATTATACATACTATCAAATGCCCGAACACCCTGAAGACTTGAAAACCACACGTTTCATGGAAAAAAGTTCCAGGAAAACATTGGAGATGTCAAAAAATCACTTTATTCATGACACCAGATACGACCTAGACTATGACCTCAGAGGTCATTTGTAAATTCAAATAGCAATCACTATGTCTGACAGCAGATTCATGTAGGGCTCGTGATTCTACATAAGAATACATTTTCACAAATGAGGTCAAACTGTCATAAGTAGTTCAGTCCGCATGACCTACTGTAGCGTCTGAAAAGTACAGGAACATTCTGAAAACTTGGCAAACATGCATCCTTTGGAAAAACGTTCAGAGAAAACTTTCGAAGTATCAGATAAACAATTTGTCGATGACCTCAAATTTGACCTAGACAATGACCTCAGAGGTCATTTAGAGGTCAACTTGGCAACCATGTAATATTTGGAAAATGGTTCAGAGAAAACACTTAAGGTATCAAATGAGCAATTTGTTGATGACCTCAAATTTGACCTAGACAACTGAGGTCATTTAGAGGTCAACTTGGCAATCATGCAATATTTGGAAAATGGTTCAGGGAAAACTATTAGGGTATCAAATGAGCAATTTGTTGATGACCTCAAATTTGACCTAGATAATGACCTCAGAGGCCATTTAGAGGCCAACTTGGCGACCATGTAATGTTTGGAAAATGGTTCAGAGAAAACTCTTAGGGTATCAAATGAGCAATTGGTTGATGACCTAAAGTTTGACCTAGGCAATAATATCAGGGGTCATTTAGAGGTCAACTTGGCACGATGCATTATTTAGACAAAGGTTCAAGGAAAACCTTTAGGGCATCAAATAAGCAATTTATCGATGACCTCAAATTTGACCTAGACAACAACCTCAGATGTCATTTAGAGGTCAACTTGGCAAACATGCAATATTTGAAAAATGGTTCAGAGAAAACTTTTAGGGTATCAAATGAGCAATTTGTTGACGACCTCAAAATTTGGCCTAGACAATGGCCTCAGAGGTCAACTCGGCAATATGGATTATTTGGAAAAAGGTTCAGAGAAAACCTTTTGGGTATCAAATAAGTAATTTGACGATGACCTCAAATATGACCTAGACAATGACCTCAGAGATCATTTGGAGGTCAACTTTGCAAATTCAAATACCAAAAAGCATTTCTGATAGCAGATTCGTTTTGAGTCTAAGATTTTAAATAGGAATCCTAAGGTGATGATCAAATTGCTTTTAAGATATCCTAAAACCCTTCTGGAAACTTTTTCCAAATAAATGCAAGTTTTTGGGGTTCTCGTATACTTTTCAGACGTTTCAGCAGGTCCTGCTGATTATGGTCGCTTTATTTGTTGTATGAAAATGGATTCTCATGTAAAATCTCGAGCTCGATGCGAATCTGCTGTCAAGAACGAGGATTGCTACTTGAATCTACAAATGACATCTAAGGTCATTGTCTTGGTCAGATCTGAGGTTATCGATAAATTACTTTTTTGATGGTAGCTAATAGCATACGACAAATTTTCTACAAGTCGTTCAAAAATAGCATTTTTATCGAATCGTACGTTTAGGAATGCGTAAATTTTGCGAAGGATATCAGGAATATAACACCTATTATTCTTTTTGGACACTTTGGATATTCGCACAAGTTGCATTTCCATTACAATCCGTGTCTGTTATAGTAAAGCATAAATTCAACGTCGTTCCAGAGGTGCTTGTATAAATACGCATATATATACGTTTACCCGCATCGCCACAATAAAATAAACCTGGATATTTCTATGTTTATATCTCGCATCGAAACCCGTTGTACTGGGAGCCGTATTGTCTTAAATTCTAGTTAACTGCAAATGGAAAATGAACGAGGTTGGAAACTAAAATAACTGCTGTACCCGCTCAGATTCAATCCAAGTTTTACTTTCCCTTTAGAATTAATTTACATCGAGTTCAACCTTATGCTGGCTTATCGGATGCACCAACGAATAACTGACGGGATTTCATTGTTTTTAGTAACACTTAATTTGAAATTGTTCTAGGAATTTTCTTCAATTTATGCTTGTCGTAATATGCAGGGTGTCCTAGGTAGAACGATCGATTACTCACAAAGTAGGCGTAAAAGTCATGAACATTTGTTGTATAATTATTTATAGGTGCAAGTAGGATTAAAATATTACAGAAATGATGGCACTTCCGATCGTTCCGGAACTTGCTTATTTTAAAAAATAGAACATCCATTTTCTAAAATATGCTTCAATAGGTTTGATTCCAGGCATACGTTGTCCAAACATTTTTGGAAAACTCCAAAAATACACGTTTTCAAATAGAAACTGTATAATACGTAAATGTGTAATTTCGACATATGATGGCATAAAAGGTTAATTTCATACAGGGTGTTTTGCACTGAAGTGGACACAGTATTTATGGACAAAGGCATTTTAATAAATGAAAATAGAAATGTTCTAAATTCAGTTTTTACTGGTATCTAGGGTGATTTATCTAAAATACCAAATTCTTTATTTATTGAAATTTTGCACGATAACGGAGTTGCCTAGGAGTAACGTAAAACTGGACGGACGGTTGAAAAATACAGTGCCGGATTTTTTCACTTTCTGTTTTTTATCAAAATCAGTAGCATTTAAGCTCAATATTGAAATAGGCGACTGAATACAAAAATACAATAAAACGATGCTAAATAGTTTAATTTGACATCTTTTAGTTTTTTAGTTAAAATTGTTTATTTATTCCAGTATCTAATTTTTAGGTGTTTATGTAACACACATCTCAAAATTTCTAGTGGTTTCAACTTGATTTCATCAGCATTTTACAAAGTAATGCTAATGATATTTTGGGAACGCAAAATTCCAGGATCGAATTCAGTTTTTCCTATTTCCTTATATTTCATTAACTGCAACGTCGTGGAAGCTATAATTTTTAATTTATTGTTTAAAGTCAGTGCATTTGCATATTAAGTGTCGTTTCTCTTTCAAGCAGAGCTCAAGTTGTGCCATATCAGTTAGTAGAATCGAATCATTGAAATAGATCACCGAAATAAGTGAATAAGGTGCATACTTTCATTCATTTATATCATGTATTACTTTTTTCTGCGGAATAATGATTTAGGCCATTGCACTTAATAAATTACAAGGAAATAAAAAACTTTCCAATCCTGGAATTTTTAGTTCCTAAAGCAACTTAGGTTCAAGTCATTGTTTTGTAAAATGTTGAAAACACTTTTTGTTGGGTGCTACGTCGCGTGATAAATAAGATATTTGGGTAAATAAAAATGTTTAAAGAGAAACAATCATAGGTGACTTTGCTAAGTAATTAACAACATTTATTGCCTTTTTTATACATTTCAATACACAGCTTATAATACATTGAATCGAATCGTGTCCGGCCCTGGATTTTTTAATCGTCCATCTAATTTTACGTTACGCCTATGTATGTCCGTGATTCATTCTAGAAAAAACTTTTTGTCCTAAGTTTGGTTTGGTTACACCGGATGGCCAATGTGAATATGTGAATTCAACACTTTTCATAAGTGTTAGTCACACTCTAATATTTTACAATATTAAAATCGTAGGTTTTTAATATATTCTTCCATAATCATAGGGAAACTCGAGAAACAACCGTGTCTTCTTTAATTTTACCGTTTGTCCAGTCAATTCAGCAGGTGCATCCACATTCGACAGATGTCGGTCACAAAGAATATTAAATTTCCTTATAGACTTCCGTCAATGTATAAGATTGAAATATTTCTGAAGCAAATGATAAAAATTATCTGCCATAACGTTAAATAGATATTTATATTTAATACAGAAAAGCCAAGTTAGTATGTGGTATTTATATGCTACTATCGTTTGGCCCTGATCTTCAATTTTATTGACCGTATTGACAGCAGTTTCATATGTAATTTGGCAACTTTACGCTTATCCACTGTTTTTAGCTTTGTCAAAAATTAACTTCATGATTATGTGTTGAAACCTCTATTCTCCAACTTATTTCTTGAGACGTGGTCATTGTCGTCTAGACCAGTTAGGTGAAAAATTAAAGCTTCCGCCTTTTGTTGGGTACTTCGACAAAATTTAAGCAAAGAGGACTCTTTATACTTTTTTTAATTCTCTCTAGCTTTCAATCGACTTTGCCATCATCACCAGGAGCTGCAATTCCAATGATAACAGTAGCAACAAAAGTGTAAAATGAATTTAAATTGAATCAACTTACAGTAGTATGTGAGGATGTTGCTAATTGTTGTTTTCGTATAGGATGAGGGAAATGTCCAGTAACATGGTGAGAGCTGGATACATGGTACAATGGTTGAAATTATATAAAATATGACAAGACAAGTTAAAGACAGATTAAAAATTATTTAGAAAACATTAGAGCATTACGTCGTGAAGCCACTTGATGATTGCATAAAATGGTGGTCATGGAATAATGAGTGAGATGAACCTTTGACAGAAGGCCGAAGGTTGTCAATGTCTGTGTTGAAAGATGGAACGAATTGTGGGCGTGTGCCAAAACGTTGCCAAATCACTTCAGATGATGTGATTTTCAGAATGTTATGTAAGAAATTGTTAAACCGACCAGAGGCAGTTGAATAAACTATATTTTAATTAATGGGAATTTTAAATTAACAATTAATAATAAATCGTGAGAAGAGAATTATTAGATTTTGAGTGGAATGAAATTTGTTGGTGGAATCGGCCAAAACACAGATTATATTTATGGTTGTGAAAAGTCGAAATTTGGGGAGATATGTAAGTTTTCCAATTTTTCGCAGTTTAGCAAATATATAAACCGCATTTTTTCAAAAATGAAAGACAAAGTCCCGCTGCTTGGCTTAACTAACACAGTCTACTCCATCAATTGCAACAACTGCAACCAAATATACATAGGTCAGACCTCCAGATCTCTTAAAGGAAGGATTACATCACACAAAAGTGATGCTAGACTTCATCCTGAAAGATGCGCTCTAGCATCTCATGTTAACACAACAGGGCATTCTATGAATTACACAAGTATCAAAGTTCTTGATAAAGAAAAACACCTTTCCAAACGTTTATTCCTGGAAATGTCCCACATTTTCATGAATAACAACTGTATCAACAAAAAGACAGATATTAAACAACTTAGTGTCATTTACTCATATTTGCTAAACTGCGAAAAATTGGAAAACTTACATATCTCCCCAAATTTCGACTTTTCACAACCATAAATATAATCTGTGTTTTGGCCGATTCCACCAACAAATTTCATTCCACTCAAAATCTAATAATTCTCTTCTCACGATTTATTAATAATTGTTAATTTAAAATTCCCATTAATTAAAATATAGTTTATTCAACTGCCTCTGGTCGGTTTAACAATTTCTTACATAACATTCTGAAAATCACATCATTTGAAGTGATCTGGCAACGTTTTGGCACACGCCCACAATTCGTTCCATCTTTCAACACAGACATTGACAACCTTCGGCCTTCTGTCAAAGGTTCATCTCACTCATTATTCCATGACCACCATTTTATGCAATCATCAAGTGGCTTCACGACGTAATGCTCTAATGTTTTCTAAATAATTTTTAATCTGTCTTTAACTTGTCTTGTCATATTTTATATAATTTTAACCATTGTACCATATATCCAGCTCTCACCATGTTACTGGACGTTTCCCTCATCCTATACGAAAACAACAATTAGCAACATCCTCACATACTACTGTAAGTTGATTCAATTTAAATTCATTTTACACTTTTGTTGCTACTGTTATCATTGTAATTGCAGCTCCTGATGATGATGGCAAAGTCCATTGAAAGCTAGAGAGAATTAAAAAAAGTATAAAGAGTCCTCTTTGCTTAAATTTTGTCGAAGTACCCAACAAAAGGCGGAAGCTTTAATTTTTCACCTATATATCTATATATATATATATATATCCCAAAATATTCGATTTCACATTATGAGCATGACGTTTTCAACTCATTTTACAAATACTTTAATATATGTGAAAATCCGTCTTTGTTGTCTACTGTTGTCTATTTCTTGACACTGTGTTATTTATACAATTGATCATGTCGTGCAATTTACTTACTAATTTCGGGCCGTATCGTCAGTCGTTCCGACAATTGTAGGAAGGCTTAGTGGCCTTGATTTCCATAGTTTTTCCCGTCATTCAGAAAGGCAGGTATATTTCTACTGTTTCGTGTAAGCGCTTTATTTTGAGGTTATATTTTCTTTTTGAACTCTAATAAATTTTAGGCTGATGAAACTTGATTTTTGACATGTGTCTTATCAGCCTGAAATTCCTTGAGATTCAAAAGAAAACATAACCCCACAATAGGAGAGCGCTGCTGCTGACACGGAACAGGATAAATCTGAAGGAAATAAATGACTATGAAAATCAAGGAGGCCATAAAGGCGTCCTAGAATAATTGTAGTAAGGACTGACGATACAGCCTTCATAAGGTTGGCAAATTGTATGTCATAATTTTCAATGACCAATAAGACATAAAAAATATCCATCTATTTAACTAGGACTTGGAGAAATGTCTTGGCATATAAGTGGCTGATGAAACAGTCGTCTCATAAATCATTCAAATCATTTATCATGATCGCGGAAATAGTCCAATGTCAGGTAGTAGGTTGTTTGGGTTGTTTTGTGTCATAAAAATTTATGTAAATTTACTTCTAAATAGTGGATGTGCTATGTGAACACTCTAAGTTATTTCAACTTAAACCAGTTTTATCTCACAACCCTTAGGGCTTAGGGGGTTGTACTCATCAAAACATTTGTTCAGGGCGGTGAGATATGTAATATATCAGAAATTTGAACAAATTTAATGGAAATCAGATTTCCATAAGGAAATAGGCTCAGTCCGTACGTTAAAAGTAAATCCTTCCGTAGACATTTAATACTTTTTCCCAAAATAAATAAGTAATCCTATGTGCCCATTCCATTCAGAATTAATTTTAATCTCAAGTTCCACGTTGTGCCGCTTAACTGATCCATCTCCATATTGCCCTGGCCGTATTGGTTTAATCCGCTGGATTTTCTTTTAGGAACCCACAATTTAGAATTATTCTATTCAATTTGTATTCGTATTTATTGAATATTTAATTCAGTCACAATCGGAGGCTTTTTGCGTCACTGGCAATATTTCGGCTCGACCAAAGCGAATAAGCCGAAATTGAGATATTGAATATTCAAAACGCTTGATAAAACTCTATCTTATAAGTCATCAGGGGCGCACATAGGGTCAAAATAAATCTACTACAGAGCCAGATCGGTCATGTGGCGACTGCGCCCCCAATTCTCGGGCTGAGATCTATAGAGACCTAACCGTGGTAAGTGGAGATCCACGATGACATTTTTTCCGGATACTCCGTCGTAAAATAAAAATCCCATGAAAAGTATTATTTTATCGTCGAAATATACTAAGTGACATATAAATCCGAACACCAAGTTTAAATGGTTTTATTTTAATAAAATTTTGTATAAGTACTTAATGAAGCATAATAAGTAAATGATAAAAATTTCAAAATGATTGCACTGCTTTAAAGCCCTCTGACCTTTAATAATGTGTGGACGCACCCTGATGTGCTACGCATTCTCCAACGCGCCTAGGCATGCTTCTGATCAGGTGGTCAATGTCGTCCTGTGGTATCTCATTCCAGGCAACCACCAACTCCTCTCGAAGTGCTTCTAGAGTCTGAGGAGGACGTTGCCAATTGAGCAATCTCCTACCCATCATATCCCACACGTGCTCAATTGGGGATAAGTCGGGAGATCTTGGTGGCCATGGTAACAATGTGACATCATTATGTTGAAAGAAGTCTATTGTGACTCTTGCAACATGTGGTCGGGCATTATCTTGTTGGAAAGTTGGATCTGCCAGGGTGTCAAGATCGGGTAAAAGATGCGGTTCTAGAACTTCGTGGATATAACGCTGCGCGTTCATGTTACCTCTGATGAAGATTAAAGGTGACCTGGAACCATAAGCTATAGCACCCCAAACCATAACTCCAACAGTGTGATGAACATGTATTTCAACAAAAAACTTTGGATTCCTCCTTTCACCACGTCGCCTTCTAACCCTGGCACGACCATCGTGCATGCCTAAACAAAATCGAGACTCGTCACTAAAGACAATACTGTTCCATTCCTGATCCCAGAGTGACCGTTGTTTGCACCACTCAAGGCGATTACGTCGGTGTTCTCGAGTTAAAGGGAGGACCCAGTGTGGCTGGTATGAAAACAAGCCAAAACTTCTCATTCGTCGGTAAACACTTCGCATGCCAATAGGTCTTCCGTGTTCTGCAAACCATTCATTTGCAATGGACCTGGTAGTGGAGAAACGGTCCCTTAAGGCCAAAAATAATCTTAGACGGCGATCTTCACGGTCTGTTGTTCTACGGCGGCGTCCAGCGCCCCTTGCTCTTTGCGTACGGCCTTCTCGAAGCCATGCCTGACAACACCTAACCACAGTGTCTACACTTCTTTGCACTCTAACTGCAATTGCCCGAAAAGAAAGTCCAGCTTCCCGAAGTCCCACTATACGGCCCCTATCAAACTCACTAAGTTGACGTTGAAGTTCATTTTTAGAGCGTTAGTGAATTAAAAAAAAGCAGTATAAAAACCGGAATGTCCAACTGATAAGGCTGAAAATTTGTTCACTTGTTATTTACAGTAGGATAAATACATTCACCAACTTTTATTAAAATAAAACCATTTAAACTGGGTGTTCGGATTTATATGCCACTTAGTATACATGTGAGATAATATTGTGAAGCAATATCTCATGAGACTTTAATCTCTTGTACAAGTTTGAATATGTAAGCATGATTTATTGACATTTATTTCACTTGCTGCACGTGAGAAACATTGTTATAACATGCGATGAAACATGTAACTTATGTTAAGGGTAAAGAGTGAACCAAGCGAAAAGGGAGGTTTGAAAAATTCTAGTTTCAATTGGACTAGTGCTGTCATGGAGTTATATGAATATTATCCCAATTTGAGGGACTGCTCGTCAGAAAGCTATAAAAACATAAATCTGAGAAAATCTGCCATGGACGAAAACCGCTCAGCTGTTGGAATTGTATTTCGCATGGGTGTGTCTTGTTTGTCTATTGCAAACTTTAATTTGTCCAGCAAATACAGAAAATCGGCAGCGGAAATTCGAAAAGGTTTTCATAACATTCCTGATCTTCCTGTTCTAGTGTACTGTACTCGGTCGGTGGTTATTGAGCCCTCAAGAGGTGTTTTTTTGTTCTTTGGATTTTGGATGCAAATGGTTGTAGTTTGGGCTCCACCTAGTTCCAAACACTGGGAAAAGAAATAAAAAGTAAGCAATGTTGGGTCTCTGGCGCTAAAGGAGATACAAACTCACAAGGTACACAAACATTTATTAAAGAAAAGAAATAAAGAAAAATTCAAAAGAAATCCTGGAGAGTAAGCAAGGCAGGTGATTGGCTTTCACAGGTAGGCAAATGAGGGCAGGATTTTCCAGATGTAACTCAATACTCGAAGGTAGAACCCGGTGGAAGAACCCGAAGGTAGAACCCTCGATCAATGAGGGTTCACAGAAATGGCGGATTGCTCCTCACAGACGTGAGTCCTACTAAAATTCGCCTCGAAATAACAATACAGACAGTTCCCCTCAGCTCGATGGCTTAGTGTAGTTGTGACAGAGGCTAAATCCCCAAGAGGGTTAAAAAATGCTCCGACAATAAAATTCACCAAGGGAGGCTTATTTCTATCAAAATCTCCACAACCCGGTAAATACCCAGCACTGGGTGTGAAATTAATTCACTACCGCGGGTTGTGGGCCGCTGAACTCCTACACGATAGCACCGGAAATAGCCCTAAGTCACCTTCAGCTCTCGTATTTACGGTCAACCGAAATTATAAAGAAATGACCTTTAACGAGGTACTATTTTTTACCATAAAATTATTATACCAAGAGAATTGTTTTGTTATAAAAATAAAATTCGATATTTTTAAGAACTGCTATAAAATTATCACTCTAAATAAGAAAAACATTATAATTTACGTTATCAAGACGTAGTTAATTTTCAGTCGACCATGAAAAGGAACTGTGTAACAAACTGTTTTCTCTTTATTTAACCCAATATCTTACCCAACATTTGTGAAAGCGTTTGTTAACAGTACGCAACTTAACAGCAAGATAATAATAACAAACATCCGCTTTTCCTCTATGCTATTTTTGTTGACATCTTTAACCCGCAATTCTTTAATAATAATTTTACTTTATCTTTGTTTCTCTCACGTAGGCACTGTGTCTCATTTGAGAGCAAAAATTGCAAATAACATAACTCGAGTGTTTCAGAGGAATCCTCATGTTCTGTGGAAACATTCAAGATAAATTTCTCATGAGACAAAAGTATATTGAGATTTTAGTCTTGTGGACACTTAGCTTCAAACTGTAATTCACTGTTTCGCAGTGGTCGATTCTAGTAATAGAAGGCGCTTCGCATTGTCTTATTTCGACATGTTTTGATGCCTGAAAAGCGGTGAAAATTAACATTTTGGAGGTTGCCTAGTGTTTTGTAACACGATCTTCGTCCGAGACTCCCGGACCTCTCAATGTCGTGCCTTGAATATATCCAGTCCAATACTTCAATTTCTGGACTGGTCCGAGACCCCTCGAATTTCAAATTCCGTTACCTTTTACTTGTCTTCCTGTAGGAGGTAGACTCGCGTAGAACCTGACATAAAGTAATATAATCTTGACTCATTGAAACACTCACTTTACGCGGAATGATGCTTCCTCTGTTCTCCAAGTAATCAGAGAATGTGGTAAACGCCCGAATGAATACTTTCGGAAATCTCGAACTCAGTTAGCTTCAGTTAATGAAATTAATGGAACTCAAATTAAAGGAGACTCATTTTTATTAATAATTGAATTACAGACTCAAAACATCTATACACTGGTGAAGAGTGAAGTAGCAATGACAAGAACAGTTAACTTCGTAAAACTAATAGGCTGGGAAAAAGATCACTGGAGGAGTGAATTAAGACTAAGTTAAAAGGAACGGTGACAACTAAATTACAATAAATTTAAGTTTGAACCTAATAGCAAGATTAAACTCTAGAATCTCAACTTTACAATGCTAATTATTCAAGCTAATGCATAGAATGCTTAGTTGACTCGGTGTTAGCTTTAGCCAGAAGGGCCAATAAAGAAGGGAAAATCCCCCTTTTAAGTAACTGGAAGTGCTTACTGATGAGAACGCAACTTGACACAAATTCTATCAATGCAACACTTAAGTATTAACAGCCACTAACTGAGGGAAAATCGAAGCAACTTTTTCAACCGTACAAATCAAAGATAAGAGAAGAACTGAAGTTTTTAGTTTCAAAATTATCGGAGGTCAGTTGCGGATTTTCTCCTCCATCAGAAGGCTGGTCATTTTGACTTAGTGAGCTCAGCCCTTGTCTCCTCATTGGTCGATCAGTTTACAACCCTTGCAATGGGCGTCTGATTCTCTAAAGATGTAAAGTAACCTGACCAATGATTGCTAGACTTAATTTTTGAACTCAAAATGACCTTAAACTCTATTGGTTAATTACGTTCCCTTGTCCCACCTCAAGGAGTATCGTCAGCGTACAGTCTTCCCTTAAGTTTACGCAACACGCCCCCTTCAGTGGCGTCTCGAGGCTTTAATTGCTTTGGGGCAAACCCTGCAGTTTCCAATACTTTGAATGGATTGGGAATTCCTGTAATGCTGAGGCCACAATTCGAGATGTCCTCTTAAATAATTATAAAATTATACATAGCATGTTGGTAAAACTAACGATGACTCTCTTCTGGAATTTTTTTAAATATTTTTAACAAAATTAGCTTCATTGGAACTACGCAGTCTTTCGTTAGTTTCACCTGCTCCTCTCTAATGATAATTTCCAAACCGCATCCGTCAACGCGTACGTTGACAGAAAGTAGAATCGTATCCAGCCTGATGCACCTGCTCTTATCAGCTAGGGGAAAATTCTACTAAAAGCCTAGCTGTTTGTCTCATCTTTTTCATATTTTCCCACAATTATGACAATATTTAGTTATATGCTAGCCTTCGGAAGTCTTAAATATCCCATGATACGCCTCTGATGCGTGACCGTTCAGCGCTCAGGGTAGTTTCTGCTAACCAAATGGTTGAGATTCAAATTTCTCGGAACTCCTTTGGTTGTAACTTTATAGTTGTAGTAACCAAATGTTATTACAGAATATATCTCCAAACCCCGTTTTTGTCCCGGCATATTTGAAAAGTCCAACTTTATAGCATCCGGTTCTATTATCTATTTTCTTCGTAATATGAATGTGGTTTCCCTTAGCGTTCACTGGGTGGTTTGCAGATGCGAGTGTTTGTTCTGCCCTTATTTTTTATGTTTATTTTTATTTTATGGATGCGACGAACCTTTACAAGGGTAGGCGCCATGACGAATTATTTCAACGAATTTAGAAATTGATAAATTGGTCGGCTACAGTTTAAATTGAAGCCTATAATACACTGGAGAGTATTTCGGGCTGATTTTGACGCAGTTCTTAGCATTGCTGGGTAGTCCAACAAATGGTGACCTTTATATTTACGCAGAAAATTCTCCTCTTCTGCAAAAGTGCACCTGTTTGATCCACCTTCCTGACGCAGATATCAATTGCGTTGGATAATATACTTTGCCGAGCACGTTCGGTGACAGATTACAAAATTAGTCACGGTAGTCAAGCGTGCGGCTTGTTGAGCAGATCAGTTACTTAATTACCTAGGATGTGGGGGTTGAAAGTTTCCCGGCGCCTCGGATGACATGCGAGGTCCACGAAAGCCGCCGCTTTACCAATTTACCTAGTTTGGGCTAACCCATGCTAATGTTCATGCAAATTAAGCTGCGAGCATCACACTCAGATGCTAATAGGTGTTCGACGTTTGAGGGAGAAATACACAGCCGAAAATAACAAGACTAACTCAAAGCAAAAATGATCCTAGAATGTTGTCTTAGTATTTTTCTCCACGCT
Organism: Acanthoscelides obtectus; assembly: GCA_963669975.1. NCBI lineage: Eukaryota > Metazoa > Arthropoda > Insecta > Coleoptera > Chrysomelidae > Acanthoscelides > Acanthoscelides obtectus. The sequence goes on from CAVLJG010000009.1 coordinate 70,801,464, forward strand.
ATTGCCGAACCTACCGATTTTTCGGTATTACTACCGAAACGAGACCTGATTTAATTAATTTAATCAACAGAAATATGTGAAATTCAGGGATTTTCATAGTTTAAATGAAATAGCGTTTGAACAAGATCTCAAGAGTTTTCCATGGTGGCATATTATATCGATAGATGACACTGAAGATAAAATTAACTTTTTAACAGATAGTATTTTAAGTTTATTTAATGCTCACTGTCCAAAAAAGGTAGTGCGTGTAAACAAAGCTCCAGCTCCTTGGTTGGATGATAATATTCAACTTGTATTCAAGCAGAGGGCTGAAGCTTTGTCAAAGTTCAAACGTGATCGTACAGCCGCCTCTTGGCAACAGTATGCATATTTCAGAAATCGTGCATTAGCGCTGGTGCGAAGAGGAAAAAGAGATTATTTACAAGCTGTTCAAAATCAGGATATAAAAAAGTTTTATAAGACCCTAAAGACTTTCAAAGTACAATCTCAGAAAGATTCTACAATTCCCGTGAGCTTGTCAGATCCTTATAAAATAAATGAGTCATTCATTTCAATTTTCGAGAATAGTGATTTGGCTTGTGCTGATAAAAATTGCATATTACCGAGCTAATAAAAATAATTCAAAATTCAAATTTCAATTTAATAAAGTGACTATTGACACCGTTGTTAAAATTATACATAAAATAAAATCAAATTCTAGTGGTACAGATGGAATAACTTTTAATATGATACTACTATGTATACCTGAAATTGATGTGTACTTAACGCATATTATAAACTGCTGTTTAGAGAGGGGATATTTCCCCAATCAGTGGAAACGCGCTATAGTTATTCCGCTACCTAAGTATTCTGATCCTACTAACTATGGTCAACTGAGACCGATCAGTCTACTGCCAATTTTTTCTAAAGTATTGGAACGCGTTGTTTACGAGCAGCTCTGCGCCTACTTATATTCTAACAAAATTATTCCATCTAAACAATCTGGATTTCGACAAGGTCATAATACAGCTTCCACACTCTGTGATTTAACAATGGCACTTGATAACCAAAAAGCAGTAGCTCTCATACTTCTTGACTTTACTAAAGCATTTGACACCATTAATCACTAACTTCTTGTATCTAAATGCAGTAACTATGGATTTTCTGAAAAACCTCTTTCGTTTATTCAAACCTACCTTGAAAATCGGTATCAAAAGGTTCGTCTAAATCAACAGTACTCCAGGGAGCAAAAAATTTGTTCTGGTATACCACAGGGATCAGTCTTAGGACCGCTATTATTTTCATTATATATCTCAGATTTAGAAACAGAAGTAAAATCATGCAGCATACAATTTTTTGCAGATGATACTCAAATTTTCTATTCATTTAGGAGCAATGACTTGGAAACGGCAAATAATAAAATTAATCAAGATCTTGCCCAAATTGAAAAGTTCAGTAGTAGTCATAATCTTCGTTTGAACCCTTTGAAGACAAATATGTTGGTATACGCAAATAAAACAAAAAAGAATACCTTAAAAAAGGACATAGACATACATTTAAAAGGTAATAAATTAATTCCTGTGGATCATTCAAAAAACCTAGGAATTATAATGGATGATGACTTAAAATTTGTTGCACACGTGAACTATGTTAATTACTCAGTGCTACGCTATTCTCAGAGTTTTATATGCAAATAAGGCTATATTACATAAATCTGCTAGAAGGCAATTGTGTGAATATTTCGTGTTTTTAAAGATGTATTGCTTAGTGGTTTACTATCCCTATTTAGATATTATAACAAGAAATCGTATTCAAAATATTATGAATACATGTTGCAGGCTTGTAAATGATCTTAGAAAATATGATCATATATCGAATGCCATTAATGAACTCAAATGGATGAAAATTGATAAAATGTATAAGTACCAGCTCCTAAATCTGACTCATAAGATTCTTTATTCAAAAACACCGTCATATTTAGTAAACAAATTCATACGTAGAGGGAATATGCATCATATTAATATTAGATATAGAGAGACTTTTTCAATTCCACGCCACAGTACGTCTCTATTTCAGAATACATACATTTACAATACAAATCATATAATTCTTTAGACCGCAGTTTAAAAGAAACCAATCCATTATCCAAATTCAAGAAAAAAGTAAAAGAAGTTCTTCTTGATCAGCAGCGAAATCGGTTGTAACCCATAAGTGTCCTCATATTTTCCTTATGTATTTACTAGAATTATTCGTTATTGTATACAGGTGTCTATTAATTTTCAACAAATTCTTTTTTTTTACATCTCGTATTGTTAAGGGGGTTAGATGGTAGAATAGATATATAATCTAAATCTCGCCTCCTGTAATAATATTACAAATAAAAGACGTTAATTATTATTATTATTATTATTATTTAACGAAGTACCGAAAACGTCCTCATTAAGGAAGTACCTCGTCACTACTATCGATGGTACAGGTAGGACCTAGCCCGAAATACTACTCGCATGTTTGTTTAACGGACAGTCTCGGGACTCCTTTGCATCGATCTGGCTCTCTTCTATCTCTACGCCAACGAGCTTTGCTCCTCACAGCTCTCTCTCCTTCATCATGCCGCTGCGCAATCTGCCTGCCAGGCAGACAAGCCTGGCTCATCCTAACCGTGTCGAACTTCCAGAAGGGCATCGAGATCGTCGACAATCTAGCTAAGGAGACTTTTCCCAATGCCACTTATCTTCAGGCAGTTGAAAAATCGGTTTAACGAAGTTTCTTTAGGCTCCTCAGCGCAGCCGCGGTGCGCTGGTGTTTAGGGCTCGCGCCGACAGACGCCGTTGAAGCGTTCCGAGTTTGCGTTCTGCGTTCCACGTTCGTTGCGACTAATCTCTGCAGAGTTGCGCAGAGACAGCGGCAGTCAGACCGCACCGGTCAGTGTGACTGCTCGCGTTCTTGCGTTCTTTGTCAGAAATACAAAGAACTCGTGGCAAGATGGTTTCCATAGAAAAATTAATTGATTTAGTATGGGGAAAGGCGTTTTTTATATGATCTTAGTAATGCAGACTATGAAAATGGTTTTAAAGAAATGCATCATGGCTTGAAATAACCACGAAAATTAAAAAATACTGTCAATCTTTCTTTTGTAGATATAGTTTCCTCCAGCTGGTGTATTGTTTCTCCATTTCCTTTTTTATATAACTACGCACTAAACTACTTAATGACATTCGGATGTAAATAAATAATAGTTTGGAAAAACTAAAAAATCACGCTTTTATATCTAACCGAACTAAAAAAAATAATTTTTAATTACAAACATTTTATACCACAATAGCAGATGGTCGAACAATCAATCATAATTAATGACCACACAATAAAATTATAATAAAATTTAAGTTAATAACATGATTGAATCCAGAGCAAACAGCGTGGGGTGCATTTTACTATATTTTCATAACAATAATAATAATAACAATAATAATAATAATAATAATGTTCTTTATTTTCCTATCATATGCGTACATTTTACACACACACACACACACACACATGAGAAACAAAATCATGGTGTTGGGAAAACCTTAAGGGGGAGTTCACCTAGAGGTGTTCTTCCACTCAACCCTTGCCAGTAGTAGAATACATGTAAGAAAAATATCCTAACCTAACACTAACCAAAAAACACACATGGGGTCACCTGAATTAAACTTGGAACTTGCAATCATTTAATTGGTTATAAAGTAATCGGAAACTAGTTCCTTAAGTGTATGTGGATTGCATGATTTAAGATAATTAGGAAGAGGATTATAATATTTAGAAATTGTAAATTTGCAGCTTCTTTCAAGAAGAACTGTTCTGTGAGATGGTATATTGATTAGGTGCTTGTCAAGATTATGGACATCTGCGCGAAATGACACCTTTTGGTAGAGATAAGGGAGGTTATTATAATATAGTATCTTATGAAATAAGCAGAGAGCATATAATAATGGGTGATTTTTTTGCTAGAATCTTTTTGGCAACACTGTTTTTGACAGATGACGCGTGAATCGTGTCTTGTGTCATTGTCATACTTGTTCAGTTTGGTCTATAATTTAACCATGAATCGACTTACGAACGAACAACGCTTGCAAATTATTGAATTTTACTATCAAAATTCATGCTCAGTTAAGAGAGTGCATCGAGCACTGCTTCCAATTTATGGGCAATTTGGTCGGCCTACTGAGGGAGCTATTCGGAAGCTTGTGACTAAATTTCGAACCCAGTTTACATTATTGGACATTAAACCACCACCACGCAGACGTAGAGTGAGGACTGAAGAAAATATTGCGGCTGTATCCGCCAGTGTTAGTGATGACCGTGAAATGTCGATTCGCCGCCGTTCGCAGCAATTGGGCCTCTGTTACTCCACTACGTGGAAAATTTTGCGACACTATTTGGGTGTAAAAGATGCAGCTGGTGCAAGAATTGAAGCCACACGACCTCCCACAACGTTTCCAAGTTGGTGAATGGGCGCTGGCAAAGTTGGAGGAAGATCCACATTTTTATCGAAAAATTGTGTTCAGCGACGAAGCTCATTTCTGGTTGAATGGGTACGTTAACAAGCAAATTTGCCGCATCTGGAGTGAAGACCAACCAGAAGCATTACAAGAGCTACCAATGCATCCCGAAAAAATCACTGTTTGGTGTGGATTATGGGCCGGTGGCATCATCGGGCCGTACTTCTTCAAAGACGACAATGGTCGGAACGTAACTGTGAATGGCGAGCGCTACCGTGCGATGATAACAAACTTTGTTTACCCAAAATGGAGGAGCTAGACTTGGCTGACATGTGGTTTCAACAAGACGGTGCCACATGCCACACCGCACACGAAACAAAGGCCCTATTGAGAGGCGAGTTCGGTGAACAGTTTATCTCACGTTTGGGGCCTGTCAATTGGCCGCCTAGATCGTGTGATTTAACGCCGTTGGACTATTTCTTGTGGGGCCATGTTAAGGCTAATGTCTACAGGGATAAACCAGCAACGATTGATGCACTGGAAGCCAATATTGAAGCATTTATTCGTGAGATACCGGCCGATATGTTGGAGAGAGTGTGCCAAAATTGGACCTTGCGCATGGGCCATCTAAAGCGGAACCGCGGCCAACATTTACATGAAATAATCTTCAAACATTAAATTATATCGACCGTTCTATCGACTCAAATAAAGATTTAATCGTTTTTTCAATTTTTTTTTTTTAAATCAAATCCTATACCTCTTAAAAAATCACCCGTTATAAGCGCAATCTTTTCTCCATATTTAGCCAATTCAATTCCTTCAATTTGTGGGTAACGTGCTCATACTTTTTAAACCCATATATGAGTCGAATGCACGAGTTCTCTACACCAATACGATTAACACTGTTTTGATCTAAGCATGGACCAAATACAGGTGCACAGTATATAAATTGTGAAAGTACTAGCGTATCGCACAATATTTTCTTAGTGTCTGTTGATAAATATGATCTATGGGGATATAGTAATTTTGGCGACGCGATGCTCTCTGTACGCATTTTGTTATGTGATCCCTGAACCTTAGATCCTGATCAATGAGTAAGCCCAGATTCTTTGCCTTACCTGTAATTCCAATGACAGTATTACTTACATCTAATTTCAAGTTTGATTCCAAAAACTGGCGCGCAGATTTTTTAGCAAATACCACAGCCACAGACTTGTTAGGATTTAGTAGGAGTGAATGCCTTACAGAAATATCTTCCATAGTAGCAAGATCTTGATTAATTTGATTATTCACTATTTTCCAGTCAGTCATCGATAAAGAACGATATACCTGTGTGTCATCCGCATACATATGTGCTGAGCTATACTATAACTATATAAAACTGTAATGACTCATCGATGTTCACGTGAACATCACTTAACTACCAGTAGTCGGCTGTTCATAGGCGGGGTATGAATGTTTAACATGGGTGAACTAGATTTGTCACATGCTTAATAAAGAGTGGTTTGAAACATATTGTAAGTCAAAAATTTGGGAATTACCTTTATTCATCGTCGCTTCCACTTACATCTGACAGTAATAAACTGTCGCTATCGCTTTCCTCGTTGAAATTGACTATAACTGGCTCTATGATGGTGTCGATGTGGTGGTCAAGCTGCCACATTTTTGTTTCTTCCTTCACAACATGACGGATAGCATTCTGTCAAGCTTCGGGCGTTACTAGCTGTATGGAAGTCTCAAGTAAAACCTTAGCGTCTGGTAATTTGAAGGTTGTGTTATGGCGCGCAATATAACCCTTCACTTGAGCCCAGATGAGCTCTATTGGGTTCAGTTCACAGTGGTAGGGCGGTAACCGCAGCACAGTGACACCACATCAGTCACGTAACTAATGTTCGCAGGTTTGTGCTGTTTAATTTTTTCATACAATTCCGCTTTCACACATGAATCGTCAAACGGGATTCCTTTTTCGCGCAACCATTGCTGCATGTCACTTTTTCGAGATCCCATAGTCGGTACACGTTCGGCTCGACGTCTATGGTAGGAAGCATTATCCATGACGATCACAGAGTTGGGCTCAACTCGCTGAAGCACCCCTTGAAACCAGCTCTCGAAGCAGCTGGCATTCAGTTCATCATGGTAATCACCTCCTTTCCTAGAGACGAAAATCAAGTCACTCTCTTCTAAAAAGCCACTATCGCTACCAATATGAGTTACGATCAATCTTTGACCTTTCCCTGACGGTCCACGAAGACCTGTTGATAAACCTTCAATGCTTGCTTGTCGGTTACTCACTACGTTTTTGTCTATCCAGGTTTTTTTTATCTGTGTGACCCGCATTTACCCGTGTCTCGTCCAAATAATAGATTTTTCTGTTTTGTCGCCTATATTCAATCATTTCGCGTAGGTACTTTCGACGCCAGGCGACTATTTCAGGTCTCTCTATCAATACTGACTTCCGATAGCGCGTTTCGTAACGAAAATGAATTTCGTGCAGGGATTTCCTCATTACCTCGACGCTCATTTGGGGTATAATTTAATTTTCCTTGATCGCTGCATGTACAGCCTTGAAGGTTGGTATCCCATTCCTAAAGAAGAATGAATGTACGGTTCGCCTTAACGCCATTTTGCTATCGTCATCCAATTTAAGGGCCTTTCGTCCCTTCAAATTAAACTTTGGATCAGTAGTAGCTCCAGTTTTCTTCTTTTCATGCACCACCCTGCGAATGGTCCACTCTGGAACGCCTGTCATACTTTCACAACACGCGAGTGCATCTCCCTGCGACATAGTTCTGTTCAGATAATTGAACACGTTGCGCACGATTTCTTTCGCGTCCCTCTTCAGTGCTTTACGAAGCCGACTATTTGTTCTCTGGCTTTCAGTACTTCCACTCGTGCCATTTGTACTCTCCATGGTTAAGTATAACCAAAACAGTAACCACAGAAACCACAACAATAACAATCACACAACAATTCTTATAAAAACACACAATATGCGATCGCTCAACGAAACACGTTCCAATGCGTTGCCGACGCCTATGAGTCTGCCGGTCGAGGCGCGTCTTTGATTTCATTGCTTCTACCGGCGGAGAACAATCAGCCATTATTTCCATCTCTGGCTGTGCTGTTGACCACCGCAAAGCTACAGAAACGACATATGTCGTACGCTATACGGCTGTACTGGAAGGAAGCCGGGATCGAGCTCTGATCACGTGTTGATCACGCGTATGAGTCATTACAGTTTTAAATAGTTGTAATATAGTTTTAATAAACTTGGTAAACTGACTAGTGTACAAGGTGAAAAGCAATGGTCCCAACACAGAACCTTGCGGCATACCCAATTTGATTGTCATGGATGCAGATTTTCGAAAACCAAGCTTGACTGTTTGACTACGATTTTACAAGTACGATTTGAAAAGCTGCAAAGGCTCAATCATAGATAGATGCCAATAGAATGATTGTAACATTTAATATGTCATCCCACGCTTTTCACTCTGCATTGAATCATTCACTTAATAACATATACCTCATAATAATTTTATTTTGATGTCATTATGTAATTATGATTGATTGTTCGACTATCTACTACTACTCATATAATATGAACTCTTTATAGTTAGAAATTATTTTCTGCTTTTTAGTTCGGAGCTATAAAAGCGAGTTTTTTGTTTTTTTAACTATTATTTGTTTTTCATTTTTTAGTTCGATTTATTAATAATCATTTTTTGCATATATCTATTCGATAAAAAAATTTCATGGATTAAAATTTGTTTTTTTTTAAACTTTGCGTTGCGGTATAAAAAACAATACAGGTACCGATTCAAATCGCCTGTCAGTTGAACCGTTGAGTGGCACTTGAGTTTTTCCAAGAATGATTTGAAAAGCTGCAAAGGCTCAATCATAACTCCCCTTTCATAGATAGTTGCCAATAGAATGATTGTAACATTTAATATGTCAAGCATACCACGCTTTTCACTCTTGATTGAATTACTCACTTAATAACATATACCTCATAATAATTTTATTCTGATGTCATTAATTATGATTGATTGTTCGACTATCTACTACTACTCATATAATATGAACTCTTTATAGTTAGAAATTATTTTCTGCTTTTTAGTTCGGAGCTATAAAAGCGTGTTTTTTGTTTTTTTAACTATTATTTGTTTTTCATTTTTTAGTTCGATTTATTGATAATTAGTTTTTTGCATATATCTATTCGATAAAAAAATTTCTGGATTAAAATTTGTTTTTTTTAAACTTTGCGTTGCGGTATAAAAAACAATACAGGTACCGATTCAAATCGCCTGTCAGTTGAATCGTTGAGTGGCACGAGTCGACAGGAACGTAATAAGCGAACCTCTTCGAACGGCATGGGTACCACGCATCTTGAAAAGTGACATTATGCCAATTTTTTTTGACATTATGCTGTTTTTTTTTTGACATTACGTAGGTTATTTTACAAGATGTTAGCACTTAGTTGTACGTGGTGCCTAAACGTCATAAGGCTTGTTATCCATCTTTGGCTCTGATGTGATGTAAAATCTGCTCCTGAGATCGCATTACTGGAGGTCTAAGCTGTAAGTCGTATGTGCTGAAAAATGAGAGAGATAAGAAATAATTATATTCACTGTACACTGTCGAATTACAAGCTATATACGAGCCCCTTCCCACTTCAGTTGGCCCAACTATTTAAATCTTAGTTTTTTTCTTATCAAACACAAATAATAAAAATGTAGCAGGGTGTTATAGGTTTAAAATATTAACAATGAATATTTTGATAATGTAGAGTAGAAAACACCAACTTTATCACTCCCTAATCAAATTTGCAGCATAGAAATGTTGCACACATGTTGCAATTACAGCATATCAACCTATTTTCATTTCAATGCAAAATAAGTCTATAACGCATAGGTGGCTGTGAAAAATAAAAGCCGTGACAATTGTTTTTATTAATCACAGCTGTCAGAATACGTTTAAAATAGTTTTGGGTAGTTAAGGTTTTCAAAATGGTAGAGGAAAGGTTATTAGTGGGAAAAAGTAATATCACAAATGCCGACCGAAGAGCATTAAGAAAAATAATCGTGAAAAACAGGCGTGCCAATTATTTACAATTAAGTGCTCTGTGGAGTGACGCTGTTGGAAGGAGAATTTCGAGGTCTACATCCAATAGAGAGGCCCACAAACTGGGATTTAGCACTTGTAAGGTAAGTTTTCTTATAAAAAAAAGTGAAGTAAAAACCCTAAAATTGCACAACTTGTTTATAGGCCAAAGAAAAGCCACTATTAACTCCACTGCAAAAGAAAAATCAGCTTAGATGGGCCAAAGAACATAGACAATGAACACCTCAACAATGGTGTGCAATACAATGGAGTGATGAGGCCCGATTCGAGGTTTGTGTTGGTGACAACCGCAGTAAAGTTATTAGCAAAAAAAATGAAGCATTCCATGTTGACTGTCTGAAGAGAAAAGTGAAATTTCCAGCATCCATTATGGTCTGGGGCAGTATGTCATCAAAAGGAGTAGGAAAACTTCATTTTATTGATGGAAATGTGTATACAAACAAATATTTGGCAATTTTAGAAGAATCGCTTTTACCAGTGATGGAAGAATGTTTGACATCCGACCAAGATTTTGTGTTTCAGCAAGATGGTGCAGCGTGCCAAACCTCAAAAAAGGCTCTAAAATGGATGGAAGAAATTAATGTACCACTTTTGAAATGGGTTTCTATCAGTCCAGATCTGTCACCTATTGAATCTTTGTGGCACGAGATGAAAAGGGTTCTACGACAACATCCTGCTCGCAGAATCACCGAACACCAAATTTTTGCCAAAACTTGGTTAACACTATGCCTCAAATACTTTTAGCCGTAATAAAAAATAAAGGTGATGTTACCCAATGGTAATCTTTCAATTGTTGCTTTGTTAACTTCGCGCATTCATTCGCACATTGTTTATTTGTTCAGATGTTCTATTAGTTATAGGTCTAAGTGATTTCAAATATGTATTTTTTACGACTAGAGTGTATCTAAAATGTTTTTGAGAAAATAAATTGTTTTAGAATTAAATAGTTTCATCATGTTTAGTCTATAAAGGCATATTTTGGAACAAATCTTGAAGTGGGCCAACTGAAGTGGGAAGGGGCTCGTACATGTTAACAGTAATTACACACAACGCGGGCGCGGTGATGATTTCCCGTAATTCTCCTCAGTTTTTCGTAATGTATAACTTTCAACATAACCTCTCTTCAGAAAGCGCAACATATAAATAACTCGTCATATTCGGCATGTTCAGTAATGATTTTCTCACACAGCAAATATCACAGATGCAGGCCAATACTCATAATCAGATGCGATCTTGCTATTCAACCAACTTTCTTCTCAGAGATAAAAACTGCAGACAAGGACCATTTGGCTTCACAAAACATATGCAACCAATAATGCGTGTCGTTTAGTTGACCGATTCCTCCTTAGATGGACGTCCACAACGATCCTGGTGAGCAAACGTGGAATGACTGTTTGCGCCCTAAAAGCTACCTAGTTTGCAAGATGACATCTTATAGGTTTTTTTTACGTTTTATAGGTTTTTTACATGATAGCTGTACTGGTCCGACAATTCAACGGATCCAGACTAACAAGGATAACTCTACATTTTGGCGTATCAATTGTAGACCACTTTATGTATCGATAGAAATAAATAGTAAAAAACAATGATAGTGTATGATATATTCAATTTTATAATTTTTGTTAATGCTTGGCAAAACCAGTATGGCTTCATCGAAGTCTTTCATAAAGGCCAACAGCCAAAGCGAGATTTCAACAAGCAGCAAAAAGCTGGACCGTCTAAACTCACTAAGAGGTTCTGTTCTCAGCGAGCCTCTCATTGAGGACACTTTCGGACCTCTTAGCAACGTTAGGTAAGATACGTGGTTGATTGTTGGTTATTCTGCACGTTGCACAGGCCTATCTATGAAGTTGCATGTCTTCAAATAGTTTCTTACCACCTACCTTTTGTATTCATTGCACATTTTCTTTTGTTGAAGCACGCTGTAGATAGAATGTTTTCCGCTTTCCACGCAAATATACAGGGTTATCCAAATTAAGTGTCCACCATTAGTAACTTTGTTATTAGTGAAAATACAAAGTTGTTTGAATTAGCAAACTAGTAGCATTTTTAACGCTGGTAAAAATGAGAAATAAAAAAAAAACAATTGAGAGTCGTTATTTTGATTTTTTTCAGTAAAATAACATTTTTTTAAATGGAAACTCCTGTATATTATATTTTTTTCTGTTAAAGCATCAAATTTTAAACAAAAAAGCTTACAATAACTTTTCTCCTAGGTTACAAATTGTTGAAGTTATGGCCTCCAATCTGAAACAATTAAATTGTATCCACAAACTTTATTTTCAACATCAACTTATAATCTTACAAAATACAATCACATTTTTTTTTAAAGAAGATGCTCGAAAACACCACCTTGTTCTTCAATACATTTTTGGGCACGTTTTTCAACTGCTCGAACTGTCTTAAGTATGGTCCTACCATCTATCTGGATTATCTTTTCCCTAACTGCAGTCTTTAACGCGTCAAGGTTATCGTACCTTCGCTTGTAAATTTGGTTCTTTAAGTAACCCCACAAGAAGTAATCAAGTGGGTTTAGATCTGGTGATCTGGGAGGCCACTGTATTGGGCCATTTGTTCCTATCCACTGATCGTTAAAAGTAGTACTTAGAAAATGATAAGTACCTCTGGAGTTGTGGGCAGGTGCGCCATATTGCTGAAAATGCAGATGATGTCTACTTATAAGATCCAATTCGTCTAAGACATTAGTCAGAATTTCTGACATAAATTCCACATATCTTTCACCAGTTAGGGTTCCCTCATAAAAGAACGGGCCAACAATTTTTGAACCAATTATACCGCACCAAACGTTGAAACTGAAACGGACTTGTGGGCCTCTTGGATGTACTAACAAAAGATTTTCTCTTGACCAATAATGGTGGTTTTTTCTATTAAACATTCCAGAATTTGAAAAATTTGATTCATCTGTCCATAAAAGGTAACGAAAGTTATTTACATTTTGGCGACAGAAGCTAAGATACCAATGGCAAAAAACAAGTCTTCTCTCTGGATCCCCTGCCAAAAGCGTTTGAACTGGTCGGTACTTATACGGAATAAATTTGTATTTTTTTAAAATCCTTTGAACAGTACCATAACTGAAATTAGAGTCCTTGAGAATATCTGCTATTGAATTCTCACGATAAGCTTCAAAATATCCAATAACTGCAATTTCCGTGGCCTCGCTTATTATGAATTCTTTTTTTGCCCTTGTTTTAGCAAAAACATTTTCGTTGCCCCTAAATTTTCGATAAAGTCTCAGAAAATATCGTTCATACGGTTGAATGCGAGCGGGATATAATTCACTGTAGTATTCTCTTGCTCTCAAGGAGGATTTTCTGCACACTAAATAGCATTCTAACATATCACACTTTTCTTCATGGGAGAACATTTTTCTTTAAATTAATGACACAATAAAGCTTATAAACAAGTATTTACACTAATGTTTGACATTATTTGATTTTATCATTGTTTTCCAAAGCCTTCTAGTTGCGAGTGTGTCCAGTTTAACAATTTGTCGCTTATCTTAATGCTGTCAAATCGCGAACGCCATGTTGTTTTCATAGCCGTCTTAATATTATAATACTGCAAATAATTAAAAATATTTATCGTTATTTTGACTTTATTTTTGACTTTAGCGGAAAAGTCATTATGAACTTTTTTGTTTAAAATTTGATGCTTTAACAGAAAAAATATAATATACAGGGGTTTCCATTTAAAAAAATGTTATTTTACTGAAAAAAATCAAAATAACGACTCTCAATTGTTTTTTTTATTTCTCATTTTTACCAGCGTTAAAAATGCTACTAGTTTGCTAATTCAAACAACTTTGTATTTTCACTAATAACAAAGTTACTAATGGTGGACACTTAATTTGGATAACCCTGTATAGCTATGATAAATTACTTACAAAATAAAACAGTACCAAAGTTTTTGCACTTGTAAATATACTCATGTATATAAAAGAAAAAGTTAATACTTGTATGAGCATTGGTTTGGTATTGCTTCGTTTTCCAGATACATGATCTGAGACCTTTTCAAAATTCGTTTGTCTGGAAAAATGCTGATGATCCTTCAATGATTTTGTTAAATTTTCTTCTATTTACAGACGCATCAACTGAAATTTAACTGCAATCATTTCAGATAAAAAAGGCTGCTATGACCATCTAAACTAGGCTGTATGACTGTTTATTTTATTACTCTAAAGTACGATACATCTATACAAAGTTTCACATAACATACGAAAAGTCGAGCTTAAAAAAGTTTGACTCGCTGTATTTTTTCAAAAACAGCATTACCTTACTTACGTTATGAGCTTTTCTTCTTATTCATCCATACTCTGAAGTCAGAACTTTAACAACATGTCAGCTGTTTGTAACTATGTATACAAGCTCGCAAATTTTAGTAGTAGACAAACATGATAAATTAGATAAAAGTTTAGGATATTTTACGTTCTCCACTATAAAGCTTGCAATTATTTTTTTTGCATTTGATTGCTGTCCGTAAGAAAAGCTCTTTCCATTGCTCTCTATCATGTCTTCAGTTTTGAAAATTCTCTTCCTGTATATCATTATAAATAATACGCATGCTCATAAATTCACTTTGCCAAATATTTAGGCTTCCGACAGAACAATTGAAAATAGTTTTCCGGGAAGTGCTATACAAAAATTTCCACATTTCTCATTTGAAACATTTCATCATCAATTCACCTATTAGCGTCCAAGACAAAGCTGACAGAACTTCGTTTTCAGTACAAACTTTTTAGTTTGGTTTAATGGCGAGTGGGCGACATCTACTATACCGCCCGAATCGTCAGCCCGCAGCGGTCTCAGTGGTGACTGGGCTATCCACAAACTGAGACCTTTACAGTATGTTGTCTTATCTAGAGTAGGTAACTGTTTCTGGTATGGTGGTTGATGGTCGAATGTTCATGCACAAGCTTCTCATATGGAAAACTTTGTTAAGGAACTATTTCAATGGTATCCACATAAATTGAAACCTGACTATAGGGGCATTTCATGTGAATCGGGCAGCGGAAAAAAAGTGAGCTTTAATATGCATCATGTTGGGCCTGCCTCTACATCTAGAAGGTGTGAAACAGAAAAGACGATTTTTTTTGTGCCACGTTCATTTGCTAAGTTATGGGCTTCGAAAGAGAAGCCGCATTTGAAATTGGGATGTTTTCGAAGAAATTTTTCGAATCCAAAAGTATTATATTGGAATATAATACATACAAAGTCTTATACAGGGTGTTTCAGTTTATTGTTGCATAACTTTAAGATTCGATAGAACTTTTAAAATTAATGCATAAAGTCTATATAAACATGGGTCGAAAAATGAGTGGCTTCCGAAATAGAGGCTGTTTAAGTTTACTTTCTAAAGTAGTTTTTTTTAAATATTTCGAACAATATTTGATGTATAACTGTGAAAATTGGTATACAAGGGTTTTTTGGTACGACAAAACGAACCATGGGCAATTTTTTGCTTTTTGAATAAAAAAACTGATTCTTCGCACTTTTCAACATAAAAAAGCTCTCTTGTGAATTTTCGTTATAGTTAACCGTTTTTTGAAATATTTCGATTTTTAAGGTTCGATGCATTTTTAATTATTTATGATAAAATAACGTTAAAAAGTCAGTATCTCGATAATTTTTAGAAGTAGGCTGCGCCTGCAAATATTTTTGAAATTGAAAGCAGAATAAGGTTAAACGTCAATTAGTTGACAGTTAGTTTTGTTGTCTGGTGAAACCTGAAACGTTTTTTTGCAATTGTGAATGCACGAAATTTAGTTTCTTTTACCTGTTTTTTTTTGTAAGTTTTATAAAAATGCCAGTTTTATTTTCTAATCAAGAGTTAGCGGATATTCATTTTGTGTATGCCTTTGTAAATGGAAACGCAGCAGAAGCAGCCAGAGAATACGCACGAGGATTTCCAAACAGACGACATCCAACTCGCTCAGTATTTGTAAGAGTGCATCGCCACATAATTGAAAATGGTTTTGGAAATCTCCAAAGGGATCAAAACATAAATGTTCGTCAGCACAGATTTACCCGTATGATTCTGCGTGAGTTTGATAGAGATCCGACCACAAGTGTTAGGAGAGTTTCTGGTGCCTTGGGAATTTCAGCAAGCCATGTTCACTGTATTCTTAGAAATGACCAAAGACGTCCTTAGCATTTGCAACCTGTGCATGGACTACAGCCAGGGGACGGAGAACGAAGAATCACATTTTATGAGTGGATTCTTGATAGAACTGATCATAATAGGGAGTTTTTAAGTAACATTCTATGGACCGATGAGTCATGCTTCACCAGACGTGGTGTGGTAAATTTTCATAATCAACATATTTGGTCGCATGAAAATCCGCATGCAGTTCGGGAAAGAAATTTTCAGCATGAATTTAGTGTGAACGGGTGGATTGGTATCTAACATACCGTAAGCGACTATTTGGACCCTACCTTTTGCCTGCAAGGTTAAATGCTGCGACCTTCTTGGAATCTTTAAAGGCTGGACATGCAAATATGTGTGTTAGATTTAAGAAGATTGGCCTGGTTCCAGCTTGATGGTTGTCCAGCTCATTATTCGAGAATAGTTAGATACTGGCTGGATGAAAATTATCCAGAAAGATGGATCGGCCGTAGAGGACCAGTCGCCTGGCCTCCACGATCCCCTGACCTAAATCCATTAGATTTATTTGTGTGGGGATTTCTAAAAGAAAAAGTGTACCAGACTCCCGTAACCACAAGAGATATGCTAATAGACAGAATCAGGGATGTATGTGATGAAACAAGACATTTGAATAATCCTATACCACGTCGATCATTCGTAGATGTGAATTGTGTATTGAACAATTGGGTTTACATTTCGAGCAACTACTTTAGATTTTGTATGTTTGTCCTAACTATCCAATAGCATTTTAGTTGTAAATAATTAATTTAATTTGTTAAAAATAATATTGGAAAATTAAACAAATTAATATTCTGTTTTTTTGTGTTTATTTGGAGTTAGGAATTATTGCTGTGTTTAAAAACACAATCTAAACGATCATCTTAATTACTTGTAATGCCCAAATCGAAAATGTAAAAAAAATATTATTTTCCCATAAATAATTAAAAATGCATCGAACCTTAAAAATCGAAATATCTCAAAAACGACTAACTATAACGAAAACTCACCGGAGAGCTTTATTATGCAGAAAAGTGCGAGGAATAAGTTTTTTTATTCAAAAAGCAAAAAATTGCACTAAGAAAAATTTTTCGGTCATTTTAATACACTACAGGTACAGTAGAGAGCGCCCTCTAGCGGCTACAGTAAAACTATGCCCATGGTTCGTTTTGTCGTACCAAAAAACCGTTGTATACCAATTTTCACTGTTATACATCAAATATTGTTCGAAATATTTAAAAAAAAACTATTTTAAAAAGTAAATTTAAACACCCTGTATTTCGGAAGCCACGCATTTTTCGACCCATGTTTATATAGACTTTATGCATTGATTTTAAAAGTTCTACCGAATCTTAAAGTTATGCAACAATAAACTGAAACACCCTGTATAGGAAATTTTCTGTACTTTTTGAATTTAAAAATAAACTTGTAGCGCTAAACCGGAAATATTTTAAACCAAAATTTGGACAACTTCGCATTTTTCTTTTTCGATTTTTTTACTTCAAAGTATAACCTAAAGTGTGCTTGAAATATATAAAAAAAATGTTATGCGCATTAATTAAGGAGTTACGTATTTTTATGTGCGTACATTTCACCTTGGGTATGACATTAGGCGCTTGTTTAAATCGACTGGTTCGCGAGATGTCGCATTAATATCAGCATTTTTCAGCTTATATAGTCATTTTAAATATATTGTAACATAGAATCAAAGTTTTTATACGTTTTTATCAAACATTGAACACGGAAGTAAACACTCAAACCATAATTTGGGTAAATTCTACCATTGTCTCCTATTTTTTTTTATTGCAAATTATAGCCTTAGGTGTGTGTGTGTTAGTACAGTATAAGACTTCAAATGGGTAGCGCGTTCACAAAGGAGAGATATTTTTATGTACATACATGTCACACTGCGTATGACGTTAGGCGCTTGTTTCTCGACTAGTCTTCAGAATCAGCATATTTAGTAAGACTACATTAATTTTAAAACGAGTATTTTATTTCATAACCTGTAAAATTTTACTTGGCTCATTGATACTAGGCCTTCTGTCGTAGACATGAATGCTTGGAATTGCTTGGCATCTGGGATTGTTAAAACTTGATTAGGTCGGGGTTCCAGGAAAATTCTTTCATGCAGTATGTCTTCCTTCGAGCAGTAAAAAATCGTTGTTTGTTACAAACATGATTTTCACCATTGGTATAGTTGCCAAAGCAAACCATCAGCCGTTGTAGGCAGCTGGGAGCCAATACACGTCGCCTATCATTTAAGATTACCTCCCAGACATGCAACACACGAAATTCAAGCCTCTCTTAGGAATTCCGGGGTAGTAAAATCAGCTGTCATAAGAAGAGCACGTGTGTGCATTAGAAATAGAGGGCGCCATATTGAAAATATATTATAAAATTATTTTCTACGAAAAATTTGTATGCGACTTTTTCTATTGAGATGAACGTAGATTTTTTTTAACAAAAATCGAACTATTTTGAAGCTTACTGTATGAGATAACGTCAATAATGTGCATTTGAGTATCAATTTTCGTATTTTAGAATAATCATATTGTAAAACCAAAAAAAATCAAATGAAACAACCAATTTTCAAGTTTTATGACTTGGTTAACGTATAAAGGACGTTAATCTTATAAAATCTTAAAAATTAGTATAATTCGAAAACGGCTAATTTTCGGACAGTAGTTCCTATAGTAAAATCGACTCAGATTGGCTTGTACTATCTCTCCCCACCGGCTCCGCATCTATTTTGCCGTCTCCCTGTATACATAGTTTTGCATATGATTCTTTTTCTACAAAGTATGAAGGTGCCCAAATTTTGGTTTGGAATGTCTACTTAAGGTTTATCAGCTCAAGCTTTTTTTCAATTACAAATATGGCTTTTTCATCGAAAAGTACAGAAAATATCCTATATGAAACGCTATTTTTCATATCCCAATATAATACGTTTTAACTCAAAAAAATTCTAAAAAAAAACGAATCCCATAGCATAGCAACACAACGTACCATAAATAATCGTGTTTTCCCTTTCACACCTACTAGATGTACAAACAGGCCCAATATGAACGAATTTTGAAACCTCACTTATTCCGCTGTCTACTTCACGTATGATGCCCCTATACTGAGTTGCAGAGCCAAGTTTGATTGTCTGAATCACTAGATTCGCTGTATTTGCCCTGGGTTCGAGCGCCTACCCCAACTTCTGTGCGTTCGGCAAGTACGTGGACAACCTTCTGGGGGAGTTGGGTGGAGAACGCCTGATGAAGCTAGCCACCGGCGATGAGCTGTGCGGACAAGAACAGGCTTTCAGGAAATGGGCACCGCAGATATTTCAGGTAAACAGAACGAAAGTGCTTTACAGAAATGCTTTTTAAGTGAACCGTGAATTTGATGTTACACCCATTTTTCAATTCAAAATGATGCCTTGCGACACCTTTGAATTAGACATGTTTGCTTTCCATCTCTGTAACAATGACCAACAGTAGACGGCGCTGTCCGTGTTCATTAGCAACACATCAGTCCTTGCATATCGTCGGTCTCCGCACGTACCGGCGTAACTAACATTTTACAAATTTTACAGGAGAGCTAGAAGACGAAAATCAGCAATAAATGAGTTTGAATGTAGAACCAGTTTTAACGCAGAGGCGTAAATCTATACTAAGTGACTAAGTTTAAATGGTTTTATTTTAATAAAATTTTGTATAAGTACTTAATGAAGCATAATAAGTAAATGATAAAAATTTCAAAATGATTGCACTGCTTTAAAGCCCTTTGACCTTTAATAATGTGTGGATGCACCCTGATGTGCTACGCATTCTCCAACGCGCCTAGGCATGCTTCTGATCAGGTGGTCAATATCCTCCTGTGGTATCTCATTCCAGGCAACCACCAACTCCTCTCGAAGTGCTTCGAGAGTCTGAGGAGGACGTTGGAAATTGAGCAATCTCCTACCCATCATATCCCACACGTGCTCAATTGCCTGTATTTTGTGACAATAAACAGGGGAAGGTTTAAATTGGACGTGTTTGCTTTCCATCTGTGTAACAATGACCAACCGTAGACGACGCTGTTCCGCTCTCATTAGCAACTCATCAGATTTTTACCTACTTGCGCACAGAGGAAGGTTTTAAAAAATCCTTGCATATCCGTAATCTCCACCAAAACCTGCTTATTGGGTATATTTGGTTCATGGATTACAAATCTGATATCAGTTACTCACCGCAATCTAAGGGAGTACCGCAAAGTACCATTTTCCTACTAAATCGAGCTTCAGGTCACTTTACCACTTTTGAATGGTCATATTCGAAATCAGCGGACTTAGTTACACTAGTGCACTAATATTTATACAATTAGTGAAGTGAAGTTTGCAATTTCGATAAAAATAAAACTGTTGGATGAATCGGGTATGTTAATCACGAATCTGGTATTAGTTTTTCGCTTAGATTGACGGTGGTTCCAAAAATGCGACTTTGTTTCTCATGGTCCATGATAAAATACCTTCTAGTCCCTTTAGGAAGAATATCTTGATCCGCTTATTTGCATAATCTTATTAAAAAAATACCCATTATAATGAATTCCAAAAATTGTTTGTCGAGCTCCGGTTTTTTTTTAGGTTTTTAAGGTTCTTTCTATAAAAATAAGTTTTTTTTTTTGTTTCAAAATGTGTATAATAATGAATATTTTTTGAATATTGTAGCGCATCGGTTCGATTACTCATAAATACAAAATGTTTGAATTTGTTTATAAGAAAAGACGTAACCCTTTATTTTTAGCTTAAAAATAACATTCATATTTCGAAATGCTTTGCGATTCATATCGTCGAGGTAAACTCGTGTATTCTGCTATAAAATGCCCTTTGAAGGAACCTTATACATTGCTCAATAAACTAGTAGTGATGGACGGAAGACAGATGTTTTGGGTTTTTGGGTTAAACAATTAGACGTTCTCAAAAACTATCTGATCATGCGACCCCACTTTTGTTGTGGTAACTACGAACTATAAATCCTACATATGTGAGAAATTTTAAGTGTCTGCATGACTTTATCGTCGCATTACCAACAAGTGCCAAAATCTGCGTTTTCGGCCATAACTTTTTGCTATTAATGGGACCTTTTAATGTGTGCTCTAATTTTCTTCTAATAAATACCTAAAAATCTTATTTGAATAGCTTTTTAGTTCCTTTCGATTGAATCCCAAAAAACACGTATTCTGATTCGTTGTGGAATAAAAGGTTTTCCCGCAAAAGTAGGTGTACCATTTTGTGCATCCAAGTTTTAAATACCCCCTTGAACGATTTGAACCAATAAAACCAAACTACAATTATTTCGCAAACCATGGGAATTTTTGTCTAATATGATTATATTTATGACTATTCTGAACTTTTTCACTAAATTTTACTGTTTTTGAGATATAGGCGATATAATATTTGTAAATGTTCAAAATATCCCATATTCAACCTTGAAAAACAATAATGGAAAACAAATGTATGTTTCCAAAGTTCATGAATATTCCTTAAACATCCATTAACAAAATCCGAAATTTGGATCCTGGGGACATCTTGATTTGTCAAATAAGGTCCTTTTTTAATATAGCTATGCAAAAGGCTGAATCAGAGTATTTTTTGAGGAAATCCATAAATATTTTCTGGACAAACACAATTATCTTTGGAAGCATATTACTAAAGAAAGCGGTCTATGTATATTTATGAACAAACTGTACTGAATGTTTTGATTTTCTTCTTTTAAGGCTCCGCTCACATCTCAATTCTACAGGATGCCAACTCTGAAAACCGTAAACCTTGATACGACCTTACACCTCAACATGTAACTTTATATTGCGTATTGAATATTTTATAAAGCCAGATACTTTTACGTATGTTGGAATACATTGTAAAGGTTTATATAAGACGCGTTTTTACGTTCCATATAAAGTGACTGCTCGTATTTTGGATAGCCTAATCACATAAAGTCGCCCCACAAACCGGTTATTTTTTATTTGGCAATTGAGCAGTGTATACAGCTTTTATATTATGATATTTTAAGCATTTCGTATAAACGATACTTTGTAATAATGTTCTCAATTATGGAGTAGCCTGATTTTTTGGGCTATTTCTGAATTTCTTCGTCTAAAATAATTCTTTTCAGGTTGCCTGTGAAACATTCTGCCTCGACGACGATGATACCATCCTTGAAGCTACCAATAGACTACAGAGCGAATCTCTGACGTCACAAAATGTTAGATTTATTGAATCTCAAGCTACATCTCTAGTCACGGGACTAGCTAAGTGTCATAGTAAGAAGGTAAGCAGTAACATCAGAATTTCTTCCAGTTCATTGTAGTGGTTTTATACCCCGAGCACTGTTTAAACACACGTGGTATACAAATTAGAGAAGTTCTAAATATTTTACATTTTACCCCTACTGGCGATGAGGTATTGCGATCGCGAATGTGATATCGTCACTTAAGTTTTAACACCGCGTACTCAAACTTTTTAGGAGAGCAAAAAGAACGGTGGATCTTTAGATTCCCTAACGAATGGCATGTATATCTTATAATCCTTCATGTTTATCTGACAGCTAAGTGAAACTACAAATGCTTGAAATACTGTTGACTGACGACGTTTCACTCATTTTTTTGCCTAGGATTTGAGCGACGTCTATAACCTGGAAAATACCGATTGAATTTAGATAAAATTTTGACACAGGGTTACTTCTATGCCATGAAAAAAGCTTTGTAAAAATAATACTGATCATTTATGAATATTTTTTAGGCTAAAGATTTGAGGCGTGGGGGGTTGCAGGGGAGGATATATTTCAACTGTTTGATGTTACTTTATTTCCACGCTGCCAACTTCGGTACTTCTGCGCAACCTATTAGACATATTTCACACATTATCTGTACATTTGCCCTTAAAACTTGATACAGAGAAATGATTTCGATATGCGCCCCCTGCTTCTGCTCTCTGCATTCACCGGCGAGCATGCGGGTCTTGGAAAGTGTACTAGTATTATTGTCGCTTGCCGTACTGGACAGGACTACTGGTAGAGCATGGAAAGAATGTCTAAGGAATAACTGTATGGGCCTGTTTAACTTTCTTGATCCGTTTAAATTACTTGCAACACAAGTTCGTAACTAACTCTTTTCTAACTGGTGCTGAATATAATCCTTTATGAACCTGCTTGGCATTTTTATACACATACAGAATGCTACTATGGAAACTATACAACTCAAGCTTCATAAATCTGCTATTCTCCAAACGTGTGTGATTCTTTAACGTCTCAAGTCGAGTCCTGACTGTCTTTGAGATATTTAGTATTATAAAATTCGGGGGTAGCACGCTGTATTATTATAGCAATATATTGATGTTTTGATATCGTTTTTTAATTATGTTCCAGGTAACAGCTACACCGCTGAAGAAAAGAACGAATCTCCATGGTGAAAACTCGGCAAAAGCTACCCTTCTGCTGGAATTCAAAAGTAGCCTGGCATACAAACCTGGTGATCACTTGGGGGTATTTGCTATGAACAGTCCAGAAATAGTAGATAAGATTATAAAGAGGCTTAAAGGGGTTACGGATCCTGATGTTCCGGTAGAGTTACAAGTCCTACAGGAGACACAAACGTCGAATGGTAAGAAAACTTTTTGAACAAAATTAAATATACTAAGTGACATATAAATCCGAACACCCAGTTTAAATGGTTTAATTTTAATAAAAGTTGGTGAATGTATTTATCTTACTGTAAATAACAAGTGAAAAAATTTTCAGCCTTGTCAGTTGGACATTCCGGTTTTTATACTGCTTTTTTTAATTCACTAACGCTTTAAAAATGAATATTTCAGCCGCAGTAAAGAATCAACGTTGGCGGATTTTGGTTCCTGACATCGTTTACGATCGGTTACGATGCCTAGAGTACGGAGACCTGTACGATTTCGTCAACTTAGTGAGTTTGATAGGGGCCGTATAGTGGGACTTCGGGAAGCTGGACTTTCTTTTCGGGCAATTGCAGTTAGAGTGCAAAGAAGTGTAGACACTGTGGTTAGGTGTTGTCAGGCATGGCTTCGAGAAGGCCGTACGCAAAGAGCAAGGGGCACTGGACGCCGCCGTAGAACAACAGACCGTAAAGATCGCCGCCTAAGATTATTGGCCTTAAGGAACCGTTTCTCCACTACCAGGTCCATTGCAAATGAATGGTTTGCAGAACACGGAAGACCTATTGGCATGCGAAGTGTTTACCGACGAATGAGAAGTTTTGGCTTGTTTTCATACCGACCACACTGGGTCCTCCCTTTAACTCGAGAACACCGACGTAATCGCCTTGAGTGGTGCAGACAACGGTCACTCTGGGATCAGGAATGGAACAGTATTGTCTTTAGTGACGAGTCTCGATTTTGTTTAGGCATACACGATGGTCGTGCCAGGGTTAGAAGGCGACGTGGTGAAAGGAGGAATCCACAGTTTTTTGTTGAAAGACATGTTCATCACACTGTTGGAGTTATGGTTTGGGGTACTATAGCTTATGGTTCCAGGTCACCTTTAATCTTCATCAGAGGTAACATGAACGCTCAGCGTTATATCCACGAAGTTCTAGAACCCCATCTTTTACCCTATCTTGACACCCTGGCAGATCCAACTTTCCAACAAGATAATGCCCGACCACATGTTGCAAGAGTCACAATAGACTTCTTTCAACATAATGATGTCACATTGTTACCATGGACACCAAGATCTCCCGACTTATCCCCAATTGAGCACGTGTGGGATATGATGGGTAGGAGACTGCTCAATTTGCAACGTTCTCCTCAGACTCTAGAAGCACTTCGAGAGGAGTTGGTGGTTGCCTGGAATGAGATACCACAGGAGGACATTGACCACCTGATCAGAAGCATGCCTCGGCGCGTTGGAGAATGCGTAGCACATCAGGGTGCATGCACACATTATTAAAGGTCAAAGGGCTTTAAAGCAGTGCAATCATTTTGAAATTTTTATCATTTACTTATTATGCTTCATTAAGTACTTATACAAAATTTTATTAAAATAAGACCATTTAAACTGGGTGTTCGGATTTATATGTCACTTAGTATACTTGTCTGCTACATGGAAACATAACATAATTGGCACAGAGTTATCAAACTTGTGGATTCGAATTCCACTAGTGACATTTTTAGTCTGAAGATATCGAAATGATATAAAGTCATCTAAGATGTAGATATAGAGGATATTGAAGAGACACAGTAAAAGTAAGACAGTATGAGTTTATTGTTTTCCCTGGTTATTAAGTGGTGACTTGATCGTCAATATCATACTATACTGAAGGTCATGGAACTCTACAATTTCAGCCCGAACACATATAGAGTGAAACATTTTACGATCAGATATAACCTTGGTTTATTTTGACCTTGAACATACTGATCAAGTTCATCGTAAGACTCTCGTTTGAAAAAAATTCCGGAATTTTGCTGTAGATAGAGTGAAAATAAAGACACCCAACGGCAGCAAGAGCTTCTAGTTTTTCCAGATTATTCAGTGATGCCCTTGAGACCGGGCTTTATCATGACCTTGACACTCAAATCAATATCAAGACAATTTTACTGCACTTATCCTTGAACTTCATTTTCAAGGTCGTCGTAAGAAATCGTTTGACAAAATTTCTAAAGATAAATCAAACATAAGGACTCAAAGATAGCAGGGGATTCAGTTTCTCTGGCTACTCACTAGCGACCTTGAAGCTGACTTTGACCATGGCATTGAGGTTCAAATCAATGTTTTGCATACATTTGATCCCGGAAACAGATAAAGCGGAAAGGTTTATTTATTAGACGTGAAGTTTGCTTTATGACGTTCAAGGTCAAAATAATTTTCACCCAAGGACATAACCAAACGTTTCCGTGGTTCTTGACCTTGAAATGACCTTCAGGATTATGTTCAGAGTCACCACCAGTTCAAAATCTTGAACATATAGTATTTTTCTTTTACCTCTTGAATATTCCCAATTTCCTTGGCGTTCTATGACATTTGGATCGCTACATATACAAATCCGAGCACATTGCTTTGAGTATAAGAATCTTTATTTAATTTTTTTTCTTTTTAGGAGTCATAAGGAATTGGAAACCACACGAGAGGATACCTTCATGCTCAGTTCGAGAGCTTTTTAGTCGATATTTGGATGTTACAACTCCCCCTACACCTAATCTCCTACAACACTTTGCTTCGATAGCAGTTGATGAGGAAGAACAGAAGAAACTTAATCTATTGGCCACAGTGAGTTACATCGTATTCAACGCATTCAATCTATACAGGGTATTTCCAAATTGAATGCCAATATTCAAGGGGGTGATTTTTGGCTCCATTTTAAGAAGAAAACTTCGGATGAAGCTATGGTTTCGGTTTAGTTAGGAAAATGCTTTCAGCCTCTTTCTGATATGCTTGTACATGGTGGCCCATCCATGTGTGGACGGAATATTTCTCATAAACAAATACATTTTGGGAAAATCTATTTATGGCATGCTATACATGACATTTAAAGGCACATTTCTAAAATATTGGAAATTATACAGGGTGTCCCAATTTTGACATACATATCAAAGTTGTGATTTTTTAAATGGAATGCCTCAAATTTTATTGCATATTTGGATAAACCAATTCAAAATAAGAAAATTGATATAACATACTATGGGGTTTTGGTAATTAGCTACTGAGATGTAAGGTGTTTTGTCCGGAAAAACCGTGCACCTCGGCAACCCCTCAATCCGCCATTTTGAAATTTGGAGTGACGAATTTTGTATCAAAAAAAAACTTACACACCTCAGCTTTTATCTTATTTGTTACTTTTTAGAATTCTCAGTTTTGCTCATACAGGGTGGTCAAAAACGCGAATTGTACTTTTTTTCAAAAATTTCACATGCAATGGAAACAAAAGACAAACAGTGGTCTAGTTCCATATTGCCACTAAGAGTATAGATTTGCCGTAAAAACGTATAACAATCAGAACAGTATAAATCAGCTTCAAGAGTAATAGAGAAAAACAACTATAACAATAACATAAACAAACAAATATCACTACTCAATACCTAATCTACAAAAACTGCTCAAAAATATCTCCACCATGTTGAATACACAGTCGTAGTCTTTGGATAAATGACCGTTGCACATCCCTCAGCATGTATGCCCCTATGTTCAGAAAAGCATCCTTAATCCTTTCCTTCATATTTATTTATTATTTAAAACGGAAACTACGAACATAACAGCAACTCGGAAGACTAGACGTGGCAACAACCAAATAACCCGAATTTTTTCCGCATTCTTTTCATCAACAAAGATATCCTGACCGGAATGTATTTATTGTTATACCTGTTTAGTTATTTGTTGCTAAGGGAAAGAAAGAGTTTCATCAAAACCGAGGTTGTAACTTAATGGAAACAGAGCCAATGGCACAAATTTTCGTTATTTAACCGAATTAATGTTGGAACTCAACCCACACTTGTCATGTTGGTGCAGTATTGCACATTCAGGGATGCATGAGATCCTGAAGTAAGTCAGTAAGATATACATTTATACATTTCTCAATTCGATACGCATACTTTATCAGGATTCTGCGGCATACGAAGACTGGCGACATTGGAATTTCCCAAACCTGCAAGAAGTACTGGAAGAATTTCCTTCAGTTTCACCTTACGCTCCTTTGTTGGTAGCTCAACTTAGTATTTTACAACCGAGGTTCTACTCTATTTCGTCCAGTCCAGCAATGCATCCTAATGAAGTACATTTGACTGTAGCTGTAGTTGTATATAGAACACAAGGTTAGTATAGTCTAGGCATACTTAAATATTTGCAAAAAGACCAGAATAGAACCTTCGTCTTATCCGTGAGCGAAATCAAGCACAAACATTTTGCACTGCAAGTTTTACAAAATACAGCAATACCAAACTGCGACATTTAAGCTTTTGAAAAAATTATCTACTGTACTGGAATAAAAAGAAATAGGTTCAAAATAAAAAAAATATTTGAATTCCAAATAATCATGTAACCAGGGATTACTGTAAAAACCAGATAACTCCAAAGACGAAGTTTTCAGTAATGAGACTATCAAATTATAAGAAAACGTAAACCCTTACAGATATGAGTATGAAAATGTCCTCAACTCAAAAAGTAGAAGAATGAAGGTAGCTGACGGGATTTGACCAACTCAAAATCTCAGTTACTTTCAGGACCCTGCTTATACACCCTGATCATTTCTGTGCGGTTTCCCACATATTATATATAATAGGTATTTTTTTATATTAACAAGCATGCGTCCATCTGCTGTGAATTTATCTCATGTCAAACATCTTTACAGATAATACTGGGCCAACACACTACGGAGTATGTTCTAATTATTTACAGGATGTTCCTATAAAAGACGATGTCTACGTATTTGTTAGAAGGTAAGTACGGTTAAATATGCGCCATTGAAGAGCGTATTGTCTGTACCTGTACTAATTCCGATACAGCTATAGGTGTACCTACACACTATCGAAGAGATCAGATTCATTTCAATTTCATAGCACGACATATGTTGCTCGTAGCTGGCAATAGACCTTTACCAACTTTATTTTGCACATTATCAGATTCGTGGACATAACTGAAGGCATGAAGGTGTCATGCTACATTTCTTTAAAAAATGCATTTATGCATTAAACAAACCTTAAGGTGTGATTCTTTCATTCTGTGATTACTTTGTAGAAGAAACAAGATAATAACGAACTAATTGAACTAAACTTTTAAAATTTCAATAAAGTAAAAAGTCCCAATGAAAAATGTTTGAAGTCAATTTTCTCCATACCATGATTTTGTTACGTGACACCCTTATCCACTTGTATCTTTAATTCGTACGTCTTAAAAACAATTCAAAAACTGGCAGGTGTGCTAGATACGTTTATAGTATGCATTCAACAAAATTGGAAAGGTGTATAATGTGTGTAAACCCTACTGAGCGAGGGCCGTGGCAAATGATTGTTCCGGAAATTGTTGTATCCAGTATACAACTTCTTCCCGTCCAAGTGATTGTCCACGCGTTAAGGAATACCTCAGTACCGATTGCCGGGTGGCGGTACAAGTCCGCCAACGGGCCACTTTAGGTCTATTTAACATCACTAACACGTAAAAAGAAGGTGGTAGACAAGGACCAGTCGACCGAGGCAGTACCACCCGCTAGCTTTTCCCAGGGTGTCTTATAAATGTCCGCATGTTTCCACGCCTAAGCTATGCAGTCGGTTATCTACCAAAACAAAGAAATTAATGATGATGGATCCCTCGAGCACTAAAAACTCCGGACGTAAACTCACTCCACTCTCGGAATGTCCGGGTGGAGGGTGGGCTCGAGGGAACAACATCGAAGATAAAATTTGTTTTTCGAACATCTGCGGGATCAACAGCAACATTGATGCTGT
The DNA here is from genome assembly GCA_963669975.1 of Acanthoscelides obtectus. Lineage (NCBI taxonomy): Eukaryota > Metazoa > Arthropoda > Insecta > Coleoptera > Chrysomelidae > Acanthoscelides > Acanthoscelides obtectus. Next base: position 70,830,633 of record CAVLJG010000009.1, read on the forward strand.
TCATCACTACCTGCAATCCAATCGTCCCGCCGTGCTTTTCTTGGCGGAGACAAAAATCTCAGAGACTGCACCGATTAACCATCTCAACTTCCCAAACTACGAGGTGCACTCCAATCTGAGAAAGAACGGGGGAGTTGTGGCTTTTGTCCACAGTAGTCTTTCCTGCTCCAGGGATCTTTCTTTGGAATCAGACCGGAAGGACATTCTGTGGCTTCGCCTCAACTCCAAAACATCACCCAAATTTATTTGCTGCCTTTATCGCTCTCCCTCGAACCATAACTGGGATGACCTACTCGAATACCTCGCCGTCCAGATCGACTTCCTGAACATCAATCACCCCGCTTCAGAGGTAGTTCTTCTCGGTGATTTCAATGCCTATAATGAGCTTTGGTTGGGCTCAAATAAGACCGATGCAGCAGGTCGTGCAGTCGAAGCGTTCGCTCTTACTCAAGGGCTGACCCAGCTGGTGACGAGCCCTACTTTTTTCCCCCGCGTCTCGTCACACGCCAGTAGTCTGCTGGATCTCTTTCTGACCACGCATCCTGCCCCTTACAGCACTGCTGTCCTGTCCCCCCTGGGTAACTCAGATCACGGTGTTGTGGAGGTTAGGTTTCGGTCCGAAGCCGCTGTGGCAGTAGAAACTCGCACAGGCCGCAAAACTTGGCATTACGGACATGCCGACTGGGAGGGGCTCAGAGACTTCTTCTCTAGCTTTCCTTGGAGAGATGTCTGTTTCACTGACGCGGATGCGTCGACTGTCTGTTCTTCAATAACCGAAATTATCCACGTCGGAATGGAGGAATACATCCCTCACACAGTGAAAGTTCCTAAACCAGGGTCCAACGGCTGGTTCAACAAATCGTGTGACACTGCTCGCCAGCAGAAGATCAAGGCCCACAGAACCTACTTACAAAACCCCACTGTAGAGAACAGACAAGCCGACGTCGAGTCCAGAAACAAATATAACGAAGCGGTTCGCAATGCCAAAAACCAGCATGATATAAAAGTTAGGCACAGGGTAATGTCGCAGCGCAATGGCAGTCGGTCTTTCTGGACGCTGGCCAAGCAGATTGAAAAGAACTTCTCACACAGTAGCCTTCCACCACTTACGTGTCAGGATGGAACTATCATATATCATAACAAGATCTTTGCTGCCAACTCCACCATGGACGCCCCCACCAACGCCCAAGTGCCGTCAATTCAAAGGGTTCCCCACACTATGCGGGAGGTAACATTCAGGCATAAGACCGTAAGACGAGTGCTCTTGTCGCTCGACATCAACAAAGCTTCTGGTCCGGACTTGATTCCTGCCATTGTACTGAAGAGATGTGCAGCGGAGCTTGCTCCAGTTCTTTCGCGTCTCTTCCAGATATCTTATGAATCCGGCACCTTCCCAGAAATTTGCTCATGTACAGCCCATCCCAAAAAGAGGATCTAAAACCGACCCTTACAACTACAGGCCTATAGCTCTGCTTTCTGTTATAAGTAAAGTGATGGAGAGGTGCATAAATCGCGAGCTTCTGGACTACCTCGAACGTCACAGCTTGATTAGCGACAGGCAGTACGGTTTCCGGCACCAACGATCCACAGGGGACCTCCTAGCTTACGTCACTCAATTGTGGAGTAAACTCATCCAGTCTTATGGTGAGGCTCATGTCGTTGCTCTTGACATCAAGAAAGCGTTCGATCAGCTGTGGCACGCTGCCCTCTTAAGCAAACTTCCATCCTACGGCCTCCCAGAAAAGCTTTGCAGATGGGTGGCTGACTTTATCTCTGGCCGCAAGATATCCGTCGTAATTCTCCTCTTCATCCCACAACGTCAACGCGGGTGTTCCCCAGGGATCGGTCTTGGCTCCAACACTGTTTCTCTTACATATCAACGACCTCCTTTCCTGCACGATTAACCCAATCCACAGCTTCGCTGATGACAGCACTCTACATGCAGGAATTCAGAGTGACAAGCCGATCTCTGCCGCTGAGCTGGAAAAAAGAAGACTAGCGACGACTTCTTCTCTGACAAGAGACCTGGAGGCTATCACTGCTTGGAGACGCAACGATCTTGTACAGTTCAATGCTTCCAAAACACAGTACTGTACTTTGACGAACAAAAAGCGTCCTAGCGCTCATACAGTTTCGATGGACGGTCGAGTTCTACCAAAGAGCCATTCATTTCGGCTGGTCGGAGTCCAGATCACCGAGGACCTGATCTGGCACGAACACATCTCTTCAATAGCTGCAGCTGCTGGGAAAAAGCTAGGCTATTTGTTTAGGGCTAAGAAGTACTTTTCTCCGCATGACCTTCTCACTCTATACAAGGCCCAGATAAGGCCTAGCCTCGAGTATTGCTCACACATTTGGGGTGCTGCCGCCCCGACTACATTGTCCATGCTCGATGCTGTCCAGAGGAGGGCGGTCCGACTGATCGATGACTCTTCTCTAACAGACAGTCTAGGGACTCTTTCGCACCGGCGGGCCGTCGGCGATCTGGCTCTTTTCTATCGCTACACCAACGGGCTTTGCTCCTCAGAGCTCTCTTCTATGATGCCGCCGCGCGATGTGCCTGCCAGACAGACCCGCCTGACTTCGGCGTCCCATCCTAACCGTGTCAAACTTCGTACATCCAGAACTGGCCGATACGACCGCTCCTTTGTCCCGAGGGTGTCTAGATTGTGGAACAATCTACGGGAGGAAGCTTTTCCCAGTTCTACTAACCTTAGGCAGCTCAAAAATCGTATTAACAAAATTTCTTTGGGATCATCATAGCAGCCGCGGTGTTCCGGCATTTAGGCTTCTGCCTGCGCGGCTGTTTCGATATAAAAAAAAAAATAATTCCGCGTGGTTCTAATTCTTTATATTTGAACCAGCAAGAAGGCCTAAGGCCTAAACACCCATGGGTACCGTGAGGTTACGTGACACCTTTATCCTCTTGTGTCTTCAATTCGTAGGTCTCAAAATACGTAAAAAAAGGTGGGTGTGCTATGTGCGTTTATAGTGTGCGCATTCACCAAAATTGAAAAGGCGTGTAATTCTACATGATTATTTTTTATATTCGAACCAGCAAGAAGGCCTAAGGACTAAACATTCATGGGAACCATGAGGCTACATAACACCTTTATCCTCTTGTGTCTTCAATTCGTACGTCTCAAAAAATAATATAAAAAAAGGCGGTTGTGCTATATACATATATAGTATACGCATTCACAAAAATTGGAAAGGTGTGTAATTCCGAGATTCTTATTGTTTATATTTGAACAAGCAAGAAGGCATAATGCCTAAACACCCATGGGTACCGAGAGGTTACATGATATCTTTATTCACTTGTGTCTTCAATTCAAATTCAAAAACAAATAAGGGTTACAGACAACGCATTCACCAGAATTGGAAAGTTAATTATTTTTTATATTCGAACCAGCAAGAAGGCGTAAGACCGAAACACCCGTGGGTACCGTGAAACTATAGAAGGCAAAGCGAGTGACGTCACATGGATTCTAGCGAGGGAACATGGCACAAAACACACATTCTGACCTCGCCTTAAAGATTCTACTACCTACGGACAATCACAAAATTCTCATGGGATGGGATTCGAACCCTCGCAGCTCACGGCGACTGAAACGATTATATTTGTTTCAATTTCATATCAAGACATTTCCCGCTTGTGACTGAAACGAAAGGCAAATTTACCTTTGCAAATTATACTTGCCATATTCGAGAAACAATTCGTTCATGTCTCGAAAATAGTTCAATAAATGGCGGGTGTGCTGTGTAATCTTTATAGTATGCACATTCACCGAAATTAGAAACGCGTGCCCGTGATTCTTGAAATCCGGATATCCTAACTAACATCAACATAAAAAAAAGGTTAAAGCAAGTATCTCTAAAAAATAACGAAAATAAAATGTATTAAGTCACGTTGTGCATACACTAAAATGAACAAATGTCAGATTTTTTTCCTTATTTCTGGAAAATATTTACAATTGTACCTACACACTGTCGAAGAGATCAGATTCATTTCAATTTTATAGGATTTAACCTTTACAAATCTTATTATCGTGTGAAAATTCGTTCATCTTTGTCTCAAAAATGATTTAAAAACTGGCGGGTGTGCTATGTATCTTGATAGTATACGCATTCACCAAAATTGGAAAGGTGTGAATTCCGCGTGGTTCTAATTCTTTATATTTGAACCAGCAAGAAGGCCTAAGGCCTAAACACCCATGGGTACCGTAAGGTTATATTAAGGTACGGGGCAAACGACGGTACGCGATATGGATTCTAGCAAGGGAACAAGTGTGCAATGCACACATTCTAACCCCGCTTTAGAAATTCGCCGGATGGTACTTCCACCTTCGTCAGTCCGAGACCGTCTACCACCTACGGACAATCACAATATCGCTAGCCAAGAGAAAGATTCTCCTCATGGGAGGGGATTCGAACCCACGCAGCTCATGGTGACTTATTAGTATGCCTCTGCTGATACACCAACCAAGATCTAAACGATCAAATTTGTTTCAATTTCATATAAAGGCATAGGCTGGTGGCTAAAAATAACGACAATGTTACGTTTGCAAATCTTACTTGCCAAATTATCAGATCCGAGAAACAATTAATTCATTCGTCTTAGAGTCCCAAAATTAATTCAATAAATGGCGGGTGTGCTATGTATCTTTATAGTATGCGCACTCACCACAATTGGAAAGGAGTATAATTCTTCGTGATTGTTAATTTTCTGAAGAAATCAGGCAGGGGTATTACGTAGCTTGAAAAGTGACATTATGTCGGAGTTTTGACATTATGTGCGTTTTCCTACAAAAGGTCAACTTGGATCCAGCATCTGTTCACTTCATGCTCACTTGCAGCAAGCGCGGAACGAACTATTTGCCTACTTAGTCAACAAGTTGACATTATATCGGTTTTTTTGGCATTATATAGATTTTTTATGTAATAACCCTGCCTCAATTAACATCAAAAGGCGTTGACATAAAACTTTAAAAAAGTATCTCTAAAAAATAATAAAAATAAAATGAATTACGCCACGTTGTTCATTCAACAAAACTGACATAGCGAGAAAATTGGCTTTCATTGGGATTAAAAGCATTTCTGGTGAAACACGAACACGTACAGAAATCTTAAGTACAGTTGAAATGAACAGGACAGACACAGCTCCCAGGATGACAACCTAGAAGAATTGAAAATGTATGATAATAATTGCGTTGTTAGAAACTTAGGTTTTATAAAAGTATACAGGGTGACAGGTAAATAGATGTAAAACATTTTAGGAGGTGATAGTACAGCCCCTTTGCCATCGAAATTAGTATATAATACCATACCCTATATTCAAAGGTTGAAAAGTTATTGAAGATTTAAGATTTTTTTAAAAACAATCCATATTTCAGAGTAAAAAAGTCGAGAGAGAAAAAAGTTGGCGATTAAACATTTGTTTTTTGTGGTTTTGGGTTATTATTTCATTAATTAACTATTATGAATTAAAAAAGATTCGAAAACAATACCAAACAACGTATTTATTTTCATTCAAAAATGTTTAACTAAGAAAAACAAATAACGTTTTACAGTAAGTAAAGTGTTTTACAAAAACATCAGTATACAAAAAACGTACAAACAATTTAAATAATATCCTTGTTTCATAAGGAATCTAAATTGGTATAATAAGTGCACAAAAACTGTGTGAAACTAAACAAAATGTATTGTAATACAACAATAGGGAGTACATTTACCAATGGCTTGTCTCCTATTTTCACAACTCTCTGATTGATAAGAAAGTGTTTTTGTGAAAATAATGTAACTGTAAGCTATGAAATAGTTATTATTTTAAACTACGGTTAAGTTACACGATTAGATTATTTACACAGTTGTAATTGTACTACAGAATAATAAAAACTGACTAAAAGTTACTACATTTGGTAAGTAAAATACAATAATGAAGTGAAGGTAAAATTCATTGCAATTGTTGTTCGAACTGACGCCCGCCGTTCCTTATGCAAGCCCGTAGCCTTTTTCTCATTGTTGGTACGCGTGATGCGGCCAGTTAGTTGTCCTCTGATAATGTCAGCAGCAGTAATAATTCTTTCTTTCAACTGTGCAAGGGTGCCTATGGGCTCAGCGTACACCAGTGACTTCATGTGCCCCCATAAATAATAGTCACGCGGTGTTAAATCTGGGCTCCTCGGTGGCCACGGTGTCGGTCCACCTCGGCCAATCCAGCGACAAGGATATTTCTCGTCCAGCCACTGTCTAACACCCAGACGGAAATGCGCGGGACAGCCATCGTGTTGGTAGATCATCTGCATCCTGATATTCAGAGGCAGGTCTTCGAGATACTCCCAGAGTTCGGATCTCAAAAAGTTTTCATGGGATTCGCCATTCAGGTTGTCAGGCAAAAAAACTGGTCCAATTAGATACGTATAAATGATTCCCATCCACACGTTTGCCGAAAATCTTCTTTGATGGGCTCTTGGCTTTGCCATGTGGGGATTTGTCTCTCGTGGGGCCCAATAATGTAAGTTGTGATAATTTGTTGTCCCCTCTCTGTCAAACTTAGACTCGTCGGTCCACAATATTTTAGTTAAATAGTCGTTTTCTTCTTGATCCCGATGAAGCATGTATCGACAAAAATCAATTCTTCTTGCGGGATCTCCTTCTTGTAATACTTGAACCAGTGTGTAATGGAAAGGGTAAAGACTCGCCGAATGCAAAACGAACCAAACTTTCCACTGAGTTAAACTAAGCTGCTTTGCTATAACTCGTGTAGACGTCGTCGGGTCTCTGCCGTAGCATTCCAGTATTGCCTCTCGATCTTCGTCGTCAAACAACCGAGGTCTACCAGCATCATGACGTCTCTCATGAACCTGTCCACTTTCCTTGACGCGTTGGTACACAGACGCAAATACTCGATGACTCGCCGATTCGGAAAACGGTTTTCGTATTCTTGCCTGGCTTCAACGGAATTTCCATCACTTAAACCATAACAAAACAGAATATCAGCGTATTCTTCGTTACGGTAACTCACCATTATTAAAACTGATCAAAAAAGTAAAAGTGCGGCCTACCGCGTTAAAGGTTGATATTCTACTAACTAACCTAAGCGTTAGTTCCCTTTCCTTGATCCGTCAGCTGTGTCAATTCATAACACACGCAGAGCTTGCTAAACCCGAATAACGGCACAGGGCACAAAAAACAACAAAAAGGGCCGAACCACGAAAGGCTCGGTTTACCTGCTCAGTACAATGAAATGCGCTTAGCGGTCCTTTCTAGCAAAGTAGTATTGTTTTGTTAAATGGTTTACTTACTGATATGTTATTATACCATTTTAGAAACCTAATGAAACGAGGAAGTTATTTGTACATTTTCTTTATTATGATTTTTTTGAAAAAAAAAGACTTCTTAATGTGAAGGTTGAAAATAAAGATTTTCATTTAACATGTAAATGAAAATAAATACGTTTTCAGTAGTGTTTTCATATGTTTTTTAATTTATGAGAATTATTTATTTAAATAATAACCTGAAACCACCAAAAAAAGAATGTTTAATCACCAACTTTTTTTTATCTCAACTATTTTACTCTGTAATCTGGGTTGTTTTTTAAAAAAATTAAATCTTCCATAACTTTTTAACCTTTGAATATAGGGTGTGGTATTATATACTAATTTTGATAGCAAAGGACCGCCTAAAATGTTTTACACCTGTTTACCTGTCACCCTGTATAGTGTCTGGTCTATCTTAAAGATTAAGACTAAAAAATAAATCTCCTTCACATCCTACTGAGCGGGGCCGTGGCAAATGCATGTTCCTGAAGAGGTATTCAGTATAAAACTTCATCCGGTTTCGATGGATGGCCGTTCATTTCGGCTGGTAGTAGTCCAGATCACCGAGAACCTGATCTGGCACGAACACATCTCGTCATTAGCGGTAGCTGACTTCGGTCTCCCATCCTAACCGTGTCGAACCTTGTACATCCAGAACTGGCCGATCTGATCGCTCCTTTGTCCTTAGGGTATCGAGATTGTGGAACAATCTACAAGAGGAGGCTTTTCCCAGTTCTAATAACCTTAGGCAGTTCAAAAATCTGATTAACAAAGTTGCTTAGGGAACCTTCTTCCTGCGCGCCTGCTTGGGTAGAAAAAACAACAAATAAAAATAAGCCAAAAATCTTACTGCATGTTTCAAACCGATTTGAATAACTATAAAGACGATTTTTTATTTTCAGTGCTCCCAGTTTCTACTTGCCAAGTGATTCCACGAAACCAATCATTCTTGTGGGCCCAGGCACGGGCATAGCGCCTTTCAGAGCATTCTGGAGTCACAGATACGTTCAATTGAAACAAAAACAGAAATTAGGTAAGATGTGGCTGTTCTTTGGCTGTAGAACGAAGGACATGGACCTTTATAAGGAAGAAAAAGCGAATATGGAGAGAGCTGGGGTGCTGGAAAGGGTATTTTTGGCACTGAGTCGGGAGCCCAACATACCAAAGGTATTTATGTTATTTATTTTAAATACCTCATTTTCGAACAAGTAGTTAAAGCTCTATAGCAGCCCCATCACAGGCTTTCTTATTGAAATAAGCAGCATTATGTTTCTTTACAAGTTTCCTCTTCCTAACAAACTAAACTAAACCTAAAATCCGTTTCGATGTCTTTTAGGTGGAGGTTCTAATTCTCATTTAGACCCTTGGCAACCTCAAAAGTAATAGTTTTAGCGGCCGTAAAATTCACATCACCAAACGAATTTTCAAAATGTGTCACCCAAATCAGTGCGGAGAAATGAATTGGTTAACTGTTTCCAGCTGTCCGCAACAGTCAGAGCATGCCTTATATCTGATTTTGCTCTGCCTGTAACAGGGTATAATAATAATAATAATAATAATAATAATATTTATTCACTCAATGTACAAAGATAACAAACAATATGAGTAAATAAATATAAAATCAAAACATGCCCAATAGAAGGCATCGCCTGTACATGGACCAATAAATTTAAGTTGAAACTGTAGAATGCAAATGACCAAAAAGGACAAAAATTAGCTACAGTAGATTATGTATTTAGTTGATGTTCGTATTTATGAGTTTATGAATTTCAGTCCTAGATATAGAATGTAGCCACTTTTTTAAATTTCTTTTGAAACAATTTCCGAAACGTAAATCTTTTAAGTCTTTAGGTATAATTTCATAAAATTTAGGCGCTAAATAGAGATATGATCGCTGCATTATAGATTTATGCGGTTGAGGAACTACTGTGCCACGAATTTTGTACCTGGTATAATGATTATGTTTAATTTTTTGGTCGGTGTTTACAAATTTATGGTAGTGAGTGATACTGTGTAAGAAATAAAGCTGTCTTATATCATACATTCGAACATCTGCGTATAATTTTTCAGTGGGATAAAGTTTCGGGTTTTTTAAATATCATTTTTAGAATACTTTTTTGAAAAACATCTAAATTATAGATATGTGAGGAACATGCAGCTCCCCATGCTAATATACCATATGTGAGATGAGGCTCAATCAGTGCATGGTATAATGTTCGAAGATATTTTTCTGTCAATATAGTACGCGTTTCCTCTGAAACCAATTCTCTCCAATGCTTCTAATAATAATTTGTGATTAACTGTGTCGAAAGTTTTCTTTAAATCAACAAAAATGCAGATTGAAGGGATTCTGTTATCAATATTTTGATGTATTTGATTTACAATTTTAGTTATTGCATCCGATGTAGCCTTCCCTTCTGTAAATCCATATTGATTTTCACTTAAAATTTTGAATTTTGTGAGGTATCGAATCATTCTAGTAGATAAAACATTTTCAAAAACCTTTGCTACACTGGATATTATTGATATTGGTCTAGAGTTGTTAACATCTGTTTTTGTTCCTGATTTATGTATCGGTATTATATTACCTTTTTTTTAAAATTGAGGGATATATGCCAGATTCAAAGCATTTGTTGATTAGGTAAGTGAGTGGTTCTGTTATGTCCTCGGCTATAATTTTCAAATGCTCGCTTTTAATACCATCGAACCCAGGACTTTTCCGATTTTTTAAGGACATAACAGTGGTGTATTCTTCACATTGCTCGACTTTATCCAAAATAAATGAGTTCAAAGTTCTTTTTGGAGGCTGAGTATTTTGTACATTTGCTTGTATATTACTTGCTAAATTTTCGCCTATGTCAGTAAAGAATTGTACAAATTCATCGCATATCTGTTGAGTATTTTTTAATACTGTTCCCGATGTTGTATTTAACTCAGTGACACACTCTTTAACTTTTGTTTTCCCAGTAATCTCATCAATAGTTGTCCAAAGCCGCTTAGGATCATTTAAGTTATTATTTTATACATTGAGAGATTGTCTTCTCAAGCTGGCATATTGTATGAGGTGTAGCAAAGCCGGCTTTAGGCAGCGAACGCAGAAAAACTCTCGTTTTGAAACAGCAATTTGTTACTTATTAACTAATTCAGTAAACATGGCGATTTTTCTTCCTAAAGTTTGTTTCACTTGAAATAGAAAAAAACTACTTTAAATATAGAATGACGTCTGTTTACGCTGTGATTTAATTTGATCTCAAAAATTGATTAGTTTAGATTGCTTTTAAATTCAGAAAAAACATTTTGATATTCAGCTTTATCTTTGATGTAATGTTCGCTAAGAAGCATCGGTTGTTTAATTTCACTGACTGAAGGCTGATTGTAGAAACAAAATTAAGGCTGGATATTTTGCGGTTTTTGTTTTGTAACTATCCTGCCTTCGCCGTGCACTAAAGCTTGTATTCGGCCGGACAATAAAGAACCTGGCACAATACGTACAATCGGCACATTCACCTTTTTTGCAAATCAGGCAAAATTTATCCGCCTACTTTTCAGGAACTAATCCTGGGATTGCCTTGGTCACATGAACAGTTTTGTTCGAGAAGGCAAGAAATATGTCATACCTAATTTTTAGACAAATCGTCTTTGACTTTTTTTCATGACCTTGACTTAACCTTGTAAAGGTCATGATTACAGACAAGGAAACATCAACGACTTGCATCTCCCCTTAAAAATGTACTTGTAATTGAGTTTCCTGAATTCTCGAGCAGCTCGTACTAGAACTATTCCAGAATGAACACATGAAAATCAAAACATTAAACTGAAACTGACCTTGTAAGAATCATGATCACGATCAACATGACACCTCCCAACACCTTCATACAAGGTCTTCTAACGACATATTTCTTTTAGAAATGATTCTTCGAGTTTTGGGTCTGATACCTACAATAGGCACGTTCACCATTTTTGCAAATCCGGAAAAAATTTTCCACCTATTTTTCAGAAACTAATCATAGGATTGCCTTGGTCCCATGAAGAGTTTTGTTCGGGTAGGCAAGAAATATGTCATACTTAATTTATAGACAAATCGTCTGGGACCCTTTTTTCATATGTTTTGTGACTGGTCCTTTTAGCTATGGGTCACCTATGACAGGCGGAGGATATCGGTCATCTGACAGCGCCTGGATTAGTATGTGTCGTCCCTTCCACCTTCAAAATCAACATGCCCTTGACTTGCATTGTAAAGGTCATGATCACAGACAAGGAAACATCAACGGCTTGCATATACCCTTGAAAAGTTACTTGTAATTGAGTTTCCTGAATTCTCGAGCATGTTATGATCAAAATGACACCTCAACACCTTCCTACATGGTGTTTTAACGAGATATCTCTTTTAGTATACTGATTCTCCGAATTTTGGGTCTGATACCTACAATAGACACATTCACCTTTTTTGCAAATCAGGAAAAATTTGTTCGTTTATTTTTCAGAAACTAATCATAAGATTGCTTTGATCCCATGAACAATTTTGTTCGTGAAGGCAAGAAATACAGGGTGTCCCAGAAGTCGACGTCAAGCCGAAACCGGGTGATAGGCAAAGTCATAACAGCTATCAGGAAAATATTTAAAAAAATTTTATGTTTTTGTTTTGAAAATTATAGGTCTTTGAAAAAGATATAGAAATTTCACACCCTACGGCAGTCTGTCAACTCCTGTTACTACAAATATTAACTTTTTTTGGATTTTATTTTTACAATGTAATGATGAATGATGCATCTTCAAACTGGTGTCTCAACCTTACTGCCAACTTTTCTCGTTCAGGAAAAATTGCCACTTATTTCCCAACCAAGTATACCAAAGTAAAACTTTGCTCAACTTTAACTGGCTGTACTGGAAAAAAATGTACTACGAGAGTTTGGCAAGTAACCTTAAAAGTTGGCGCATTTAATAAGGATTCCAAAATGGTATAACACTTAGAAGATTACTCGTTAACTTATGCACAATTTTTATTTGTAGAAAAGCTGATTAAAATTTTTCAAAATTTCCGAATTAAACAGCGATTATGAAAACGCACAAGGACCCTTAAGGATGACTGTTTGCACAACAGTGGGCGTCAAAATGCTGCTGATGATGATTTACCTTTACAGCAAATGCTCAAACTGTTTTCCTTCAGCCGCAATACACGCTCGACATCTTAAAAAATATCGGGTTATTAAACGAGCGAATCCACGGTTATTAACAAACTCAGCTGTTTCCAATAGTCTTTGCCGTAGCTCAGCTACATTTTGAATCGGCTTGAAATACACTTTTTCCTTTACAGTTCCCCGGTAAAAAAAATCTATCTGATTCAAATCTGCTGACCGGGCTGGCCACGGTATTGTACCAGACCGCCCTATCCATCCATCCATGCCTTGAAAGTTTTGATCGAGATACTCTCTCACTGAGAGTGCATAGTGCGCAGAGCAGCCATCATGCTAAAACCACATGTCCCTGTAAATACTCAGTGGCACGTCCTCCAATAAATTATCTAAATGATTTTGCAAAAAACCTAAATAAACCTCAGCAGTCAAAGTCTCTGGGAACTCAAACGGACCGATTATTTTACCATTTAAAATTCCTGTCCAATGGTTTATCTTGAAGCGATATTGAGATTTATCTTCTCTCATCAAATGTGGGTTTGCTACGTACCACTCGTGTAAGTTATGCAGGTTCATGTACACATCTTTCTTAAATGTGGTCTCATCTGACCATAAAATTTTTTCAAAGAACCGTGGATCTTCCCTGTGTCTTTCTAACATCGTGCGACAAAAAGCAACTCGGGGCTCATAATCCCGGGGCAGAAGAGCTTGAACACGCTGTACGTGGTATGGATGGAGCACGTTTTTTTGCAAGATTCTATGGGCTGTACTTTTGGGCACACCTGTTTTTAGTTCTATTGCACGCACTGAAGTACTCGGGTCTTCTTCGACAGCTCCTAGCACCACGTCTTCGTCAGGAAGGAAAGATCTTCCCTCACCGTGTGATTGGTTTGGTAGTTGGCGGTGCACATTAGTGAACACTCGATGATCTGGATGACGAGCTGCATTCGGGTACATCTCACAGTAAAGTCTCGCTGCAGCACTAGCCTTGCATCTGCATTCCCCATAAATGAGGTGCATGTTAGCATATTCTTGAACGGTGTACACGGACATAGCGGCACTGCACAATCACACTATCAAAGATAGTCTAAGGAAAGCAAATGTTGTTTTGAAGAGCAATTAAACAGTCCAAATCCAAATCACAAGCGATCAACAGTCCAGTTCACGAATCCAAAATTAGTAACAGTACGCAATCAACAAGCACGAACATGTAAAGATGCGCAGTAAACGAAGGAGTACTGATCGGTATCAAAGTGTGCAATAGCAAGTAAGTGATGTGCTTCATCCATACGGGATGATTATGAGCCGCGGGTTGCTTTTTGTCGCACAATGTTAGAAAGACACAGGAAAGATCCACAGTTCTTTGAAAAAATTTTATGGTCGGATGAGACCACATTTAAGAAAGATGGGTACATGAACCTGCGTAACTTACACGAGTGGCACGTAGCAAACCCATCCTTTAGATTTTTTTACTGGGGAACTGTAAAAGAAAAAGTGTATTTCAAGCCGATTCAAAATGTAGCTGAGCTACGGCAAAGACTATTCGAAGCAGCTGAGTTTGTTAATAACCGTGGATTCGCTCGTTTAATAACCCGATCCTTTTTAAGAAGATGTCGAGCGTGTATTGCGGCTGAAGGAAAACAGTTTGAGCATTTGCTGTAAAGGTAAATCATCATCAGCAGCATTTTGACGCCCACTGTTGTGCAAACAGTTATCCTTAAGGGTCCTTGTGCGTTTTCATAATCGCTGTTTAATTAGGAAATTTTGTCAAATTTTCATCAGTTTTTTTTCAAATAAAAATTGTGCATAAGTTAACGAGTAATCTTGTAAGTGTTATACCATTTTGTAATCCTTGTTAAATGCGCCAACTTTTAAGGTTACTTGCCCAACTCTCGTAGTACATTTTTTTCCAGTACAGCCAGTTAAAGTTGAGCAAAGTTTTACTTTGGAATACTTGGTTGGGAAATAAGTGGCAATTTTTCCTGAACGAGAAAAGTAGGCAGTAAGGTTGAGACACCAGTTTCAAGATGCATTATTCATCATTACATTGTAAAAATAAAATCCAAAAAAAGTTAATATTTGTAGTAACAGGAGTTGACAGACTGCCGTAGGGTGTGTAATTTCTATGTCTTTTTCAAAGACCTATAATTTTCAAAACACAAACATAAAATTTTTTTAAATATTTTTCTGATAGCTGTTATGACTTTGCCTATCACCCGGTTTCGGCTTGACGTCGACTTCTGGGACACCCTGTATATGATACTTAATTTTTAGGCACGTCGTCTGGGACCCTTTTTCTATATGTTTTGTGACTTCTATTAGCTATGATGCACCTATGACAGTCGAAGGCTATCCGCCATCTGTTAACGTCTGGATCAATCTTGTGCCTAGATCTGTGTGTTTCATCTCTTCCACCTTCAAAATCAACATGACCTTGACTTGACCTTGTATAGGTACGGATCACAGACAAGGAAACATCAACGACTTTTCTATACCCCTGAAAAGCTACTTGTATTGAATTTACTGAATTCTCGAGAAGCTCGTACCATATCTATTCCACAATAAACGCATGAAAGTCAACTTGCTCTGAAAGCGACCTTGTAAGCATCATGGTCACGATTAGTATGACACCTTCCTACAAGTATACCGATTCTCTAAAATTGGCACATTCACCATTTTTACAAATCAGACAAAATTTTCCGCCTGTTTTTCAGAAACCAATCGTAGGACTGTTTTGGTCGCATGAACAATTTTGTTCGGGAAGGCAAGAAATATATCATACTGAATTTGTATACAAATCAACTGGGCCCAATTTTCCATATGTTTTGTGCCTGGTCCTTCTACCGGATAGCAACCGCCCATATCCATTGTAATCCTAATTGTTTGCAACACGATTTAGATCGAGTTATTTTGCAGACATACGTACAAGACCTGATCAGCAAGGAAGGAGCCGAGATCTACAGGTTAATAGTGATGGAAAAAGGACATTTTTATGTTTGCGGAGACTGTACTATGGCTGATAATGTCTACCAGACGTTGAAATCTATTATACAAAAATATGGAGGAATGAACGATAATCAAGTGTTAAGTTACATGATGTCACTTAGGGTGAGTCTTATTAAATATTTCTATAAAATCCGTTGCCATGCTTACGAGAGGTTTTACAATTTTCAAAAATCCGATTTCGGTAACCGCTTCACGTAATGCTGATAATGTGATATCACAACCAGAGAAAAATCTCTAAATTTGTTATACTTCCTACGCCAACTGGTATTGTACCTAATCTCGAAAAATCCAGAAATGTTTGACATATTTTGTAATCGTTGATCCTTCTAAAATTCGGAAAATACTGCTCAAAAACTCATGGAAAATTTTGACAACAAAAGACTACTGCCACTAAAATGCCAAATGCAAAAAAGCTTTTTGTCATGTTGCTCACTCCAATATGGTAAAGAACTAAAAATTTTAGGACGTTGTCAAAGTTTGTCATATTTCTTATGACTTTTTGGCAACGTAATTTTTTTTCCTGAGCGAGCAATGATCGGGTATATCATCTATCACCTACAAAATAGATAACTATAAAATATATTGTAGCACCCCCTTTGGGGTACCGATGAGACGTTCTCACAACGTCGACGCTTAGGCAGTCAGAAATACGCGACCGTGTATGTATGTAACATTCGACACGCTTCGAGAGGAATCGACCGCCAACTAGCAACTTCAAATAAGAATCGACTTCGATCTAGAAAACACGGAAATATATCGGGAACCGTCGATTCACGAGAAACGCACGCAGAGGGCATAGTCAGAGTCACAATCAGACCGACTGCGGATGATGAGTCAGCCACGCTGCGGGATGTCACAGATCAGTCGACATGATCATAAATTTGTAGTAAATTAGTTGCAAGAGCGTGAATTGATAAATTAGACTTCAATTCGTTAAAATTTTGTCCATGTTATTTTTCATTTCTACTTCGAAAAGACCACTAAAGTGGCCGAAACGTCAGAAAAGAGTCAATCCTACATACATGGTTTCATTTAGCAGCCAGGAAAACATCGAGGATAAGTTTCGGATGATACATTAAAATTTCAGAATTTCACTCAACAGGAATGGCGCTTAGAATTCTCATGCAGTAAGATTTTTTTTTTTAGATTCATACCAATCTAATTCCTTATGTTTCTCTGGCTTGATCAAACCACGTATCTACGTTTAAAATTCCTCTTGATTATACGACGTTTCAGTTCCAACGGTGGCCTCAAGTACAACTGAAACTTTTTGACGAAATATTTTGTGTCTTCCAGGTGACGTTTCGTTTGTTTTATATATATATATACAGGGTGACTTCGAAGTTGAGTCATTTATTTTAACAGTGAGTAGATCTGATCAAAAGAAATGTTTTTTTCCTTTACCATTTTTCTGGTAAAATTAAACTAACAAAGTTATAGCCCTTTGGAACTTTGAGTACCGCCCTGTCTCAATAATAATATTATGTACTCGTGTTTGGCGACAACGGATATAATCCGCCGTATCGGTTCATCGCATCGGAGACAAAAAAGCGAAAGAATTTGGAACGATGTTTTTACAAGTATTTCATTCATTTGTATACAGTCAGTGTCAGTGAATAGTGGTATCTGTTGCGTGGCTCAAACGAAATACGGCACACGTTTATGCGGATCGGTTTCCCAATCGAGTCCAACCAACCCCTAGTGCCTTTGTTAATGTAGTACAACGGGCTCGTGAATCCGGTGACTTGAGACCTCACAGGGGACCTCACGATCAAATACAGGTCCGCACTGAAATACTTGTCGGGAGGATACTTTATAAAACAAGGTAAAAAATTTTTTTTAATTTTTTTTTTATTTTTACACACATATTTTGGTTTATCTTCCTTCTACAATCATTATCTGAAAATTAATGACTCAACTTCCAAGTCCCTGTATATATAAAGAGAAAATTATTTTATAAACTTATTTTCCTATTTATGTTATATATATATATATATATATATATATATATATACTACAGGACCTCTCACTACTATATATATATATATAGTAACATTCATTCCAATTTTAAGATGGCCTTGTCCACCAAAGCGACAAGCACGAGGTTATCGTTTTTTAATGTACTAGACACGTCACCTCGTCCATTGACCTGAAAACGCCAAAAGTCCTCAAAAAATGCGAATACCCGATGTTGTCGTAACACACCAGTAAAATTTTATGCAATATCCGACTACAATGCTGCAAGTGAGAAAGTTTACTCCATTTTCAACTACGTTATATTGTAGGATGAAAACAGATACCATGAAGACATATTCGGCATCACCCTACGCACTGCAGAGGTCCACAATCGATCAAGAGAATCCGCAAGAATAAAAATGGCAACCCAACCCTAACAACAGTACCCAGATGCTATTAACCATGTACTAGACTATCGACATTTGCAATTTTAACTCTTCTACATTTGAAACTATGCGTACCTATTAACTAACGTTGCTGAAAGTTTGCTTTACTGTTTATATTATAGATATTTTTTATATCTTACAGTTGCATTTTAGAATAGAGGGATATTTAAATATAACGATTGTTACAGATTTCATATATTTTACAGGAAATAGTATCTATTATTCGGTTATAGAGTTCATGATTGCTGTTTATGAAACACTACGGAACGTGTAGGTCGCGTCACACATAAAGCAACCAAATTTTCCAAGCATACAGGTTGGCTGATAATTTACTTATGTCATTCAAGTTACAAAACATCATCGGAAGTTTATAGCATTACTTAAAATCGCGGGTAACAGCTAGAGCAAAATAAAACGTCTGCATCGCTTGACAGTTGATTGGGGCGATGACAGGCCGCGCTGATGCCGGCTTGAGGCTGAGGCCGCGCTGTTGCCGGCTTGAGGCTGACGGTGAAAATTTTGGTACTTGCCATTGCAAAATAGTTCGGGGATAAAATCATGCCTACAGCCTTTGTCCGGTCATTATAAATATGTGTAAAATGTTTGTCCCTCCATATTGTGGTTTAGACATGCTGACAGTCTAGACAGACATTCGCATTTATATAGAATTGTTTGAAATTGATAATTTAAAAAATCCATAACCGTGAATTTAGCATTGTAGCTTGAATTGTTGATAAAAATAATCCCATCGAGTCATGTTTGATTTATATCTTTTGAGTACAGATTGTATTGCAAGAAAATATTAAAAAAATTAAGATCACCTGTAATAAAAAATGTACCTATACCTCGCTACTCTAAGCTATGTGATTGTTTTTAGAGTTTGCTTGCCGCGTTGTAGTTTAAATCGTTCGTACAGTCATAGTCGGTCATCTGTGCTTTCATTTATTGGCCAAATTGAGACGGACACTGTTTCAAAAGTCATAGTAAGCATACACTTGCTGAAAATGGAAAAATATTGTTAAAAAATATCAATCTTCATCATTTCTGATACGGGCAGCAATCATGGACGCTTTTTATCTGTTATTTTATTGGACAAGGAACAATCACATATTTATATTTTTTCACATGTTACGAAAAAATATTTTGTTAATGCGTTTACTTTTAGCTGAAAAATGATACTTTACGCTGTTGATATAATACTTGAAGATTGAAAATCGGCGTATTAAAATGCACAAATTTAACTTTTTACATATACGCACATTTAAGAATATAAGGATATTGAAGAGAAATATTGAGATCGCCACACTTTTAAAGGATGAGGTTTAAAGATTTCATTTAATTATAACCAAATTCCTACAAAGGAAAATAGAAATGGACTGCATCTGAAAAGCTCAGGATGCAAATCAATTTGAGATTCAATAATAGTTAATAAAGTTTTTGAGGAAACATTTGATTTTTCACAACATCACTTTCATATTAGACGAAAATACCCCTTCTTGCGAAATAATTTCGTATTTGTGAGTAATTCGCAATAAAAGATAAAAGACATATGTTTGAATTTGTTTAGAACAATAAACGTAACCCTTACTTTTTTGCATAAAAATAACATTTATCTTCCGGAATGGTTTGAGATTCATATAGGTAAGGTAAACTAGTGTATTTTGCTATAAAATGTCATTTGAAATAACCCTGCATATTGCTCAATAAACTAGTTGTGATGGCCGGAAACAGGTGTTTTGGGATAAACAATTAGAAATTCTCAAAAAACTACTTGACCAATACTCCAATTTTGTTATTGTCATTTAGAAGTATGCATCCTACGGATTTTGAAGAATTTCAAGTAGTTGCGTGAAATTATCGTCGAATGACCAACAAGTGTCAAAACCTGCATTTTGCCTCGTTTTTCGGACATTACATTTTTGCTATTAGTCGGAGCTTTTTACGTATTTTGTATGACCTAAAAATCTTATATGGAAAGTTTTTTCGTTCATGTCGACACTTTCGATTGCATCCCAAAAAAAAACACTTCTTCTCATTATTTGCTGTCAAATAAAAAGTTTTCCCACAAAAAATTGTGTACCCGTTTTATGCGTCTATGTTTTGAATACCCCCTTGAACAACTTGCAGCAATAAAACCAGACTTTACAATTATTTCGAGGAAATTTGCTAATATGATTAGTCTAAATCTCGTTGCGATCTCAATAAGTTCTTCATTTTGGTTATCACAAAAAAATAGTGTCAACCAAATCAAATATTAATATCAAATAGATATCTAACTTTTTATATTACGTAGCACCCCTTGAAGTCTGTGGTGAAGCTTTTTTTTTAAGACTGGTCAATTTTTCGTACGTCAAATTGTAAATACCACCAAAAATGTCGTTAAAATGTTTTGTAAATATACTGTACATACAAACATTGTGTAGTGTCCACGCTACCAAACTTTTTGTGATAACCATAAAAATATTTTATCTCTCTTTGGACGCCAATTTTGTAACCGGCACTTGGCATGACAACTGTATTAGGCTATCCAGTGAGAAATGATCTTTCCCTACACTCTCCACAATAACGCTTCCTTGGGGAGCATTCAACAGTTTCCAAAATTTAGAAAAATTTAGGAACTTTCAAAATTCTGAAATTTTCAAAACCTAAAATATGTTCAAAATTTGGAAAATTCACAAAATTTTTAAATGTTCTCAAAGCTGTCCAAACTTCCAATGCAAATGTTACTTCCTCAAGGAATCGTTACTATCTGCTTAAAAAGTAGAGATCATTCCTCAAACTCGTCTAGATCCTCAATGAACGTCTACAAATAAGACCCTTATTGATGATCCAATATTTCAAAAAGAAAACAAACGTTTGACAGGTTGCTGGGTCACCTAACTTAATTGTTCTGAAGTCTCCAGTCTTCTCAAACGTCTAATATAGGCTCTGTGATTCATACTTATATGAGGTGCATTGTTATCTTACTAAAAATGAGTTTACGAGTTCATCATTGTTCAAAATTTAATGTACCAGGAAAAACAGACTAGACAAAGTAAAGATCAAACAATACAAAGTTAATAAACGATACAGAATTTTGAGAGTTGACTATTGGTTTGCGTCGCACAGTGGTCTATTTATGCGAAAACCTGACAAAAATAAAAAAAACAGAATCGAAAATGATTACCTATTTCAGAGTAACACCTTAAGCAACAAGTTTGACACATAATCTCGCTTGCTCTACTTTTATTAGACTATTTAAACGTGATGTTTTAGACTACCTTTTAACGGCAAAGCTTCTGTATCATTCGTTGTGTCGTCTTAATAAACAGAGTCAACCTTCATTTGACGTAATCGAAACCTACCATCATTGGTGTTTTCGTGTACACCGTGTATGAACCTAGAAGTACTGCGAGATAAAATCTAGTGTCAGCCATTGAAATATATAACCTTATATTATGGCAGATGGTCGGAAACGGTTATTCAACTTTTTTTAATGTTTCCTTAAAATACCCTTCAAATGTTTTCCTATAGACAAACTGCTCAGATTTTGACTCAACGATCGCAAAATTCTATACACATATCTGGACTTGAATGCTAGGCTTTTTTAATTCCCTCTTGAAACGACTTTCAGATGGCCTCAGTGAGCAATTGACCTCTTATTCGAACTTAGTAACCAGAAAAACTTGAACGATGTGCTGTGTTGGGCTCAAATGCTTGCTTTTGGAAATGTTTATGACATGACCTTGAAATCAAATTCCTTATAACTAACCCCTGATGACAAAGCAGCGGACCCAAAGACCATGTTTTATTTAAAATCTTATTATTTGTATTTTTTGGCAGCTTTTCGGTATTTCAGACCAGTGTACGTCGTGCAACAACGGAAAAGTCAAAGATATTGGAAATCATTTTAAGATTGGTGTTAAACTACAGCTCTTACGACTTTGAACGTATGAGATAACATGTGTTTTTAGAGATATTCTTAGTAAAGCAAAGCAATGCACTCCGTATATTCAAACTTTATCTATTGTGATTTAAATCTATCTCTTTACCTTGATGTTGTACATTAAAACAATTGAAATCATCGAATTTACGCATATATCCATTTGAAAAATAAACATATTGACATTACATTGGACCATTATTTCTGAAATTCCGCATATCCACCCAAAATACTTCAGAAAACGTACTTTTGAAATACACTCACATAGAACTGTTGCAAAGCAATCAAAGCATCATTGTTTCACTTTGGTGAACATTTGGTTTCATAGCATATTTGATGGTAAAAATAAGGCTAAAATATTTTCAAAATGGTGGCGCTTAGTGTAGTACGGATATCTCAAATTTCGCCTAAGAACTGACGAATGCCTTTGCCGACGTATTTAACGAGTTTCTTATAGTAGGGGACCTACTTCAGTGAATTTTATACCGGATATGCAAAACGAATAGTATAGAGAGAATCAAATTGAAACCATCTTATTTTATATTTTCATAATATGGAAATATTGGTTCTTCTATTGGTTAATTGCTCCCTAAAGCTTTTACTCCAAGATGATCTGAGTTGACCATGACGGAAATCGGACGAACTACTAAGGATATCATCACACCTCAAAGTTCGAGCTTTACAGAGCTTATAGATCAAGTGATAATAAGCAAGTTTTCCTTATACAGGGTGGCCGATATGTAACCGACTGGTTTGTATCTTGAATATATGTGAAATGAAATAAAATACGTCCATTTTTTTCATCTTAATCTTTTATTGAATGATGTATGAAAAATAATATCAGACAAATGTACGTCTCTAGAAGAAGCGCAAAACTGAGCTCTCTTGATTACATTTTCCGTCACTGTTTGGTAGCTTTCGGGAGGAATATTTTCAATCGCTTCCGTAATGTTGTTCTTCAGATGCTCTACAGTATTTGGTTTGTTGGTATAAACCATATTTTTCAAAAATTCTCAAAAAAGGTCAGGGCCTTAAATCCGGTGAGCTTGGTGGCCAGTTGACATCACCAAATCGAGAACTTAAACGTCCCGGAAATACTGTTCGCAAAAGATTCATTGTTTCCCTAGCTGTGTGACAAGTTGTTCCGTCCTGCAGAACCACGTGTTTTTCAGGTTAAATTGCTGAAGCGTCTTCAAAGAAGTAAGGTCCAAACACCAAAAGTAAACAGGCTCCGGTTTTCTATTTAAACACCGACAACTTCAAAAAGTAATTACAAACAAAACATGTGACAGGACAGTACTTGCCGCAGTAAATTATCACCGAGTATTTTTCTTTTTTATAGTTTCGGTGCTGATTTATCGCAAATTACCTTTGTTATTTCAAACGTAGTTATTTCTGAAAAGAAAAGCCCCTACTCTTAGGACTCCATGTGTCACCTCTTTTTCAGTAGGCCCATTTTCGTTTGTTTGCTTTCTGTTGTGTGTCTTCAATGGCTAGATCTATACCCTACTAATGATTGCTAAAAAGCATAAAACAACGCTGAATATAGTTTGTTATGGTCACATAAAGAGCAGCAAGCGTATCATAATCAGAATGTTTTGCATAGTACGTCAAAGCAGCTAGCATGGTAAACACTTACTGCTCCCCTGAAATCAATCTTTATGATTCATAAAAATTAATGTTTTTCGAATCTTTTATACCTGTTCTTCACTTACCAACTTGCCATCTCGATACTGATGTACTCGTTGAGAAACATTACACTCCTCTATGCCCAAGCGGACATTTCTTTTCATCCCTCAGAAAGTCTTAGAATTACATAATAACTTATTTTTTATTTTATATAAAATCATAGATAAATGTATATTATGTCACAGAGTACAAAATATAAAATATAAATAGCAATAGGTACAATCATCAATAATATTATGGTAGGTCATATTTCATGATTACCAATACCTGGTAGGATAAAAAAAGGAACTGAGACTGCGATGTATTGAATAACTGACATTTCGTTTCAATAATAAACATTCAAAAAATTATTATTGTTATATTCAAAATATCCACAATCAGCACATCAGCGCGGTAAAGAGTGTCTCATGATACCACCGAATAGTTACATGATAGCTGGGAAAGCAACATTGGCTATCAGACTTGTGCAAGATGAATTGGTCGGCATGATTCAGTTTCAGCTCCGATAGTGGATTTGTAAGGAAAGTATATAAATATTGCACCAACCAAGGCTAAAATTATGATGATCTCATAACGTTCTAGTAAAAACTAAGAAAATACAAGAGTCACAAAGATATATATGGTTTCGGCTGAGGTCACACCAGAGTGTAACATATGTAAAGCGTCCCCGAACGTTACAAAATATTGATTACGTGCAGGGTAAATTTGAAAACGTTCAGGTGAACTATTGACGTTCTCATCACGTAGCAAAAGTAGCACGCTTTGTGACCGTAAAAAAATTAAAAGTCAGTAGAAAGAAGTGTGAAAATATTCAAGTCAACGATACTTACAACAAGAGCTGATATCAAAATGTGCAACTACAATAAAAAATTTCAGTTCATTTTTAAAAGTACTGCCCACAGCACGAGGATTTCGTATTGCAATTTTATAAACGTATGGTGTTCTTTAGAATCATGTATTTTAAACTTAAAAAATCCTTGCGCATTCATTTGACTCATCAGCTGCAGTAGTGAACGTTCTTACTCATCATTAAAACGTGTCAAGAATGGGTTAAAGAAGACGATGAGCCAAGATCGTGCTGATAACCTGATGAATATTGAATAAGGTACCGTCGGGTAATAAGGCCGGACAGGTAATAAGGCCATACAGTTAAAAATCTCATAGAAATAAATATATCATAAGCCTAGCGCCATCTGTACGTAGGATGACTTCAACTGATCCAAATAACATGTGGCTGAAGAGCGTCAGATACTCCGCTTGGAAACAGTGCGCCGTAAACAAAATTCGTTACATTTCAAGTGATGTGCTATAAAATTTCTCGATAAAAGGTATGTGATATTTTCACTAGTACAATTGAAATCTGTCTATATTTTGGAACATATAGGTTTATCCTGATGTCGACAACACTTGTAATCTGTTCATTGAAATAATTTTTTATTTTTTAATGATATTTAACCTCAAAAATTATAAACGTGCCAGACAGGTAATAAGGCCCGGGCCTTATTTCCTGTCTAGACAGATGATAATAAGGTCACTGCTTTATTGCCTGTCACAATGACTTAAAAATAACCTAACGTATCTAGAAATAAAGCACATCTTAAAATTATGTATGCTACATAAATAATATGTACATACATGAGTTTTTTTTCTGACTTATGGTTTTCCTTATTTACAGACATGGGGAAAAAGAATCGCGGAATAAGGGCAAAATGGACAGACGCAATGATGGAGGAAGCACTGCGACTTGTGCGACTTGGTCATTCCCAAGCATCGGTAGCAATACGCTGTAATATTCCCCGTCGTACATTGAGAAACCATTTGAAAACTGGTTCAACCAAACGAGTCCTCGGTACAAAAACCCTTTTAACTGAACAACAAGAAAACGATTTGGTTGAAAAGATAATACGGTTTGCACAAAAAGGATTTCCACTAACCTCTAAAGTGCTTCGTCGTACCGTTTATAAATTTTGTGAACGACTTAATGTTAATCATAAATTCGATAAAGAGAAGCAATTAGCAGGAAAAGAATGGTACCGAGCATTCTTGAAGCGACACCCAAATATTTCGCAGCGAAGGGCACAGCAATTAAATCCTGCTCGTGCACAGAAATTAAACCATTTTATTGTGGATGATTATTTTGAGAAGCTGAGCAACCTTTTGGAGAGAACTGGCCTTAAATATATGTCTGGTAATATCTATAATATGGACGAGAAGGGCTGTAGACTCATGCTACACCATCAGCAGAGGGTTCTAGCAGAGAAGGGAGCTAAAAGAGTGCATTTGATAGGGTCAGAACATGGAGAAAATGTAACCATTGTGGCATGTGCAAATGCGCTCGGCAATGCGATACCTCCAATGATTTTATTTAAAGGGCAGAGAATAAAACCAACTTTTTCAGATGGACTTCCAGCAGGGTCAGTTATGCATATGACTCAAAAAGGAAGCATGACTACGGAGATATTCCTTAAATGGTTGGATCATTTTGCACAATTCAGGTCGCCCCCTCCAACAATTTTAATTTTCGATGGAGCATCAAGTCACCTCGATGTGACTATCGCTGAAAAGGCAGAATCATTGCAGATTGAGCTTTTATGTTTACCTAGTAATACTACCCACGAGCTCCAGCCAATGGACAAATCCGTCTTACGGTCGTTTGAAGCCCACTGGGATCAGGAGCTTGTAGATTACTGGGATCAACATCCTGACAGAAGATTAAATAAAGAAAGGTTCTCAGATGTCTTTACTCCTGTTTGGGGTAAGTGTATGACCATCAGCAACATCTGTAGTGGGTTTAGAGCAACCGGGATCTACCCTTTTAACAAAAATGCGATACCGGAGTGTGCATTTGCTCCCAGTCTTCCTACGCAGCGCCACAATGACGAAAACAATGCGCCCAATTTGTCTGATGTTGAGATCAGTAATCCGCCTAGTTTGGAAGACCACTGGGACTCAGAAGATGAAATTCCATTAGCTCAGTTGATCGAAAAAGAAGCACAATGTCTAAATAACTCATTCGCTAAAGAGCTCATTACTCCCGATATGCAGCCAGTTAAAACCAAACCACGAAAAAAAGCCCTGAATTATCGAGCTCAGGAAGTAAAAAGGGATGTTTTTAAAGATCCCAGTTCTAAGAAAATTAAAACCAGTGAATCAAGGAAATCGACTGAATTGCCGACCACTAGCAGAGCTGCTAGAGAAGAAGACTGGATGTGCTCCGTTTGTGATAAGGCCTTTGTAGCTGACATGCGATCCTGTGTATTATGTGGAATATGGGTGCATGAGGAATGCGTCGGCCTTACTGCAAATGACACCGAGGAATTTATTTGTCCGCAATGCCTGCCATAATTTTTTTTAAGTACCTTGTTTACTCTTAGTCTCTCTTTTTTATGTTTTTAAAAATAACTGTTTTTTTGCTTTTTTTGTGCGTTAATTAACAAATGCTAAGTTGGGCCTTATAACCTGCCTAGGTTGGTAATAAGGCCAAAATGCATTTTTTTGTCATTCTAGTGTCTAAGTGGTATCATATGTTTTTTAAGATTCTGTTCATTAATATTTTTGTAAAACAAATACCTTAGTTACCTTTTTTATATACGCAAAGTCGAAAATGTGTATGTGTTATTAAATAAAAAAGTAAGAATGTTAACCTGGCCTTATTACCCGACGGTACCTTATAATTTGCTCGGAGAAGCCGATATGTTGTTAGTTCTAAATTTGCCCAAATTGAATCTAGAAAAGTTTGTAACAGTTTTGTTTATTCTGTAGCATAAATACAATAACCTAAACCAAACCAAGGTCCTACTGTTATATGTAATTTGTTGCAGTATTATTCCTGCTGCAAAAATAAAAGATTACGTAGTTTTGTTGGGAAAGCATACTTATGCCACTTTCAAGCTCTTCAAGTGGAAACAACGTTTATTACAATTACAATTACTCATTTCTTGAAACTCACCAATTCGTCAGGTCTAAAAATGCACATTGCAGTGGTTCCACTCTGAAGGTCGAAAATGTTAGCTACGTAAATTCCCGAAGAAAACCTCGGTCTTTATGACATTTCAATAATTTTCCAAAATTCGGAATATAAACCTCATGAAAATAAAGGTAAAATATTATGCTCGAAACGTTGTCAATGGAGGTAATGAACCACGCCCACTTTCTATCAGTTATTCTAGTCCTTTATTTCAAGAATTGACCCCCTGGATCTGCGCACCTGGTTGTCAGCCTGTCATTAAGCTCCCCACATGCAGTGTTGTCTCAACCTATGAGAGGCACTGTACTGAAGTCAATTATCTATTGCAGTTTCTCTCAACAAACTTTCTTTCGATTTTTTAAACACCGATAATAAATGTTGTGTCTTGCTTTTGTCTTTAAATTTCAAGTTCTTTTGTGACACACATGAAAAATAGTTGGCAAAAAATCTATTTTTACTACCTCACAAACAACAAATTTGGGTCCAAATTTCATAACCATCTGAACTGAAACTAAATTTTGCCTATTTTGAATACTTGGTTATTCGTACATGTAAAACATTCAAAAATTTGAAATGAATCTTTTAGGAACTTCAACAAACCTGTATCCTTACTGTAAAAGAACACACAACGGATATATTAAACACTTCAACTATTTACTATAAATTAGTGCTATGCGATCTATTGTACTTTCAACTTTTAATTGTTTTATCTTACATATAGGAAATTAAAAATAACACGAACTTTTATTGACTAACTTTCGAATAATCGCAATGTGACAGTATTTTGTTTAAAGCTTATTCGTTTGGCAGAAAACTTAAGTACTAGCAAATTTCAGATCTATTTGGTTTCAATCCCCCATGTTTGTCTGGACGTTAAACGAAACTACTTACCGAAAAAAAGACAGTGCAAAGCGCCATCTATTAGCAGAAACGACAGCTACTGGTTGGAACTGTAAAGATTCCAATTCGTATTTGATATCCCAGTCACCACTGTGACCGCTAGAGGCTGGCGATTCTGACGGTATATTAGATCAAGTCTATTCACACAGTGGTCGACTCTGGTAATATATGACGCCTTGTGCTGTCATATTTCGATAGATCTCACACTTTGGATGGAGGATAGTTGTTATGCTTTCGTGTGTTGTCCCAGAGTCCAAGCTCAGACCATGCTGTTGAGTTCTCAAAAAGCACGAAACAGCGGCCCACGGTTGGCTGTCGTTGGTCGGATGGACGAAAGCAGCATGTTTCGAAACTACATATGTTTAATTGTTGTTTAAGGAGACTATTTTTCGCCCATGGTGTCAGTAAAAAGTGATTACAACATATGTGATTTCATTTGGCGGCCAGGCAAACATGGAGTATTATCAGCATGAAAACCACAGGATAAGTTTCAGGTATTACCACTTGGCTTTATTCGACTATAGAGGTAAAGCAGTTATTTTATCAAGTAGCACCATCATGTTAAAGTCCAAAGATGGTTAGAATATTGAGGAATTCCTTAGCTAATACAACTATTTACAAGCTTTCGAAGTTTTAAATCCTAGAAAGTCGTTAAAATTATTAAAAACCTAGACTTGCAGAAGCAAGCAAACAGTGCTTTTCAGAAACACCCCCTCGTTATTTTTTGAAATGGACAAGTTAAAATATATATAAACATGAAAATAGGTGCAAGTTTCAAGATGGTGGCTAAGCACCATCTTGTAACATTTTTTTTAAATGGCACGGCAGGTTGTGATATCTTATTTTGAGGCTCATTTAGAATATTTTCCAACCTACAATCACTATCTTTAAAAATGGCGGACTTGCAGGCTATCACAGTCGAGCGTTTTGTACATAGTATCACTTATAACTCAACGTTAGAGTATGTCATATAAATCTCTTTTAGAAGAATTTGTCTGAATGTGCATATTTTAATATGAGACATTTCATTTAAAACAAATTGTCAGATTTTGACATTTTTTTAAATGGTTTGTTCCATATTTTATTACATATTCGGATAGATCCTCTCAAGAGAAAAAGATTTATAAAATTGATTATAGCGTTTTGATGACAGGTTGACTTTGCAGCCTGTTAGACCGCCACTTTGAAAAATTGTGATTTTTTATTCTATAGTTATGAAGTACTCATAGGAAGCTTTAAAATGAGTTATCAGCCGCCATCCTGATATTTTACTTTTACGCTAGAACATAGTAATCCATGTCATTATCTCGAGTTTCAGCCTTATAACTTGACCCGTCCAAAAAGTAAATAGGAGGGATCCGTTTGAAAAGCACTGCATAATGTGGAAATGTGAATTGGTGAAAAAAATTAACAAATGAAAGTGAAGTTTTGTCAGTTTCTATATTACTCACTAATATCGTGACAAAACAACTCAGAAATGAGCACTTTGAAAATCCCAACAGTCGCCATCTAGGATTTAAACTAATTCTAACCTTCCCTGGATACAAAGTTAGTCAATAAAAAAGAATGACATTCGACTGTATTGCGAACGTCAAATGTCGCAAAAAACATTCGAAAATTATAACACACACTTTCAAACACTCAACACGCATTAACAATCATTTTATACTACTTAAAGCTACTGTTTTATGTTTCATTTAGATTGAACCAAACTGTCAACTATTGCAACTATACGGAAACATTTTCATTTTCCTAAATTCTCTAACCAATTCTTGCTATTTTTGACTATCAATTTCCAACAAACAACTAAAAATAGCACTAGAGTAGCAAAAATATGGAACAAACCACAAATATGTAGATTTCTTTCTTTACGTATTCGGATGTTTTCCCTGTAAGTTCTGAAACTCTAAGAAGCTTTCTTTCCCAAATCTGCTATGTTTAATCTATTTCTTAGGTAATACCAGACGGCAAATAAATTATCATACTGAAAATTTTATAAAAACATTTGGTAAAAGAACCCAAATCTATTATGATGTCAAAAAATATAAAATGTTTCTAATGCTCAATGAGGAGAAATAGAAACCAACTGTTAATGCAATTCGTGCATTGTTGGAAAAAAATAAACAGAAAATTCATTTTCCTACGTACCAAAAAGATGATATATTGTTAGAAATTATAGACATTAACTTGGGCGAAGACAGTCGATTCTTTGGAGGTTCGAGAGAAAAAACTATTTCCTAAAAGTCCTACCTTATATGGATACATTATTTTTGTACATTGTTAACGTGCTCAGCTAGTGTTGCTTTCCCAATGCTACATCACAAAATCTAGATCATAAATTCGATCTAAAAGGCTTGTTTGTTTAAAGTTTTAAGAGGAAACCATAAAGAGTTGTTCCAGTTAGCGCACAATAGAATATTATTTATTTAGGAAATCATTAATGCATAATATATGAAGAGGTGTGGGAAGTAACTATTGTTTAAGAAGATTTGTGGTAATATTAAATTGGTGCATTCATGCTTATACTTACAAAAGTTATGGCAACATGTGTGTAAAACAGATACGAAAATAGATTTGTCCAAAACTCTCTTAATTGGTATAAAGACATCTGTAGGCCGTTTCGTGAATACACTAGATAGCCATAAATACTTTTTATATAAAATGGCATATTCCAAAGTAATTCCCTTATTAATTCAAAAGGGATCAGGATCCGTAGGGGGGTTTTCAGCCCTGAAAATAAGTCAAATTTTAAGTTGATGATGACATTTCTGCATATTTCACAACACACGTTTTTCAAACTTCCTTCAACATTCCTCTTTTTATTTATTTTTTCTCGAGAACGGAAAGAATTCATAGATACAATGGGAAATGTTGGCGTCAAATCACCTTTATAGGTACTATTATTATAGTACATATATTTCATATCGTTATTAAATTTATTAAGGAGACCAATATACGTATCTAGTTTAGCTTTCGATTAACCTGTGATGATTTCCTTTTTTGTGGCCCATTTGATACCTATTAATTTCTAATTTGCAAGGTATAGGTAGGTTAGGTAAAAATGTTGTAATATATATGATGCTTATTATTATTATTCTTTTTTATCATTCATATCATATTGAAACTGACCGCATCGACCATTTATGTTCCAATGACAATAAATGGATACTGGAAAAATGTCAAAAATTTCCCATTTTTTCGAATACCATATTTAGCTGAGATGCAAAGAACAATCAAGCATTAAACCAAAAGGAAAAAATTCGAATCAAGTTCAAAATACATATGCTCGAAAAAAAAACAAGATTAAAAACATCCTAGATAAAATCAAATTAAAACGTTATTTCCAGGACCGGAAAACCCCCTGTAGACAGTAATTAATATTTTAAAAACCATAAGTGATCGCATTTCAAGAATATATTTAGGGCCCGGATAGTTATTGTCTCATTAAATTTTTATCATTTGAAATGACACATATTTCATATCGATTACTTCAGGTTCTGATGAAATTACTCACAATAAGCCATAGTGGAAGCACTATCTTTCAGCAAAAAAATATGCAAATGATTACAACGATTATTCTTCTTCAGAGTGATCGTTTTTTTTTGCGAATTACTATCATCACAATATTGTGAAGCTATACTAGCTGCCATAAAAATCTATTGTTTATTCAATGCCATCCAGCTATGGGTTAGTAAAAATACGTAAAAAACAACTTTGCTACTATTTTTTCAAAGAACAATCTTGTAAAGCCTTCAATTCCATATTGACTATTAAATTCTCTTGTATTACCATCATAATACTATTAAAATCAGCAAATCAATATATGTACTTCTATTTATACCTAGAATTTTTTCTATTTCAATTACATGTGGTGGCAACTTGATCTGAGACACCCTGTACATATTTTTATCTATTAATAAGGCAATATTCAACAGTTGAACATCCATGTTTACGCGTTAACAGACACTACCTCAACCATCAGATGAAAACAATAGAAATTTTTTTTCGGATAGCTGCCGCTTTTGGAAATCCATCACATTTTGAAAAATATCATCTTCGAGGTAATATGCAGAAGCCATGTTACAAATATAACTCGCAAATTATGAGAAAGTGTACAAAAGCCAAAAATTCAAGAGCACAATTTTTTTGTATGTATTCTTAATCGAAACAGCAAACACCCCAGCTGGTGTTATACGGGTTAAATAGTTACAATGGAACGTTGGACCGGAGCGCAACGTGATTTTGCTATCGAGGCTTACTTTAAGAGGGGGGCCAAAAGATGCCCAAAGTAAAAATCTATTCAAAAAGTGGATTAAGAGGTTCCGCGAAACAGGCTCTACTTTTAGTCAACCCATCAACCGAAGAAAATGTGCGTCGGGTAAGTGATTCGATCATTGCAAATCCTCGGCGTTCTGTACGGAAGCATTTCGGTGCTTTATGAATCCCCAGCATGGCATAGTGAAGGAAACAATGGGTTTTCATCCTTATAAAATCCAATCAGTTCATGCTTTAAAGGAAAGTGATTACGTATGCAGCTGTAAGACAACTTTGCTTTGTCTGCAAGTCAACTGCATCCAATAGCTTAATAGCTTGCAGTTGCAATATTCCCTGTCACATTCCTAACTTATACTTTTGATTTTGGTTTTTACCCTTCGGGACACATGGTTCTAATAAAAAAGTAATTTCGATCCAACCCAATCTCAGTAAAGAATTAAATATAATCACATAAACCACGGGATCGAAGAATAAAAATAAATAGAGTATCTAATGCTGATTTGAAAAAGATATATGACATAGGTTCGTTTCGTCAAACCAAAGTAATTAAAAAATAATAATATCCCTATAGTTGGGTTTGAAAATGACAGTTTATCCGATTAAATCAAGTATTTTAAAATCGTATTTAAAGGATTTGCTGTACATGATGTGTGCATCAGCTTAGATATGGCAGATATAAAATCTGTTCAGGTAGTTGTTGAATCGTCCAAGCTACTATTTACCCCAATATGTATCCATCAGTTACATAATATAATACTGTTTTCAATGTTTTTAATACTACCCTTAAATAATATGAAAAAGTGTTAGCTTTAGCTTCGATGAGAAGACAAACTTCAGGAAATATATTTTTTTAGACATTTGAGGTTTTATAATATTAATCCATGTCATGCTATGTACAACATTACAACATCTATGCATACTCGATAAAAACTCAAGAAATGATTTGCTGATGATATGAAACAAACGACTATCACATAATTTCAAGGCCTACTTGGGAAATTCTGTTTTTTTTAATAACCAAGGTATGGCATTGTTAATGTATGGGTATGTATAATTTTTAGAATCCGAATTGATACACGTATTCACCTATACAAAAATCGAACATGGCGTCTATAAAAAAATGTCGATGATAGATGACAAAATAAAAAACGACATCTGGAGGAGAAAAAGTGGCAATGTTAATGTTCTACTGGGTGCGCCATCTATTACTTTTTTTATCTATAAGTTTAAGTGTTACCATGTGAGTCAAACGTCAAGTGGTATGAACTGTCAAACGTATGCCATTTATAGTCACGGATTCATTTAGAACACAACAACGCATTTTGGTTATCCAAAGTTATTATGAAAACGGTCGAAATATAAAAAATACTTTTTGCAAACTTCGCACTAGTTTTGGCCGACATGGACGCCCTACAGAGCCTGGAATTCGTTGGATTGTTCATCGTTTTGAGGAAACTGGTTCAGCTGAAGGTCGTAGACCATACCAACATGCTCGTCCAGCTCGTACTCGTGAAAACATAGCCTCAGTGAGTGAAAGTGTGCGAGAAGATCCAACCACCTCGACTAGGCACAGTTCGCAACAATTGGGAATTAGTGAGACCACTTTACGCCGGATTTTACACATTGATTTACACCTCCATCCATACAAAATCCAACTAACACAAGAATTGAAGCCGGCAGACCATCAACAGCGGCGTGTTTTTGTTAATTGGATGCTGGAAAGAGAAGACGGATTTTCGGCCAAAGTGCTCTTTTCTGTTGAGGCTCATTTTCACCTCAATGGGTACGTAAATAAGCAAAATTTCAGGTTCTGGGGGGCTGAAAATCGACACGAATATCATGAACAATCTCTCCATCCTGAAAAAGCGACTGTTTCATGCGGATTATGGGCTGGTGGCATCGTTGGACCATTCTTCTTTGAAGATGCCGAAGAATAGGCCATTACCGTCAACGGGGAACATTATCGCGGCATGTTAACAGACTTTTTGTGGACACAATTGGATCGTACTGGTACCGACGATCTTTAGTTTCATCAAGACGGAGCAACTTCTCACACATCTCGCCAAATAATCGCCTTATTGCACACGAAATTTCAAGACCGCATAATTTCACGAAATTCAGATGTCAGTTGGCCCCCCAGATCGTGCTATTTATCACCTCTTGACTATTTTCTTTGGGGATTTTTGAAAGGAAAAGTGTATGCGAATGGTCCCCGGACAATTCAAGACCTAAAGCGCAATATTCGGACTGAAATTGCGGGCATAGGACCGATTATTCTGGGAAAAGTCATTGAAAATTTTGATCTTCGGATGTTGGCCTGAAAACGATGCCGTGGTCGTCACATGACTGATATTATTTTTCATACATAAATGGCATAAACCCACATTCATTTGTCAATAAAAAAAATCGATTTCACCTCGTAAAAAGCGTGTTGATTTTTCAAATAGAAAAATAAGTAATAGATGACGCACCCTGTATTTATTTTAAAATCCAATCTCAAATAAAATTAGGAAAAATAAAAACGATTTTGGCAAAATTCAGTTTCTCTCCGGAAATTACGAAGCTTTCTGAGTGCCATTTTCTTAGTTACTTAGATACGCCACTTTGCCCCCATTTAAGTGACTTCCGTATCTCTTACCTTTTCCGAAATATCAATGGTGAGAGTCGAATTTGAACCACCCGATTTAGTTGAACCCCTGCGTTTAAACAAACCCATGAGGAGCTCATTGATGTTTGTTCTTTTTTGATAGGCTTGATTTTTTGTGTCTGTTTCAATTTAGATTAAACATACCTGTGCGAAACATTTTCATAGATGCAAAGTTTAATATCAATAAAATGGTTTGGCTAAGAGTATTTTAACGCAATATGTACGAGTATATAGAGGGAATCAAGCAGACATGTAAAAAATACTAATAGAACTCCATTACTGCCTGGGATATGTTTAAATTAATTTTTACCATGACAGTGGCCTTGTTCAAGGTAAAATTGACAAAGATGAATATATTTTATGTTTATTTGTCTTCCAGGTGACAGTTTTTTTGTTTTGTTTTCATTACAATTTTAAGATGGCACCGCGTAAAACCAGCAAAGCCCAGATCCCAAGGAGGCAAGACAACCATGAAGTTCCATCAGCTTGAAAACCGCAGTATAAATTAAATTAAAAGTACTTATATTTCATTTTCATGTGATGGCCGAGATAACACACAAGTATTCCATTTAAGAGTATCCTTATGTAAAATGTTGTAAAAAGACTAGTCTCCTGTCGTTAGGTGAAAAATTCTTCACTATAACCTAGACATTTTACACTAAAAACTGTTTATATCATCAGTACTTCGTCTTAAAATATATGCTTGGGAGCGGAGAAATGCAGTAAATAAATATCACTATCTTTGGTAAATTCAACTTATGACTATACTTTACAAATGTCATGCTGTCCCTTTAAGCAAAAAGATTCAGATCTCGTACGTGTGGAAACTGCTTGTAACACAAGTGAAGTAGAATTGACTGGGGAATCACCAAAAAAATACTGTTTCATAGGATAGTAGGCCAACCAACAACACAGAATATGACTACTTTTGCACTATGTCAAATATATCACCATTAGTCGACACAGGAAAATTTTCAAATATTATTCTCAATAAAGAAGGCACTCTTTCGATCCAAGGCCCCCTTATTGCCTTGCATAGTCGACAACTCCAAATCTTTCTTAATTTAATGCTTTCCTCATGATCATTTTGGCTTTCCGGTATTTAAAAAACTAAAAATTGATACACAGGTCACAGATCGAAACAGACCGTTCCACGTAGAAAAATACTCTGATTCGCTTTTTTTAAACATTTTTTTTCACCAAGCACCTCTTTTACCGACTCTGTATGTTGCCATTTAAAAAACAGCGTCGCCCTCGACAACTTTTTCAGATTTCTCATGAACTTTTCTCTAATGTTGGTAGTTTCTGAGATATGAGCAATTTAATATTTGAGAAAGTGAAACATGTGCAATATTTTCATCCTCAAAAGGAAATATAGAAAAAAGGAGGATTTAATGTCGCCAAAGTTCTTGAAGGTTCTTTTCAAACACTCATTAACAAAATTCAAAAACATTTTAAGAGCTATTATTATTGCACACCTTTATCTTTTCATTGTTAATCAAGTATGAATCATGATGAACAAACGGAGAACAAAGGTTTCCAATGAAAATCACCTAAAATACTTTGGTATTTTTATTTGAAGAATATTTAAGAACTTTGGCAACTTTATGATTTTGGATTTTTCATACTGCTTCTTTTGACTCAAAATTTTTTAATTAGTAAATTGCTTAAATCTCGAAAACTATCGACTTTAGAGAATGGTTCGTAAGAAACTTCTTGATTCAGAATGACCCAAAAAAGCTATAAAAATTTTTTTTTGCAGATTCGTTAAATGGGGCATTTTGAAAAATTTTGTACAAAACCGAATCAAAATATTTTTCCTGGCAGATGCGAAGATACTTCCTGGACTAAATATTGATTGGTCTGAACCAGTTTTGAGGAAATTTTGTACTGAACAGAACTCAATTTTTGTGAACCATCAGTTAATTCCACTACACTATATTGGCAAAGTGTACAATTTTTATAGATCGCAACAATAAAGTTAAGGTGAGAATCGCCTGAACCAAGTCGTTAGTAAATTAGTTACTATTTATTGAGCAAGTGTTACTACGTTTAAAATGAATGGCTTATAATTTGGCTGAATTACGTTAGTGTGTTTTTGGCATATACGATTAGGAACTTCCTCAGGAATATATGTGAATCATTTTATACAACATAATAAAAGCTGCGTCAGCATTCAAATGATTATTTTGAGGCATTCGTGGTATACAATGAAAAAAAAATGAAATACTGATGTAAGGGCGAGACTACAGTGTGGCCAGATCTTTCAACATATTGAGAAGGAACTCCCAAATTTTTGAAAAAATTTCAAAAGTCTGGAACGCACCCTGAGAATACTTATTTTGAGAACGAATATTTGAGTACACTTTTTTTTATTTACAATCAATGCTTATGTTACATGGCAGTTTCACACGATTTATCAAGTAAAATCACTGGCATCAAAAATGATGTGAAAGAAAAATTCGTACACGCATACCGGCAATACCCACAATAGTATCCCTCCCAAAACTGAGTCCAAAATGGAGTGAAAGGTTTATGGATAGGACGAACGGCATACAGGGTATCCCAAAAATAAGTGAGCAACCTCACGCATACATAGGAAATATAAAAAATAATACAAGTTTCCTCGAAAAATGTCCAATATTTCTACGAAGAAACGGGATGCCACTGGAAAACGACACTGCATGTATAAATCATCTGGATTAAAAAAATATTTTTTTGCAAACTGAAAAAGAAAATATTTTAATTCCATAAATTATACCGTTACTGAGAGAACAGTCCTATTAACTGGTTTCTGCAACCGATCCACAGCGGTTTGGCAAAACTCTCAACTTTTTTGTTGCATTTGGATGTACTTTTTACCCTAGAAATATCGGCACGTCTTTCTGGAACACCCTGTATAAGCAGCTGCCCCCACCCATGCCCCTCCACTGTAACCCCTCCTCCGAATCACCTCATGATATGTGGCTAGCACTGAGTGGTGTTCCCTGCCGCCCCGCCATTGGTCGGACAGCCGCTGACGTAGCCGTTGGCCGTCTGCGTCACCCCCACTCGGATGCCCCCCTCCGTGATGCTGGGAAACTGGTGGTGGGTGTCGATGTCCAATTCGTCCGATTCATGCGACTCGGAGGACGTGTAGCCGCGAAGGCGGTCCGAGACGCGCTTCAGCGGCGTGAGTTGCTCCTCCTGGTTAGGGGAGGGGGTTGGCCGTGAAGCGCGGGCCTCTGCGCC
Organism: Acanthoscelides obtectus; assembly: GCA_963669975.1. Lineage (NCBI taxonomy): Eukaryota > Metazoa > Arthropoda > Insecta > Coleoptera > Chrysomelidae > Acanthoscelides > Acanthoscelides obtectus. The sequence continues at coordinate 70,869,123 of CAVLJG010000009.1, forward strand.
GGCCGGACTGTGGTAGAACGACACCTGGAAGAGAAGGAAAAGTGGCGTCAGGTAGACCGACTATATTTCTCACGCTTTCGTTAGAGGTGTTTTAAAACGTCGTGGGCCGTGACCGTTGTCAGATATTAGAACGGCGGGAAGAATATTACCATAATCACAAATATCGACTTTTTCGAGGCAGGCTGTCTGGCAACTGGCACTCGGCTTTGAACATCGAACGAAGAAGTATCGGTAATCATTGGTGTGCGCGTATAGATTACTATTTTGTATGTTGGATTTCCTTTATGTTAGACCATAGTTGTGAATATTGTTTTTTATATTCAATATGTGTGTGTAAAAGTTTCGGAGATTGTAGATGACTTATTGTATGAAACGGCGTTAGCACTGAAGTTGGTATTGTTCTTTTTCATGTATAAAGCTTTGATAATCCGAGATGTAACGTATATGCGTTTAATTATGTTAATCAAATGTTTCTCCTAGATCGACTGGAACGTATTACCACACGCTTCTATTCACATTTTATTTGCGAACCTTTTCAAAGAAACATGAACTTCAATATGATAATTTTACTCAGATCTATGATAATATTTTTTCTTAAAAGGGATAAGAACCAGCACAAGGTTGTTCATAGCCAGTGTCGCTAGATTGAGCCGTGAAGCTGCAAACAATGATGGAGTAAATCTTGCGGGAAAATCGGAGCTTTCAGAAAAAAACTTCATAAATTAGGTTTTTGCTGGAAAAAAGTGGAAGATAATTGGAAACTATTGATTGAAAAACAAAACATTCGTTTAAAACGAATTGAGTTTTTAAGGAAATTGAAGAAATATATTAAGTGACATATAAATCCGAACACCCAGTTTAAATGGTTTTATTTTAATAAAAGTTGGTGAATGTATTTAATTTACTTTTTTTTTTTTTTTTTTTAGTAGACTCTTCGGTCTCCTGATCAGTCGCCGTGCGCTGTGCGGGTTCGATTCCCGTCTCCAGGAGAAATGTTTCTCTTGGCCATGGATGTTGTGATTGTCCGTAGGTGGTAGATGGTCTCTGACTGTCGAACGCGGAGGTACCACCCGGCGGTTCTCGTAGGCGGAGCCAGAATGTGTGCATGTTGCATGCACACGTGTTCCCTCGCCAGAGTCCGTGTGGCGTCCCCCCTTTCCCATGTATCCCCCATAGCCCCACGGTACCCAATGGGTGCTTAGGCCTCAGGCCTTCGTGGTAGTTGGAGTATAAAAAAAAAAATCTTACTGTAAATAACAAGTGAAAAAATTTTCAGCCTTATCAGTTGGACATTGCGGTTTTTATACTGCTTTTTTTTAATTCACTAACGCTCTAAAAATGAATATTTCAGCCGCAGTAAAGAATCAACGTTGGCGGATTTTGGTTCTTGACATCCTTTACGATCGGTTACGATGCCTAGAGTACGGAGACCTGTACGATTTCGTCAACATAGTGAGTTTGATAGGGGCCGTATAGTGGGACTTCGGGAAGCTGGACTTTCTTTTCGGGCAATTGCAGTTAGAGTGCAAAGAAGTGTAGACACTGTGGTTAGGTGTTGTCAGGCATGGCTTCGAGAAGGCCGAACGCATAGAGCAAGGGGCACTGGACGCCGCCGTAGAACAACAGACCGTGAAGATCGCCGCCTAAGATTATTGGCCTTAAGGGACCGTTTCTCCACTACCAGGTCCATTGCAAATGAATGGTTTGCAGAACACGGAAGACCGATTGGCATGCGAAGTGTTTACCGATGAATGAGAAGTTTTGGCTTGTTTTCATACCGGCCACACTGGGTCCTCCCTTTAACTCGAGAACACCGACGTAATCGCCTTGAGTGGTGCAGACAACGGTCACTCTGGGATCAGGAATGGAACAGTATTGTCTTTAGCGACGAGTCTCGATTTTGTTTAGGCATGCACGATGGTCATGCCAGGGTTAGAAGGCGACGTGGTGAAAGGAGGAATCCACAGTTTTTTGTTGAAAGACATGTTAATCACACTGTTGGAGTTATGGTTTGGGGTGCTATAGCTTATGGTTCCAGGTCACCTTTAATCTTCATCAGAGGTAACATGAACGCGCAGCATTATATCCACGAAGTTCTAGAACCCCATCTTTTACCCTATCTTGACACCCTGGCAGATCCCACTTTCCAACAAGATAATGCCCGACCACATGTTGCAAGAGTCACAATAGACTTCTTTCAACATAATGATGTCACATTGTTACCATGGCCACCAAGATCTCCCGACTTATCCCCAATTGAGCACGTGTGGGATATGATGGGTAGGAGATTGCTCAATTTGCAACGTCCTCTTCAGACTCTAGAAGCACTTCGAGAGGAGTTGGTGGTTGCCTGGAATGAGATACCACAGGAGGACATTGACCACCTGATCAGAAGCATACCTAGGCGCGTTGGAGAATGCGTAGCACATCAGGGTGCATCCACACGCTATTAAAGGTCAAAGAACTTTAAAGCAGTGCAATCATTTTGAAATTTTTATCATTTACTTATTATGCTTCATTAAGTACTTATACAAAATTTTATTAAAATAAAACCATTTAAACTGGGTGTTCGGATTTATATGTCACTTAGTATACAAGGAAATGTTGTATGATACATGTTTTCAGTCCATTCAGCAATATCGATATCTATCAAAAAATTGTCATAAACCTTAAGAGATGACTTTATAGGTATTTGAATTTGTTTTATTGGACATGTGACCAAAGAAAAAAATTTAAGCGTTAAGGTACATGAACGATAGCAAAAACCAGTGTATACTGTAGGTATAGGTATGCTTTAACAAAAATGTATTGAAAAATGATTTCAATGAAAGACCGCATACTTAACAAATGAAGATTTTTGTTTTCAAAATAATTTCCTTAAGTTTGTAGAAGTAACAGTTTGCTCTAGAAGAGACCTTTTCCCAGGTAGGAATATTGTATACAGCGATGAGACTTACATGAATACCATTTTCAATGTTCCGTTAAAGAATACGCGTTCTGTAATTAATTTATGTTGTATCAACACACCAAATTATTTAATAGGAGCGTGACAAAAATTACCGAAATGATTTGACTGAACAACAGCAGACCTAGTATCAGCTATGTTTTTAGCAATGCTTGTACTGTGTCTAACAGTCATGGCTCACGACGTTTTAAAACACTTATACATCTTCTTATTCAACTTTGCATCTAGTGTAATTTTATCAATGTATACTTACCATCCAAAAACAATGAGACGAGGGTAGGTTTATCAATGCATGCATGGGGGCCAAATATTAAATGACAAGAACATTTTTTGATAAAAATTTAATTTTTCATCTTCAGGATTCTCCACAAGCTGAATCAAGATTCATTAGTTGGGAAATTATTAGGATTAGGTGAAATCCGTGACATGGTTATCATCTTTGATATTCAATGGGATAAATGACTTAAGTATATAATAACACTGATGAACAAAATTAAAATTATTTTTTTGTGACATGGACAAAACAAGGTGGTTATTATGTAAAACGTACCCAAAAAGCCGGAAATGGCATTCGATTTTTTTCTATCGCCCACGGTTTTCTTCCAATAAGGCATTTTATTTGCTGCTCATACTCGTAAAATATAAAATAAAGTTCATATGCTTTCAACACAAGAGGAGTGCAAGTACGTTTTTGGGATTTGAAAGTTAGCTCTCCGCACACACCGTTTTAACAAAAATTAAAAGTACTCAGAACATCTCAGTACTCTTCAACACAGAAAACGTAACTGACTGGGTTGCTATTAGTCTACTAATAAACGCAACATGCTTTCCAAGCATAGAGCTCGCATATAATAAACAGGAATAGACAGGTCTTAACATTATATATGTGCGTCATCGCATAAACGCCGAGAAATGCAGCAATATGAGATGTTACGTAAAAGTAGATGTTACCGAATATCTGTGGGTGATAGAAAAATTATGTTTTTAGATTTGATTTAAGGGTCTCAAAATATACTAAGTGACATATAAATCCGAACACCCAGTTCAAATGGTTTTATTTTAATAAAAGTTGGTGAATGTATTTATCTTACTGTAAATAACAAGTGAAAAAATGTTCAGCCTTATCAGTTGGACACTCCGGTTTTTATACTGCTTTTTTTAATTCACTAACGCTCTACAAATGAATATTTCAGCCGCAGTAAAGAATCAACGTTGGCTAATTTTGGTTCTTGACATCCTTTGCGATCGGTTACGATGCCTAGAGTACGGAGACTTGTACGATTTCGTCAACTTAGTGAGTTTGATAGGGGCCGTATAGTGGGACTTCGGGAAGCTGGACTTTCTTTTCGGGCAATTGCAGTTAGAGTGCAATGTAGTGTAGACACTGTGGTTAGGTGTTGTCAGGCATGGCTTCGAGAAGGCCGTACGCAAAGATCAAGGGGCACTGGACGCCGCCGTAGAAAAACAGACCGTGAACATCGCCGCCTAAGATTATTGGCCTTAAGGGACCGTTTCTCCACTACCAGGTCCATTGCAAATGAATGGTTTGCAGAACACGGAAGACCTATTGGCATGCGAAGTTTCATATCGGCCACACTGGGTCCTCCCTTTAACTCGAGAACACCCACGTAATCGCCTTGAGTGGTGCAGACAACGGTCACTCTGGGATCAGGAATGGAACAGTATTGTCTTTAGTGACGAGTCTGGATTTTGTTTAGGCATGCACGATGGTCGTGCCAGGGTTAGAAGGCGACGTGGTGAAAGGAGTAATCCACAGTTTTTTGTTGAAAGACATGTTCATTACACTGTTGCAGTTATGGTTTGGGGTGCTATAGCTTATGGCGCCAGGTCACCTTTAATCTTCATCAGAGGTAACATGAACGCGCAGCGTTATATCCACGAAGTTCTAGAACCCCATCTTTTACCCTATCTTGACACCCTGGCAGATCCAACTTTCCAACAAGATAATGCCCGACCACATGTTGCAAGAGTCACAATAGACTTCTTTCAACATAATGATGTCACATTGTTACCATGGCCACCAATCTCCCGACTTATGCCCAATTGAGCACATGTGGGATATGATGGGTAGGAGATTGCTCAATTTGCAACGTCCTCCTCAGACTCTAGAAGCACTTCGAGAGGAGTTGGTGGTTGCCTGGAATGAGATACCACAGGAGGACATTGACCACCTGATCAGAAGCATGCCTAGGCGCGTTGGAGAATGCGTAGCACATCAGGGTGCATCCACACATTATTAAAGGTCAAAGGGCTTTAAAGCAGTGCAATCATTTTGAAATTTTTATCATTTACTTATTATGCTTCATTAAGTACTTATACAAAATTTTATTAAAATAAAACCATTTAAACTGGGTGTTCGGATTTATATGTCACTTAGTATACATAAAATACACCCAAAAATTGTCATGCTACAAAATCATCTGTTTATCAGTATAATTTCAAGGCGTCCTCAGGAAAATTCGTGCATAATATGCAACATCCCCAGCTAGATCAAAACTTCTTCCTTGGAAGAGGCATAATAGAATATACTAAAAAATGCATGTTTCTGATGTCATGTCTAATTTGCTGTGAATGTTACGTAGCTGGATAGCTTGAACGTTTTTTTTTTGTTAATCACAACAAAGGATTTAACTTTTGGCTACCATTTCATATTCACGTTTTCTATAAATACTATTAGGATGTTTCCTATTTGTTTAAGTATCTTACCTGCGCGAACTGCGCCGATGCATCGTCCAACAACAACTGACACAATTTAAGGAACGTCGGCCTAGCTGAAGGCTTGTGCTGCCAGCAGTACCTCATGAGCGTATACAACTTGTCCGGGCAGTTCTCAGGTCGTTCCATGACCCCACCGTCTATGACATACCTATAGAAATACAAATGAACAATGGTTATCACAGTAAATGTGTCGACACCTCAAAATTTATTATGTAAGCTGGGCAGCAATGTCTGGATGTTACCTCCTAGGACCGGTTTTTCAATTGCAGGTTAACTGTGATTTTACAGATTATCAGAAGTAAACTCTTAAAATGTGTTTTTCAATGTTAGGTTTCTCCTAAAAAGGTAATTAATTTTATCCAGAAGACCATATCCTAGTTAACTAGAAAGTTGAAGATACACCGCAATTCCTAACCTTTTTTGTTTGTTTATTTAAGATTTATTTAGCATGATTGCTAAGAGTACAATTACATTCTTCTAAAAAACTAAACAATTACATAACATACAGACATTCAGAAAAAAAACAGAGACATGAAAATTGTGGCGGATGACACGACACAAAAACATCGAGCTTCACAAAACACGATATTTCAGAGGTAGAAGCAGCGTTGCCGTACTGTATTAGTTAACCAGAGATTTACGGACAATCAATAGTTAACTTACAAGTTATAGTTACGAATTTAGAAAATTAACCAGCGATTGAAAAACCGTGCCGAAGGCATAACCACTTTTCTGTGTCCTCCTGGTTTTCTTCTTTCTTTTCCTCTATCCTCTTCCTTGACATAGTCAGGTTTTTGGGCAAGCCAGATCGGCAGATTCGACATGTGTACAGTGATTAATGGGCACAAACTTTTTATTTGACAACAAAGAATGATAAAATGTGTTTTTTTGGGATTCAATCGAAAGCGTCGACAGGAACGAAAAACTTTCCATATAAGATTTTTAGGTCATACAAAATGAGACCACACGTAAAAAGCTCCGACTAATAGCAAAAATGTAATGGCCGAAAAACGAGGTAAAATGCAGGTTTTGGCACTTGAAAACGAGTTTTTTGGGATTCAATCGAAAATGTTAACAGTTACGGAAAAACTTTTCATATAAGATTTTTAGATATTCATGAGAACAAAATGAGGCTACACGTAAAGAGATCCGACTAAGCAAAAATGTTATAGCCGAAAAACGAGGCAAAAGGCAGGTTTTGGAGACGATAGTTTCACGCATCTATCTGAAATTCACCAAATCCATAGGATTCATACTTCTAAATAAAATCAAAATTGGATTATATTGTGACACAAGTACTTTTTTGAGAATTTCTAATTGTTTATACCAAAACACCTGTTTTCCGGCCATCACTAGGTACTAGTTTATTGAGCAATATACATGGTTCATTTAGTAGCAAAACACACGTGTTTACCTTGCCGGTATGAATCACAAACCATTCCGAAAGATAAATGTCATTTTTATACGAAAAACAAAGATTTCTTCCAAACAAATTCAAACATTTCGTATTTGTGAATAATTGAAAAAATGCGCTACGATATTCGGAAAACATATTACTTTGCACATTTTAAAACATAGCGGATGTGTCTATCATTCTTTTGCTGCGAATTACTCAGAAGTACGAAATGTTTGAATTTGTTTAGAAGAAAAAAACGTAATCCATCCTTTTTACATAAAAGTAACATTTATCTTTCGAAATGGTTTGCGGTTCATATCGGCATAACTTTTTGCTATTAGTCTGATCTTTTTACGTGTGGTCTCATTTTGTAGGTCTCATAAATACCTAAAACTCTTATATGAAGAGTTTTTCCGTTTCTGTGAACACTTTCGAATGAATCCCAACAAACACGTTTTCTCATTCTTTGTTGTCGAATAAAGTATTCCCACAAAAATTAGTGTACCCATTTCATGCGTCCATGTTTTGGATACCCCCTCGAAAAACTTGCAGCATTAGACCAATAGTGATAATAACTTTTTCATTATCATAACTATGAAATCATACAGTATACTTCCTAACTGAAACTGAAACTTCAAAGTGTGATGCATTAGGTCGGTCCAAGACATTTTTTATTGTAGGATTTTATTTGAAAAATCGGATTAACAAAGTTTATTTGGGATCTTCATAGCAGCCGCGGCGCCCTCGCATTTAGGCTTCTGTCTGCGCGGCTACGTCGGCGTAAAAAAATATGTTGTCTATGGATAGTTTTTAAAATGAGTTGAAGATGCATAGCAAGTGTTAGTGGTAGATCATGTAGATATATGTTTAAGAGATTCAGAATATTCGCACTTATGTTTAAATCACAACACATTATTCGCCACTAGCCACTATTTTTGGAAATAAAGAATTTCCACGATCTAAATACATTCAGGAATCTCTATCGATTTAATTGTAAATAGTTTTTATAGCCTGGAAAAATATTGTCATTAAATGTTATTTTCACTATTTCACTGTTTTCTGTTTTTTATATTTAGATTTAACTATTCCTATACAATATCTGTTGGCAAGAGGAAATTATACAAATAAATAAGAGACAGAAGAAGAAAGTTGTGTTTTTTTAGTAGTACTTTTAATAGCTTAATCTAAAAAAGTCATTGACGTATTTTTTTCTCAATACTATGGCTGTGGTGCCCACTGAAGCGACAATGGAGCTAATAATTTCAACCTAGTTACAGCTAGATTACTTCAAATAATTGCAACAAATTTCCAAATCGCTTTTATAAATATTTGTTTTTTTTAACTTCAACGCCCTGTATCTACAAAGCAACTTCGGACACATGATGATAGGAACTTTTTTAAAACAACCTAACGAATCATCCTCTGAAGTTTCGTACCATAGTTAGGAAACACCCTGCAAGATAGTGAAGCTATCTAGAACTTTATGATTAGCCTTCTCAAGGTCACACTTTCTTGAGCACACGATGGAAATGTCATCCTGGTTCTTAATGAAATTGATAGGTTTTAGTTCAGTTGAAGTTGATGAGACAATGATGATAAGCAACGAAGTGAGCTACTCCACTATTTTTACCCTAAGACGTACCTGAGTACTTGGTCGTTGGAAAGTCCTTGGTACGGCTGCGAGGCCAACGTAGCCATCTCCCACAGTACCACTCCATAGCTCCATACGTCACTGCTGCTGGTGAAGACGCCATCTTTGAGACTCTCGGGGGCCATCCAACGGACCGGCAGTAGTCCTTTCGTGCCTTTTCTGATGATTCCAACCAAAAATGATTATCTTGATACTCTCAAAATACCAGAAGCACTAATTTCGAACGTACTAGTCCTTTTCGTACGACCAGACTGAGGCAACTGTGACATTTGCTTTTCAATAAGTTATACGTATTGTAGTAGATAATCGAAGGTTGAGAGTTTAGGCCATAGGCGAGAAAAGTCATGAAGATTTTCAAATTTTAGACATGTTTTTATAGAAAAAGAATAGAAAAGGAGTAGATTTTCAAAAACGTTTGGCGTTACTAGAAAAATTTCTTTTTTTATAAGAAATATACATGTAAATGAAATTCAGAACTTTAAAGGGTAACACCACTGTAACGGCTTAAAAAAAGTTATTCGCGATATATTTCAGTAACAAAAAATAAAATTATCATGAAAAAATATTCAAAAATGGCGCCATCAGAGCGTTTTACTCGATACGCGATTATTCAAAACGGCACCCAACATAATTCGTACAAGTGTAACTTTTTTATTCGATTTTTTTACAATATCATTAAAATAATAATTTGACGTGAAACATATTTCTGTATTATGCCGCGTATTTTTTGAACAGTGTCAAAATATTTTTCACATATCGATAGAATACCAAAGTTTTTTTTAATTGGCTCATGACATAACCATACCTTAACTTGATGTGGACACGAAATTTGTACTCAGTTGCAGCGATATTTCTCGAGAAAATATGGAAATAAAATTAAAAAATTGAAATAACGATTTTTTTACATTTTTGAATAAGGTGCGAAATTTGTTTGTTTGCTTAAGATCTATTTAGTATGATTGCTACAATTACATTCTTCTGAAAACTAAACAATTACATAACATACGCATATTTAGAAAAAAACAAGAAAATTTGTATCTCTAAGAATTTTCATTGTCCATGAAATATTCCTTTAATTTTCTTTTAAATATCTTTAAATTACAAGTAGTCTTTATATAATTATTTAGTTTATTAAATTCAAGCAATCCTTTCTCAAATATTGATTTACTAGTTATATTACTATTGCAATTTTGTAAATGAAAATCTATATTTCCTCTTGTATAATAATTATGGTAATGATTATTCAATTCTATGTAGTGTTCTAAATGTTCTGGCAAAAGATGATTTTTTATTTTAAATATAAAAATAAGAACCAAATATGATATGAAATTTTTTATATTCATCCACTGCAATTCGTATAAGATATATTTTATTTTTGTGTACTTATTTTTATTCAATATTATTCACATAGCTTTATTTTGCAAGGCTCGTAATTTTGAGAATACAGCTTCATTGGCAGTGAACAAGATAGTTGAACATTATAGTAAATGGAGTAGAATGATTGTATTATAAACTATTTTCTTGGAATAAATACCAAGACTATGAGAAGCCCTATAAAAGTAATTTGTTTTTTTGGCAATTTTTGAAATAATCTATTCATAGTGATCCTCAAACTTTAGTTTACTATATATATATATACAGGGTGACTTTGAAGTTGAGTCATTAATTTTCAGATAATGATTGTAGAAGGAAGATAAACCAAAATATGTGTGTAAAAATAAAAAAAAAATAAAAAAAATTTTTTACCTTGTTTTATAAAGTATCCTCCCGACAAGTATTTCAGTGCGGACCTGTATTTGATCGTGAGGTCCCCTCTGAGGTCTTAAGTCACCTGATTCACGAGCCCGTTGTACTACATTAACAAAGGCACGAGGCGTTGGTTGCACTCGATTGGGAAACCGATCCGCATAAACATGTGCCATTTTTTATTTCGTTTGAGCCACGCAACAGATACCACCATTCACTGTCACTGACTGTATACAAATGAATAAGATACTTGTAAAAACATCGTTCCAAATTCTTTCGCTTTTTTGTTTCCGATGCGATGAACCGATACGGCGGATTATATCCGTTGTCGCCAAACACGACCACATAATATTGTTATTGAGACAGGGCGGTACTCAAACTTCCAAAGGGCTATAACTTTGTTACTTTAATTTTACCAGGAAATTGGTGAAGGAAAAAAACATTTCTTTTGATCAGATCTACTCACTGTTAAAATAAATGACTCAACTTCGAAGTCACCCTGTATACAGGGTGTCCGCAAAGTTGGGGGTTTTCCTTTACACGACGTGTAGATCTTGAAAACATAAGCAATTTTTCTTAGTACCATATACACCAATGTCTTAAGAGAACCGAGATAAAGGACTCTGCAACATCAAAAATATCTGAATACCGTCCTGTAGCCGCGACATCACCGACTGGTACAAGGTCACTGTCTCAACCCGACGACAGAACTGGGTCGGGGTCAGTGTGTCAGGTCAGTATGCAACCTTCAAGCGAAGGTTAAGGTCACGCGTGTAGAGGTAATTGCGTAGACGAGAATCCCTCAACAAGCACTAGAGACGTGGCTAGAGAAGTGCAAGTATCAAAAACTAAAGTGTGGCAAACGCTGCGTTTCACGTCCAACGTGTACAAGCCCTTCAACCTGACGATTTTCCAGCAAGAGTGCGGTTTTGTGAGTGGCTGTTGCATCAACATGACAATAATCCGGACTGTTTGAAGTGCATATTGGTGACAGACGAATCTACGTTCACGCGTAATGGGGTGAATAACTTTCGCAACACTCATGTTTGGTCAGTAGAAAATCCGCACGCTGTCCGTCGGCCACATTTTCAACAAACATTTTCGGTGAATGTTTGGGCTGGCATGGTAAACGGTATGCTCACTGGACCATTTATTCTCCCAAATCGATTGGACGGGATGCAATACCTAGACTTTTTACGCAACATTTTGCCTTCCTTGTTAGAAGATGTGTCATTAAGTGTAAGACAATCAATGTGGTTTCTGCGTCTGCTCGGTAGCGCATCAGCTGATTTCATTTTCTGTTGGAGCGGTATGATTTCGGACTGAGACGTACTTAGCCCTTCTCGTCAACTGGAGAGTGAGTTCTTTTTCCTTTATTTTTTTTACGTGGTCGCCCTCGTATCACTACACATTACCTTTGTTATTTCAAGGGTAGTTGTTTCTGAAAAGGAAAACCCCAACTTTGCGGACACCCTGTGTATATACACATATATACCTAAATATTTAATTGATTCAACATTTTCAATTATTTCTCCGTTTATCCTAACTGTGTTAGTATTTTCATTTAGGTATTTCCCTATTAGCATACACTTTGTTTTAGAAGTATTCAATTTTATTTTATTTACATTTAACTAATTTACGATTTTTGTCATGTCAGAATTTAGCATTTTTAAAGCAGTGTCTCTATTTTCATCTGATATGTATATTGATGTATCATCTGCAAATATCTGACGTTTACAATAATCTAAAATATTACAAATGTCAAATAACCTAATGATAAGAATATACCACTACATAGCATCACAAAAATCCTATCAGCGACCTCAGAAGAACAACATACAAAAACGTGTCCAACAGCCTTAATTCCAATACTCGCCAGGCACACAAGAATCAATATTTTTTAATTCCCCTTAGTATTTTTTTAGCTATAAACATGTACAATAAGTTTTTTTTTTTGTCTTTTGCAGCAGCTACACTGCAGAACGACTAAAATTCGCTGTTGTGCCGCCACTTTGGTATACTTTTTCTAGAATATGTTTTTGCTTCAATATTATTTTATTACCTTTGCTTTCACAAAAAAAAACATGGCAAGCAAATCATTCTTTTCGAGCATTTTAGTGGTGTTACCCCTTACGAATACCCTGTACAGCGAGTTAGGTTGGGAGTCATGTCTATGGAAATATCAACTGGTGATCAGTTGTTCACGTCAATAGACGTCAAAACGGGATGATGTTATGGAAAATTGGTTATCATTCATTCCTCTCTTTTCCCGTCGACTTTTGTCAGCTTCACCCCCGACCACACCGGCGCCACCTATCGGTAGCAAAATTTGAAATCGCTGCCACAATTTGATATTGTACTACACCTTTCCGAGTTCTGCTCAAAAATGGAATTTTCTTACCTGTAGTAATCCGTTTCGTAAATATCCCTCGTCATCCCGAAATCTCCGATTTTCACAGTAAGATCCTCCGAAACCATGCAGTTCCTGGCTGCTAGATCCCTGTGCACGAACTTCTTTGCCGTCAAATACGCCATGCCGTCCGCTATCTCTATCGCCATTTGAAGGATCTGCTTCAACGTCGGCGGTTGCTTTATCAGTTCCGGATTGTAGTTTTCAGCATCCGGCCTGAAAATATTTTGTATTAAATGAAATCAAAGGAGAAAATATAATCGTTAAGAGTTATATCACAATATTACCATTTTATGTGCAAATACTGGATAATGCTAACGGCCGGACAATGTCCTGAATGGCCATTGCAAGCGAGGAATATTGTAATTTTGACCTCTTTGGACAATGACAATAATGACCACGAAAGGGCAATGTCGATAGAAGGGCAAATGAGTAAAAAATATTAATATTCAAGAAACAAAGACAGTATCAACTAGGTTAAAACAAATATTATAACCTGGGAGCTAGAGTTCACAATATCTTTGTTTCACTTGTATCGACATTGCCCACTTTAGCTGGACATTATCATCAATGACCGGTTAATAATGTTATTGCCCAGCTCATCTTTATCGGAACCATGCACACCGATTTTTTCCGAGACCTATTTCATCGCATATTGAGTATTTTTGAAGAGATATACAAATTGTAAATGGAATAACTGTACATACCTATGCGATCGAAGATACGACTTCAGATCACCGTGAGCCATGAGCTCCATAATAACCAACGTGGGTTGGCCCTGCGAAACTACACCTAATAGCCTCACTACATGAGTTGTGTCGAAGGCTTTCATCACGGAAGCCTCGTTCAGAAATTCTAGCCTTTCCCTGGAAGACAACATGCTAGATTATTTCCAGAAAGTAAAGAATAAATGATGGCTACAGGCAAAGAATAGGAAATGTCATATTTTTTTTTTAGTTTCTTATTGCAAGAAAATCCTTGTCTCGATTTTTTATTCCCCTTCAAAACAAATAAAGATATGGCGTCAAAAAGATCGAATGGCCGAAATAAAAAGAACTGAGAATGTTCATGTCATACCAGCAAAGAAGGATTTTCCAAACTGTGGTTAGAATTTATATAAAATTTGCCCCATATAATAATTTGAAGTTGAATATGGTTTCTGATTCAGATAATGATGAAAATAATCATATTATTATTAACAAATCGACAAAAAAAGAAAGAAGACTGATAGAACCGAAGATACCAGTAGTAGTAGAAAAATGTATTTAGCACATTCGGCTACATAAACAGAATAATTGTAAACAACTTAGAATTAGTAAATTCAAGCCATATGATGTATGTTGTAAATGCTGGGCAAGCTATAATTATAGATTTAGCAAGTGACTCCTCAATTTTACTTTAAATTTTGTCAAAGTTTTCTGGTCTTTTATCTCTGTGTATAATTTATTATATTCAATCAGCCCTTGATGGAATACAGATTTGTTGCATTTGTTATACTTTTTGGTCATTAAATTGGAAGTCATGTTTATTTCTGGTATTATGTAAATGATGGTCGGCATTTGCTGATGTTAAATTAGTTAGACTTGAAGGAATTATATTATTTTTTACTTTATAAGATTATTACAAGATATTTGATAAAATGTTCTACATTGAGCCATTTTAATTTGCTAAGCATATGTCTGATTGGAGTATATTTATCTTCATCCAATATTATTCTCATGTACTTGTTTTGTAAAATTTGCTGCCTTTCAAAAATGGAATTATTTGCTAAATATAGGATAGTCGAACAGTACAAGAAATTTGGAAGAATGATGGTATTATAGATAATTTTTCTGGTATATGAACTCAGACATCCAGAAACTCTTGATAAATATCCCACTTTACTATACTATAATCTTATTTATAACTTTTTCATAATGAAATTCAAAAATTTTTCGAGAGTCAACAAAAACCCCCAGGTATTTAAAATTTTCTATGAATTCAATATCTTCACCATCAATATTCAGTTGAACATTTGTACATTGTTTTTTTCGATTAACATAGCCTTCGTTTTACTTGTATTTAATTTGATTCTGTTAGATGCCAACCATTTTGAGACAAGTTTCAAGTCTTCATTTATGTAAGAGATACCAGCCTGAATATTTTTAGTACTTATATAAATCATAGTGCCATCGGCGAAAATCTGAATTTTGCATTTTTTTACTATGACAGGTAAATAATTTATGTATAAAATAAAAAGAAGTGGTCCCAGGCTAGTGCCCTGTGGAACGCCCAACGTATTATCAAATTTGATGAAATAGTGTCAACTTTTGTAACTTGCATCCTTGTAGACAAATAATTTTTAAACCAATCTAAAACACTTCCTGATATACCATATGCCTTCAATTTACCTAACAAAATATCTCTATCAATCGTTTCAAATGCCCTCTTCAAATCCAAAAATACTGCTATGACAACTTCTTCTGAGTATATCGCTCTTCTCCAATTCTCAGTTACCAACTGGAAAGCCGTGTCTGTGGAATATTTTTTGCGCCTCCACTAAAATTTTGTTTTCTTCAATAAACTGCATTAATTGGTCATGCACTACTGACTCCAAATATTTATTCAATGTCTGGTAACACATTTACTGGTCTCATATCGCTGCATCATTTAGAATTTTTTTTTGGGAACTGGTGTTATTGTAGAGCATTTCAAATTTTCAGGAAACGAACTGCTTGTCAGTGAACAATTAATCCAATTTAATACAGGATATCACAAAATTTCGAAACAGTTTTTCAGCACGTTTTAAGTAGTGATTTCGGCACTGTTGTTGGATTTTAAACTATTTATTTTTTTTTCTGAGATAATTCAATGATACGCTATGAAATTTTGAAAGTGTACGCAACACTTTCCCCTGGAAACTGATTTTCATATAGCCAGGTGCAGCGTTGACAGTACCCACAATATCAACAATACTTTCCACAAAATATTCATTTAGTTTATTTGCAATCACCAAAGAATTTGTTTCGGTACCGCTTTCGATTTACACAATCATGCGGCTTAGAATTGATCAGTCTTTTTAAAGTTTTCCACATCTGTCGCACTTGTTATTATCGATTTGTTTATCGTACAATTTCCTTTTTTCTTCTCTAATTACATACAAACATTTATTCCTAAGAGTTTTATATACCTCCCAATCATCATTTGATTTTGTAAATATACATTTTTGTATTGTTTGTCTCTCAAATTTTGAGCTGCCTTAATATTTTTGTTATGCCAGGGTGTATTTTTTATTATGTTGTCATATATTTTTTCCATATTCTCACCAGAATTCCAATAGCAGCCAGCAAGTTCTCGTTCAAGTTTTTCGTAGTTAATGGTATTCACGATTTTCTTAATTTTTGTATCAGAAAAACGTCCTACAAAGGGCAGCATTGTCCAACTGTGATCACTAACTTTAGGTGTATGTACAGCTTTAATCCCTACACATTCGAAATTTACAATAACAAAATGTAAAGCATTTGCGACTTTCTCCTCATGAACATGGAGCGACAAGCAAATTGTTTGAGATTCAATTGTTTTGAAAATATAAATGATAATAATCAAACAAATATTATTGAATATTTCAATTCATTGGGTAGTCAGTGAGCGGAACTTATATTTGTCAGGGCTTACAAGTGAATGTGAAACGAAAAAGAAGCAGGAAGTTTCAGATGAGACTAATTTTCATACAGGTGCATACAGAATGGGGGTAAAAGATGAAAATATCAACAATAATGTTATGAAAGATGTGCCTGTATATTTTAAAGTATTCATTGCACTCCATGGGATTATCAAAGGAAAGGTTGAATATCTACAAAAAAGCTTACAAACAACAGGTAGATCAAAGAGAAAAGCAAGGAAATCATAAAACATTGCATCAGAGATTAAACAAAAAGTGTTTAATCACAATAAGTCTTTAAAGGAAGATTGAGTTATTACAGTTTAAAGAGACAGGAGGAAATAAAAATACGATTCAAAAATCAAAGATTCTGATAACTGAATTGGACATTCCTTGTTATTTAATTGTTTCAAAATGTTTAATTTGGTTTTTGTTTGATTTAAATATGTTCAATAACTAAAACGACCAACGTTAACGACAAAATTATATTAGATATAAAACATTTAATTAGTTCTAATTTTAAACTTTCAATTGTGTTTTTCTCAAAATAAGTTCATTAGGACATTATCTGTAATTTGCCTGTACCCTTCAAATGGCAGCTGCCTGACGTGGCGACTATGCTATGCTTCACGAGTATCAACTACGTTTTGAAGTCTACTGTACTTGTGTAAAGTTTGACGTTCAACGTTCCTCCAGGAACTTTTCCAATACGTTAACAAATGTTCAGTAATTCAATTCTCCAGTCTCTAGATGCCATCTGCATAATTTGACATATCTAAGCCAAGTCGCACCCTTCGACAAATTGAGAATAGAATTTGTATAGTTTGTTCACCTATGGGGTGTCACCGCATTATTTATAAAGGACTTGACAACTTTCTTTTTAAATAAAACGCATACCATATGAGATATTTCGAAAATTTTATTATTGGATTGAAGTATACTCAAAACATTTTACGTATGAAATTCGTCCTCGTTCATATGTCCACCACGGGCACGTCCGTAGCGATCGATTCGTTGAACCCAATTTTCGATGACACGGCCACATATTTCGACAGAAACGTTCAATATTGGCTCTGACGACGGCGGCTTGTCGGCATAGATCAATGATTTAATGTAGCCCCACAAAAAAAGTCTAGAGGTGTTAAATCGCACGAACTAGGTGGCCATTGGACAGGACCATTTCTCGTTGTAACACGTTCACGGAATTTTGATTTCAATATGTCGCTTGTTTCACTCGCTGTGTGGGTTTTGGCACGACATATTATTTATGTCTAGCCCATCCAAATGAGCTAGACATTAGACAGCTAGACCAAATATTGGCGTAAACGCTCTTAAAGTTGCAGTCATCGACTCGGAATTTCGGTAGTAAATTTTAATTATTTGTAAGCATTGTTCGTTCGTGTACTTCACCATGCTGAAAATGTCTTCTTTACTGAACGTTTTGACATTGACAATTCGGTAGTTTATTTAAAGGTGCGTTCTCAGTGAAAGTTCAAAGTTGTCAAGTCCCTATTGGAAAACCCGATAATTTTCCACCTCTGTAAAAGTTGTGGTACAGCATACCGCAAAGTGAATAAGATATCTCACCTATTTGTAGCATGCTCATTAACCGTTTTAATGGCACATCTAATCTCAGTTTTCCCCCGGATATCCCTGGCAAGTCCTTCCCACACCATACCGAAACTTCCCTGACCCAATTCCTTGATCAACTCAATCTTCTTCCTTTGCACCTCCCAATCGTCAGGAACGTAAATCGTTGGAACATATTCGGGATTTACGGATTGAATAAGTCTCATGTTCTCTTTTTCTTTTAGGTGTTTCCGGTAGAGCCAGCCGAAAACGACTGAGAACTAGAAAATCAAAGTTGATTTAGAATAATAGCTCATACAGCTAGGTGCAACTGAACAAAACCATCGATACTGATTTTTCTTAAAAAATATCTTTCTCTGTTTTAGCGTTTTAGATTCAGTTATACATCATTTAAAGCGTATTCGAGTATTTCAAAGTAAAATTAGAAAAGTCTTAAAATGCGTTATACTTACAGCAATAAATATGAACAGAATAATCAGGACGACAGACAGAGTATTCGTCGAGGGTTCCTCAATAACGAAATAGATACGCTCTGAGTAGTCGCCATTTCTTGCAGATGACGTGGCCATTATGCGAATACTGTAATTACCGGGAGACAGTTTTGATACTGTAAAGGATTTGGCCATCGAGTAGTTTCTTGCGTTTACGCACAATCCTAGTTTTGGTTGCTGGAAGAAAATAAAAAAATAAGGACAAAGGTGGAATAAGTTCACAAGTGGCGTGATAGACGGATAAATAGATATGCTTTATTGTCTGGAGAATGCAATCGTTCTTAAGGTGGCGCGTCCCTTTTTTAATTTTTTTTTCAACTTCCTGTTTGCTGCAGTATTCTAAATCCTGTTCATCTGATAATTTCATGATGTGTATAGAGATGACTAAAAACAAAGTCAAAAAATGCATTTTTTGTGCATTTTGTCTTCAATCGTCACTTGTTAACAAATATCAGTACCGCTCTGAAAATGTGTGCGAATATTTCTCTTTTATGGAAGTGTGAAACGAGTGATTACTTTTGTTCTTATCATTTTTCCTTTTAGAAAAATCTTTGCTTTTCTTGAAAACTCAACTTTCTGCGAGACGAGGCTTCAAGGAAATTAAAGATTTTTCGAAAAGGAAAAGTGATAAGATCACTCGTTTCATTCTTCCATAAAATAGGAATATACACACACAATTTCAGAGCTGTACTTATATTTATTAACAAGTTTCGATTGCAGAAAGAATGCACACACAATAAAATGCACAAAAATGCATTTCTTGACAAAAAAATGAAAATCGTTTTTTAGTCATCTTTATACACACCATGAAATTATCAGATGAAAAGGATTAAAATACTGCTGCAAACAGAAAGTAGAAGGGAAATCTAAAAAAAGGACATGCCACCTTAATGAAAAAGCTAACTTTGAACTAAATATAACAAAATAACACATGGTATAATCTGGTTTACATATTAGACAGTGTTCAAGTACACAGTGGAATATTTTGAATAAATTTAAGATCTTGTTGTCGACTAGTATCGCAACTGTTATTCAATGTGTCACATTTAGATTTATTTTTAAAAATAAGGGTGATTATAAAAAATAAGGATACCAAAGTCATTTTTTGAGATTTAGAACTAAAGGCCCTCATGTAGCTCTAGGATTGCTTTTAGTTGTATATCTAATCGATTATGTAGAATAAGCACTTTTTTAAACAAACTTTCAAATAAGGGTTGTCTACATGATTAATGAAATTTAATTTATGACCATCAATAGTCAGTAAAACATAGAGGTAGTCTGCTTTATGTATCAATTCATTATTTAAATTTATGACATCCGGAGAGCATTTAAATATCACAAATTTTGTCTTAGTAAATAGTTAAGTAACTGTGATCACACCATTTTTTTATTGATAAATATGAATTTACGATTTGATTGAATTTATCAAATCGCTGCTATGAACTAAAAATAGGATCGGACCTAATATTGATCCTTGAGGTATTCAATCTTCTAAATAGCGGAATCTGCAATATACAGGGTGACTTCGAAGTTGAGTCATTTATTTTAACAGTGAGTAGATCTGATCAAAAGAAATGTTTTTTTCCTTTAACATTTTTCTGGTAAAATTAAAGTAACAAAGTTATAGCCCTTTAGAAGTTTGAGTACCGCCCTGTCTCAATAATAATATTATGTGCTCGTGTTTGGCAACAACGGATATAATCCGCCTTATCCGTTCATCGCATCGGAAACAAAAAAGCGAAAGAATTTGAAACGATGTTTTTACTACAATGTACAATCTTATTCAGTTGTATTCAGTCGATGTGTCAGTCGGTAACGCGTGAGTGAATAGTGAATAAAAAATGGCACATGTTTACGAAAATGCTGAATGTAGTACAAAGGGCTCGTGAATCAGGTGACTTAAGACCTCACAGGGGAGGGCATGCCGGTGCTCCGAGACCGCACGATCAAATACAGGTCCGCACTGAAATACTTGTCGGGAGGATACTTTATAAAGCAAGGTAATATTTTTTTTTATTTTTACACACATATTTTGGTTTATCTTCCTTCTACAATCATTATCTGAAAATTAATGACTCAACTTCAAAGTCACTCTGTATATATTGCCAAACGATTGAGTGAAAAAACATGTCGATGGTTTACAATTTTTCAGGTTTAAGTTTTTAAGAAATAATCTTATGGTTCAGTGTACTCACGTTTTCTAGATCTACCCTTTGGTATTCTATAGAATACCGATATATAACTCCATTCGGGTCCTCCGGCTCCTCCCATGTTAATGTCACTTCATCTAAGCTTCTGTTACTTATCTTAACCTTGGTAATATTATCAGCACCAGCTGAAAAAAGACATGTTATGTCAGCAGTTTGGAACAATTTTAGCATAGTTCTGTCATCCTGATGACATTCGCAGAGCGACGAATCTTGTTCATGAAGTAAGAAACGCTCTCCATGAATTCCGCAATGAGCAATGGAACGATTTTCTTGGATGCTTGACTCAAGTAGTCCTCTCTGGAAAGTGGCGAAGTCCTTCAGAAACGGAAAGCGAGAATAACTCCCGCACATCGACCGTCCTGGGGGCCTAGTCTTCAGGACAGAGGACAAGGTCGAGGTTTTCGCTGCTGCTATGGAACGACAGTTCTCTCCCAACTATGATCTTGATAATGATCTCGACGAGGAGCAACAACTTGTAAGATCCGCCAGGAGATATTTTAGGGCCAACGGCGTCAGTGATCCCGGCGCCGCCATTAGTGTTTCTTCCTCAGAAGATTCTTCAGCTGAAGAGTTGCACAGCACATCAGCGGCTTCTCCCGAGATCCCGCATTGCACTCCAGCAGAGCTTCAAGGTCATATTAAAGACCTGAAGGTGCGTAAAGCGCCTGGGGAGGATCAAATCACTAATAAGGCGCTGAAGCTGCTTTCACGGAAGTCCTTGAGTTATCTCGTGGCTATTATCAGTGCCATGCTAAGGACCCAGTACTTTCGATCGGCGTGGAAGACTGCGGAAGTTATGATTCCAAAGGTGGGTTCGATATTTCCCCAGGTCTTTCGTCCCATCTGCTTCCGTCTAAGCTCGCTGAAAAGGTGATTCTACGTCACCTTGCGACATTCTCGTCAGATCACCATGTGATTCCTGACGTGCAATTTGGATTTCGGTCTGAGCATAGTACGGAGTTACAGGCGGTTAGGCTTGAAGAGCGAGTAACCAGGGGCTTCACCCTTAACGAAAGTTCTGGCATCTTGCTTCTGGATGTCTCGAAGGCATTTGACATGATGTGGCACAAGGGCCTTCTCTATGAACTAATTCAAAAGGGCTTTCCATTTTGGTTCCTAAAACTTTTGAAATCCTTTCTTGAAGGTAGGAAATTTCGGATCAAAATTAATAATTTCTTATCGACAGTACGGTCCATCAGTGCCGGCGTCCCCCAGGGTTCGGTTCTACTGCCAATCCTTTACTCACTTATCACGCATGATGTCCCTTGCCCTAGCGACTGTGAAGTCTGTCTATATGCTGGTGACGCTGCACTGATGGTTCAGTCGCGTACCGGGAATCTGGTTCACGACAGGTTACAAAGTGTGATGGATGAGGTATTGGAATGGCCAGATCGGTGGCTAATGAAAATTAATTACTCGAAAACGCAGGCTATCTATTGTACTAAAGTAGCGGCGCCCCGCCTGAGGTTTCAGTGAATGGAGCTCGCATACCATGGGGAAATTCTGCTAAGTATCTCGGTGTCACTCTTAACAGGGGGATGACCTGGCAGAATCACACTGAAGCATTAAAAACTAAATTCCAAATTACGTTAATACTATGTAGAACCTCAAAAGTCTGGTTAACAAAGTTCCGCTATTCAAGATGGTTATCAGACCAGCAATCACTTACGCATGTGCAGCATGGTGTTTTCTTGCCAAAACGCATATGCGTAATCTGCAGGTTTTGCAGAACAAAATCTTGCGAACGTCTCCAACGAGACCCTTCACAGAGACCTCGACATCCCTTACCTAAGGGACTACATCAAACATCAGGCGCAGCTAGGTTATATTATAGTCAAGCGGAATCGCCAGCAACCCTCTGTTGCGTGAGTCAGTAGACTACACAGTCGAGCAAGTTCGCAAGCACACAAGACCGCGGCTCGCACTGTGATCAAATCAAATCGTGCAATTCTATATCCAACCAAAATTACGATTTTTGCCACACACGAATTCCTAAATTAATTTTTGGATTAATTTAAATTAACCGAATACCAGTTAACAATAGCACGGCGTCCCTTTAACCGGCGCACTTCACCCTCTTTGCTCTTCCCGCTTCCTTCTTTTCTTTCTTCTTCCTTTCTTTCTCCCCGACTTTGTCTGGTATTTAGGCAACCAGACCTAACAGACCTACTGATCTACGATACTTTAACAAAGAGCGAAGGTCCCACGGACCGCTCTGACGGGCAATGACGAATAGAGAGCGTAGTTCTATTCTCCTCATTTATAATATTAGTAATTTAATGATCATACTCACGTTTACTCCTCGTCCTGTCAGTTTTAATGTTCCTGGCACTGCACGGATTCTCAACATCGTCATCACCTTGCTTATCTCGACACGCTTGTACGCTAACTTCGTACAGGGTGTAGTGATGCAATCTGTTGACGAAGAACTCCGTTTCTCCGTATACCGTGAAGTTGAACGACTCCCAAATGTCCGTGCCATTTTCGGTGGCGTTTTGTACTGTATTCTTGAGGTCTGGGTTGACAGGATAATCGAGGTCATTCGGCGATTTGGTTACGTTTTGCAGCTCGTTCGAGTACGGGAACTCGGTTGTTTCGCGCTTTTTGCGGCTTTCGGTTGAATTCGAAGGAGGCCTGCAAAAAAACATAAAGATACAGGGTGTGGATAAACTATATGGCCAAAGTTCAGAGGGTAATTCCTTAGAAACCGTTCTCACTCGACTATATCGATTTTTCGTAACAATCCCAATGATTTTTCAGCAGGTTTTGTAGAGTTTGTTGAGTTTTCTCGTACATAGTTATCGGGCCAGTAAAAACCTTTCTTCTAACTCACCCAGAAAAACACCAAGTTTGGCCAGGTGTTTTATCAACACGCTGTATAGATTTGCACTAATTTTGCAAAAATTACTTCAATATCATGCCTATAACAGCAAGAAACACACAATTTGTGCATTTCTTTACAGATACGAGGGTTGTCTCAAAAATAAGGTGCTCAACGCTGTATATTTGCGTGATGCTAAGCAAAATCTGGCAATACAAGATAAGATAAAGATCAATGGTGAACTTGTTTTTTTAAATAAAAAATTTCTTATGCCTGAAAAAAATGAGGGAACCATATTTTTAAACATCCTCGTATGAGGCAAAGTTGAGAATCTCACTTATTTTTGGAAGACCGCCTTGAGATATTTAAATATCAGCTGGTTCAGAATTTTTGTTCAAAAGCACCTAAAATGTGAGAGGAGAGCCTACCTTTTCTGGTATACTAGATTATGCAACAAATCCTCGAACTTTATTCTAGCTTCTCCTTCATCCGCGTCAATAACTCTGTTGGAACTTTTTCCTCCCTCACAGTGACAACTCTCGTTCTTGGGTGGCGGCGTCGTGTGTATTTGTGGTTGTCTCTTCTCCTCGGACACTAATACCGGTGCTACAAAGTTTGTATGTCAGTTTTAATCAAACTAAAGATCATTAAAACTAATTTCAAATTCAGCGACAAACATGTACATATTCGCACAAATCACAGTTTAATACATTATAATAACACTTACGGTCTTTACAATAGTCCCTATCTCTCAACATGTACTCGTCGTTGTGCTTTTTACCTAAAAAAGTTTTTGTATAGTTTTAAATAAACGAAAGCCTGTCTTCACAAGCTCAAAAGCGAAAGCACAAAGAAAAAGTGGTACTTTGGATCGCTTAAATCGTAATGAATCCCTCAGCAGTTTAGCAAGTGAATAAGGTATAAGTCGATCTACAATTTATGGAGAGTGGACCAGGCAAAGGACAGACACCCAAAAAAGCTGAACATAAGCTTTGTACATGTGTTTGTTGAAAGGAACAGGCATGCGCCCATTTCGGTACCCGGAAGGCGAGTTTTCTTACGAGGAAATGATGAAAAAAGATGACTTTTTGGCAAGCAAAGGATGGCTAGAAAGTTCTAAAAGTCATCATGGCATACACTGTTACAACGATCTTTTACTTTTGAGAAGACTAAGGGACATTCACTGGCTTCCTAGGTCACCCGACATCACGTTATGCGACGAGAAATAAACAACATCACTCCGGTACTCTGCAACAGAGTGTTTCAAAATTTACGGGGATAGCAAACATTTGGACGGAATGATATTTAAGAAATAAAACCCGCCGAATTTTGTATTTTTTTCTTAAATCTTTCCCACTGGACACCCTGTAGATTCTTTCACTTGTAATTTGTCGGATTGCAAGGTATTTTTATTAAAAAAATTATGGACTATAAAGGGTCTTAAGCAGTACTATATAATTCAACAACGCCCTGCAACACGTTTGTCGGATTACCGCGGGTCCACTGTTTATTTAATACAGCATGGTTAACGGCAAGGAAACAAAAATATCATGAAACGCATTTGCTCTAAAATCTTACCTGCTACAATATAGTGTGTGACGTTTCCATTAGGTTCGAGTGGCGGTGACCACCTAATTATAAGTGAATCACTTGCATTACTGTACACTTGGAGATTTTGTGGGGACGAAGGAGCTGAAAGAGAAAGTAGTTACATGAGCTACTGGTGTCACAAATTCGTCGCAGAAAACTGTTGAATAGTTTTTTAAATAACGTTCTGAAACAGGGCAGCGACACTGTTGCTTTAAGGCCCAGTTTTTCAATCTCTCTTTAATATTTCAAATAAGGTAAATATGACTTGGAAGTCTGTGAATTCGTTTTACAAGTTTTATT
The DNA here is from genome assembly GCA_963669975.1 of Acanthoscelides obtectus. Lineage (NCBI taxonomy): Eukaryota > Metazoa > Arthropoda > Insecta > Coleoptera > Chrysomelidae > Acanthoscelides > Acanthoscelides obtectus. The sequence goes on from CAVLJG010000009.1 coordinate 70,894,672, forward strand.
TAACAATCAGTAAACAATATTATATCACAAAGAGAATACTTTCCGTGCAATCACCAATATTTTTAATGCATCCATTCCAAATTTCAGCCCGCTAACTATATTTTCATGCATAATGTTTGACAACAGCATTTTTTCTAGCCGGAAGTTTTTTTTATATGGAATCAGTTACGGTTACAGGCTAACAAGAGCTACTTCGAGTCACCACTCTATTCCAGATTTCTATATTCACAAACTTCACTTTTTAAAGCCTGTCATAATACTTACTTGAAGGCAACGTCATAAAATACATAATATCACTTTGAGCCCCGGTCTTTTCACTGGCAATGGTGTAGGTTTTCACAAAGAAGGCATATTGACGGTAAGGCTTCAAATTTGGCAAGAGTTGGGTAACAGTTTGATCAGTTTCTTGAACGGCAACGTCGTATACGCGCCAACTGAAAATTGTAAACTTGTGAATTTTTAACGCTCTTCTAACGAACTGGGATTTCATAGTTAATACGAGCAAGAAAATAAAAGTTTTCGCAGTATAGCCACAGACATGCGAACGCCCTTTCTTAGTATCAGTTTGGGGATAAGTGTGATTTAAAAATACTTGATGCTTGACGAATACTTTCATCCGTAGCAAAAAAAAGTCCCCATTAACATACGTGTTAAAATGTCCCATTACCAAGATACGGGGTCTTGTGAAATTATACGCCATTGATGAGACCGAATAAGGACAGAACATAAATATCATACAAATAATGCTGAGGTAACATAATATTACTTTCCTAATATTTAAATTTTCAATGTCAACTTCAAAGTATTTTCAAAGTAGAAATGGGTGAAATTTTCTATATGGATTTTACCTCAAATATTCAAACCATTATCGTCCAAAATGTCTCGAGGCAATTTATGTAAAATCATTATTCAAAAACGCAATAGATATTTCAAAAAAGTCAGTGACGTAGAAATTAAGTTTCTTCTTTCTTGTGGAGTGGTGAAAAATGCCCCAATTTCTACGCCACAAGAATTTTTGTTTGGATAAATAGAAGAAGAAATACGTAGGGGATTTTCAATTAGATAATTAAATCATTATTTCGTCGAAAATTGAAGGATTTAATACAAATACTCGCCAACCGTCCAAAAATCAATATTTTCAAAATGCCCTACGTATTTCTTTAACTATAAATATGGAAAATAAGCTGTTTTTTACACTGCGTGCCACAGAGCGTCTCAAATTTTATGCTTGTCGCGAAAATGACCGCTGTGCCGACATTTTTTAATACTTATTTATAATAATTTTTCTCTTGTTACTGAATCAATAACTTCCTCCAATAGTAAGGGGGCATTTCAGGGCCATATTTATAGAACTTTCCGTGTAATTTTTGAACCTACTTTCCATCCCAGAAATATTGCCACTATTTTCTGAATCAACCTGTATAAGATAAGTAACCCGAACTTTTTTTTCATTTTAAGGTGATATCAGTTTGACACTAAACCGAGCAAGAATGTCAAATAAATGTATGTCGTAATTTAAATTGTCATAACAAACCTCACAACTTCCTAATGGCAAGGATCTAGTTGTTGTTGAAGATTCATTTAGCATTAATGCTACAATGTCAATTTTGTATAATGATGCGGTTACATATTTTTCTTCAATCCATTTTCTGTAATTTTAGATTCTTATCCATTAAAATTGAAATTACGTCACTAAGTATTTTGATTATTCATAAAGAGATTTTTTAATTTCACCTTAAACATTTTTAAATTCGAACTCTGTTTAATATCATTATTCAATGTATTAAATTCAAATACTCCCTTTTGAAATATAGATTTACCAGTTATGCTACTATTACAATTTTGCAGATGAAAATCTATACTGCCTCTAGTTTCTTAGTTATGATAATGACTATTTAATTTTGTGAAGTTCTCTAAATGTGGTGGTAATAACTGATTTTTTAATTTGAATATAAAAACGAGAACTAAATAATATATGAAATTTTTCACATCCAACCACTGCAGTTCTTCTAACATAGACTTAATCCTAGCATATTTGTTTTTATTTAAAATGATTCTCTTAGCTTATTTTGAAAATATGTTTTCATTTGCTGTAAACAAGATGGTTGAACAATATAAAAAATGGGGAAGAATTATAGCGTTATACACAATTGTTTTGGAATACATACTAAGATTATGGGAAATTGTATAGAAGTAATTTATCTTTTTCGATATTTTTGAATTAATGTATACATAATGTTCGTGAAACAGTAGCTTACTATCCGCATATATACCAAGATATTTAAATGACTCGACTACTTCAATTTTTTCATCATTGTCACCTAAATGTTTCTGTATTAACATACATTTTGTTTTATTAGTGTTTAATTTAGGTTTATTGACATTTAACCAATTCATAATTTTTTCAATATCACTAGTTAACAGTTCTAAAGCAGTGTCGTCCAAATGCTTATGTGCTATATATATATATATATATATATATATATATATATATATATATATATAAGTGTATCGTTCGCAAATATCTGAATTTTGCAGTGTTCTAAAATGTCAGAGATATCATTTATATGAATAATAAATAGTAACGGCCCTAATTTACTGCCCTGTGGCACCCCTACTGATATATTTTGAACACTTGACATAGTATTTCTAACTTTAGTTTTTTTACTTCTATTTACTGAATAATTTTGTAAAATGTGTAATACTGATCCTTTAAAGCCATAGTGACGCAATTTCATTAACAATTTTTCCCTATCTATAGTCTCAAATGCCCTTTTCGAAAATGAAACCAAAGTGTTACCACTTACTCGTCTTGACCGCAGGCGTCCCTTCCATCGTAAATGGTTACATTTCTGTATGGTGCCTCGATGAGATAAACGATATATCCTAACAATTTTCTTTGATCATCTCTCATTTGAAATTGCTTCCATTCTAAAGTAACTGATCTTGTTCCTATTTTGCTTATGTTAACATGTAAGGGTTTTACGTCACCTGGAAAGGCATAAAAATAGTATTACTTCCAATACAATAGTAAGACCCTTGAAAATAATTTTAATTACACCTAGCACAACTACTATTTAAATATTTGCCTGTACATTGTCTTCTTGAAAACAAATTGAACAAAAATTCAATAGCTATAGTAATTCCAAACTCTGCTATCTGTGAGTTCTTTTCTAAGACCATATAAAAAATCGAATTGCCAGTACTATTAAATACGCGTACCTCATTAATAATTACTTACAAGCTATCTTGTCTCCATTTGAATTTGGAGCGACCTCTAGGTCGGTGAAGTCCTCCAAACGAGCTATTTCCTTCAACTGCAGAATTTTGTTGAAGCACAATTTCGGATTGAAATGGAAGAACAGTTTTCCTCTTTCTATAACGAGCGTTCTATTTTTCGACCAGTCCCAGAGTTCTTGCAAGTTTTGATTATCCAGTATGATGAGCACGTATTTTTGGTTATCCAAGAAGTTGCCCCTTATCCTTTTGAGACTTTTCAGGAAGTTTAACGAGACTAACGAGAAGGATCGTACGATTTTGAGGTAGCCTTCTATCTCTTCGATCATACTGAGGCTTTCCTCAAGCTCTGCCACAACGTTCGCTGAAAGTAAGTAGAATGATTAGGAGCGGTTCGGGATAGTAAGTAGGGTGCGTCATCTATAATATTTTTTCTATTTGAAAAATCAACACGCTTTTTCGAGGTGAAATCGAATTTGATTGATATAAAATGTTCAATGACTTTTCCCAGAATAATCGGGTCTATGGCCGCAATTTCATTCCGAATATTGCGCTTTAGGTCTTGAATTGTCCGGGGACCATTCGCATACTTTTCCTTCCCTTTCCTTTCAAAAATCCCCAAAGAAAATAGTCAAGAGGTGTGAAATCGCACGATCTCCGGGGCCAACTGACATCTGAATTTCGTGAAATCATGCGGTCTTGAAATTTCGTGTGCAATAAGGCGATTGTTTGACGAGATGTGTGAGCCGTTGATCCGTCGTGATGAAACCAAAGATCGTCGGCACCAATACGATCCAACTGTATCCACAAAAAGTCTGTTAACATGCCGCGATAGCGTACCCCGTTGACGGTAATGACCTTTTCTTCGGCATCTTCAAAGAAGAATGGTCCAACGATGCCACCAGCCCATAATCCGCACTAAACAGTCACTTTTTCAGGATGGAAAGGTTGTTCATGATATTGGCGTGGGTTTTCAGCCCCCCGGAATCTGCAATATTGCTTATTTACGTACCCATTGAGGTGAAAATGGGCCTCATCAGAAAAGAACACTTTGGCCGAAAATCCGTCTTCTCTTTCCAGCATTGAATTAACAAAAACACGCCGCTGTTAATGGTCTGCCGGCTTCAATTCTTGTGTTAGTTGGATTTTGTATGGATGGAGGAGTAAATCAATGTGTAAAATCCGACGTAAAGTGGTCTCACTAATTCCCAATTGTTGCGAACGGTGCCTAGTCTTCTCGCACACTTTCACTCACTGCGGCTATGTTTTCACGAGTACGAGCTGGAAGAGCATGTTGGTATGGTCTGCGACCTTCAACTGAACCAGTTTCCTTAAAACTACTAACAATCCAACGAATTCCAGGCTCTGTAGGGCGTCCATGTGTTTCCAAAACTAGTGCGAAGTTTGCGAAAAGTATTTTCTATATTTCGACCGTTTTCGTAATAAATTTGGATAACCAACATACGTTGTTCTGTTGTAAACGAATCCATGACTATAAATGGCATACCTTTGACAGTTCATTTATGCATACCACATGACTTTTGACTCACATGGTAACACATAAACTTATAGGTTAAAAAAAGTAATAGATGGCGCACCCAGTACCAGAAACTCCAAACATATTCTAACGCCCTCGTAAAGCTGGGACCTTGAGCATCGAGGAGTCGCCTTGCAGAGTCGACTAGGCAACCTGTTACGCGACCGTGTGTGAGCGCTAGCGGCGGTCCAAAAAGGAATTTGGCCTAGATCTAAGAATAATCGAGGTCAGTCTGGAGACACTGCTGCTATCAAGATTACTTCCAGGGAAATTCGCAACTTGACCCGGAAAGCGCTAGGACACTTCTCAATGATTCGATAGGGGAATAAATACCCGACCAGATGGCGGAGGCAGTTAGTCACAGTCGAGACAGACAAACAATGCGTTCACCCAACATGGTTATAAATTGTCATTAGTATGTGTGTTCGTATTGCAACGTACACTGTTTTGTTTCTAGGGTGAAGTCACGCCGCTGGTGGTAAACAGGGCAGGTGCTGTGGTAAAAGGCGTAAATAACAAGAATCAACATAACTATCGATGTTATCTTGTAGATTATGTGACATAAAGCAATTTTAAGCGACCTACCAATAATAACCGCTAGTGTTTTGTTTAGATTTTTTCATCTTAAGCGACTCGGTTTATATCAACTTTCCTATGATGACGTCACGAACTGGCCTTTTACGACAGTTAAAAAAAGTTAAAAGTGAATAAAACGATGTCAGGTGGCAATATACGTAAAACTAACGAGTTTTTATTGAGTCACATATTGTTTTTTTTAGCAGAGTTTAAAAAGTAACATCACAGTAAGGTGTTTACTTATATTTGAACTATATGTATAATCGTTGACGTTGGACCAGAAAATAGTTTCGTGAAGCAGCAAATGACAAAATAATCAAGAGCATAACCAAGGAATAGCCGCGGTTTATCACAGTTCATCGCTTAAAATTGCTCATAGAAAATTAGAAGAAAATTTTTGCAGCGTTTCTTTTTTTTGATCATGTTGAATGGTATAAGGGTATCGGTATCAAACCCTTTTGATTTTCTTTTGCGGACACGCCAGTCGAAAGCGACACATATGATATGGTGGTAATGTAACAGCGCTTTCTTTTCTACTTTTTTTTATCACTTCACGAGCCTCTCTCAACCTTTTCGCTAGCATATCACTAAAAACTGAGCCTGAACCTAAACAACTTTTAACCACATGTTGCTCTATTGTCCTCCTGAAGGAATGAGCTCAATCGTGATCGTGTGAACACCACGACCCTCGTTGATTCACTCAAAAAAAGTTTTCTTCTCGATTTCGTTGGCTGCGTGCACATTGCATCCCCTTCTAGGATATTTCGTCCATTTGCGTCTTATAACGCTCTAATTCAAACTAAATGAAATATATATTAAATTCACATAGTCAGAAAGTACTTACTTCCTCTTCTTATTTGAATTTCTAAGGAACCTCTTATATGAGTACAGCCTCTTAATTGCTTTGCTATTGTAATACTGTCTATATTAATACCATCGCAGTATTTTTCACATCGTCCTGGAAAAAAAAACAAAATTCAGGTCAGAATTAGTAATCGCGTAATCCAGAGTTACTTGAAACACGTTAGGCGCGCGTTCAGGGAATGACAGCACTGTAGCACTTTTCGGCTGTGTATATTAAAATCCTAATAGATTCTACCGCTGCAAAAAAGCCAATAACATAAGGCGTTGTAGCATGATCGTCAATTTTCTGTATGACTTTTTTGCTACAAGGACAACAATTTGTCTATTATAGGTTTACTTACCGTCACATGGTACGCAAGTGTAGCCATCACTTTTGTGATTGACTGGGCAGTGAAGGAGACACGAGTTATTGAAAACTTTATACGGATGCTCGCCCTCATTGTTTACCGGTTGGTAGTCAATTGGCTTTTTCATACCTATACATTCCTCCTTAGTGACACAGCGGCGATCCAAATACTAAAAAAAAATATATATATATAACTAATCAAAAATTGAAAGAAAGTAATGTAACGAAAAAGGTTCATGAAACATTATTTTTTTCACAAGTTAGTCCCTTTAAGTACAACATGTACAATAAGAGTTAAATGGATCAAGTCAGTCAAACAAGCCCATGCATTTAATCCCCAATCCCTACCAATTTCACAACGTTGCGATCTGGAAATTCAAATGAAATAATTTATTAAAAAACAGATTCGTATTCCTATATAAAAGTACCTTATAATAATTTGCAGGGCACTCCTTCACACACTCTTTCCTATCGTCGAATAGCAACGTTAGGTGCCTGCACACAGTGCACTGACTTCTATTATAACTACTGCATCCTCCCAGACATTCTGAACTACAGCACTTTCCGTTGTTATCACACGCTGTACAGTTCGACCTGAATATCTTTTGCAGATGATGCCTGTTCCAACAGAGATGCCTGAAAGACAAAAATCAGATTGAGACATTTTAGTCCATTCAGAGATACAACGGATATCCAGGGGTGGGAAGCTGTTCTCGAATCTCGCTTTCAACATCGAATGCTTCTGCAAATTGTTGTCCTTTTTTATATATACTAAAGCAGCCACGCAGGCAGAAGGCTAAATGTCGGCTGCTATGAAATTTTGTTGAACTGTCTAAGGTTAGTAGAATTGGGAAAAGCTTCCTCTTGGAGATTGTTCCACAATCTCGACACCCTCGGTACAAAGGAGCGGTCGTATCGGCCAGTTCTGGATGTACGACGTTCGACACGGTTAGAATGGGATATATTCAGTACATACTCCCGCTTTCGACAATGGAAGTTTGTTTTTGTGATTTATGTCATCGCTTTTACAAATAACGAAGAGTATTTTTTGCAAATGTCTACTTTATTGTTGTATGGCCTTGGCTTCGCCAGGTTCTGTCGATTGAAAATCATCGATTCCGAGATTCGAAAGGTCCCCAAAAATCCAGACACTTCCAGGAAATTTGATTCAGACTTAGTTCGGCAACTATCTTCACATCTGCTCGGAAAAATATTCTGATTCGATTTTTTGCACAATCTTATTTTAAAAAAAGCTCGTTTAGCAAATTTGCATGTTTCCAGACCTAGAACTGCGTCAAAATTCCAGAAATGGTTTTAGATTTTTTGGGCCGTCCTGAACCAAAAAGGTTCATAAGACACAGGGTGTCCGCAAAGTTGGGGTTTTCCTTTACACGACGTGTAGATCTTGAAAACATAAGCAATTTTTCTTAGTACCATATACACCAATGTCTTAAGGGAACCGAGATAAAGGGCTCTGCAACATCAAAAATATCTGAATACCGTCCTGTAGCCGCGACCCGCGACATCCCCGAGTGGTACTAGGACACTAGCTCAACCCGACGACAGAACTGGGTCGGGGTCAGTGTGTCAGGTCAGTATGCAACCTTCAACCGACGGTTACGGTCACGCGTGTAGAGGTAAACGAACCCGTATAATCGATTGCGTTTCAAAAAACAACAAGCACTAGAGACGTGGCTAGAGACGTGCAAGTATCAAAAACTAAAGTGTGGCAAACGCTGCGTGAAGAGCGCTGTATCCGTTTCACGTCCAACGTGTACAAGCCCTTCAACCTGACGATTTTCCAGCAAGAGTGCGGTTTTGTGAGTGTTTGTTGCATCAACATGACAATAATCCGGACTTTTTGAAGTGCATATTGGTGACAGACGAATCTACGTTCACGCGTAATAGGGTGAATAACTTTCGCAACACTCATGTTTGGTCAGTAGAAAATCCGCACGCTGTCCGTGGGGCACATTTTCAACAAACATTTTCGGTGAATGTTTGGGCTGGCATGGTGAACGGTATGCTCATTGGACCATTTATTCTCCCAAATCGATTGGACGGGATGCAATACCTAGACTTTTTACGCAACATTTTGCCTTCCTTGTTAGAAGATGTGCCATTAAGTGTAAGACAATCAATGTGGTTTCTGCACGATGGTGCACCGCCCCATTTTAGACGCGAAGTGCGTGAGTTTTTGAATGAATTATTTCCGAATAGGTGGATCGGACGTAATGGACGCGTAGCGTGGCCTCCAGACTTAACACCGTGTGATTTTTTTCTTTGGGGAGAAATGAAACGCTTAGTGTACAAAACCGAAGTGCATACAGTTGACGAACTTCGTCTCAGAATTGAACAAGCTGGTGCTTTCATTCGGGGGAGGGACTGCATTCGCAAAGCCTGCACCGATGCTTGGTTACGTCGTGCACGCACCTGTGTTTTTGAATCAAACGGCGATAACTTCGAACAATACCTATAAAGTACGTTTACCTAAAAACTGAAAACGCAGCAACGCCGTCATATTTGATACCTCTGTTCGTGGTCTGCACCACCGCCGGCGTCTGCTCGGTAGCGCATCAGCTGATTTCATTTTGTGTTGGAGCGGTATGATTTCGGGCAGAGACGTACTTAGCCCTTCTCGTCAACTGGAGAGTGAGTACTTTTTCCTTTATTTTTTTTTACTTGGTTGCCCTCGTTTCACTACACATTACCTTTGTTATTTCAAGGGTAGTTGTTTCTGAAAAGGAAAACCCCAACTTTGCGGACACCCTGTATTTGAAAAAGGGTAAAATATGCCATTTTCGACCACTAAAAACAATATGAAAAAACGAAAGCTTTAATGTTACTAAAGTCTCCTGACATTCTACAAACATCCCTTAATAAAATCCCAAAGCATTTTTGGGGGTATTGTAATTGCAAACCTTTGTGTTTTAAATGGTAATCAGGGGCGCGCCCTGTATGAGCGAGCTCTCAACATTTTTGTGACTAAGTACGAGGGCAGTCCGATAAGTACTACAAAAAACGAAAATTTTGGAAATGTGATGATTTATTTTTCAACATAGTCGCCTGTTAGCTCGATACAGTTGACCCAGCGATGCCACAACTTCTTTAACCCGTCTAAAAATTACGTTTTCTGGAGATCTGCAAAGTAGGCCTCGTATAAATAAAAATTAATATGAATTTGAATGTTGTATAAAATTCAATTCCTGTTGGCATTATATCTTCCATTTTGCTAGGATCGCTAGTGTCTCTACTTATTTGTTGTTTTTTTTTTAAGTAACAATCGTTTTATAAGGAGTCAAAGAAACTTTAAAGCGTAAATTGTATCACAAACTAAAATATGAACATTTTTTATTGTCTATCTGGTATCCCTACCTATCCCGCGACCTCTCCTTATCAAGACCCACAGCAGCCGACCTGGGACACACCGCATTCAATACATCTCCCACCAGTTCATCACTTGAACAAATCGGGCACTCGTTCTCCGGTTTCAAGCTCTTGATCAAGTTCTTGCCCCTTTGATCATGGATAATCCTATCCCAATCTACTGTATGAACGAAACACAGCGATGGATTTTTATCGATGTAGACGTTTCCGCGCATGATATCTGTGAGGGAGTGAAGGCCGATCTCCTGCAGTGAGGTCATCTCGAACACCACGAAAGCGTACACGTCTTCGAACAAGGCTTGACCTGTAACAAGATGATAATCTATCAGTCAAGACCTGTTAAGGGTAGAATTGAAGAAACATACAGAAAAGTGGGAGAAAGTCTCAATAATGCACAATGGAAAGCAAGGGAATCGGGCTATATAAATGTTGTACTTCAAGACTCAAAATAAGTGTATTGGCCATTATTTACCTCTATGCAAAAATGCTTCGTTTGTCTGTTAGAGTGTTTTCTTTTTAAGACACATTTTTTCAGATATCTTTGGAACCGATAGTCCGATTTGAATGAAACATGTTTTGGTAGACGTCATAATATTTGACTTTCAAAAAAAGCTATAAAGGGTTTGAGAAGGGTGAAAGCTACCTCCAGCCCTATATAAATTCTAGCAGATTTTATTGGAAACTCTTCCAAATACTTTTTTTATTTCAAATACCCTTTTATTTACTTCATCTTTTGTCTCTTATAAAAACAGTTTTTGAGAAACAAATGTTTTTTGAATTGTTAAAATCTAGTTGGCATCTAGTTGGCGAAAATGTGGGGTGTTACGTCAGTCATACAGTTTTTTATGCATGATGGTTCTCCATCTCACGATGCACGTGCTCTAAGAAACTACTTGAACGAGACATTCGATGGTAGATGGATTGGTAGAGGTCAAGAAGCTCCTATTCAATAGCCACCTCGTTCGCCGGATCTAAACCCTTGCGATTTTTTATACGGGAAGCATTAAAAATAAAGGTATACGTGGTTCAGATAGACATCGCCAATCAACTATACAAGGTACTATGGGGCAAAAATGTTTTCTTACAAATTACAGGAATTATTTGCAACCACTTTATTGGCCCAATTTTCTTCAACAACAGTTGCCTTTGCTGCTTGATGATGTTCCGTTAGTAATAAGAAACAATATGTGGTACATGCATGATGGTGCAGCAGCGCATTTCAGTGTAGTGGTTCGTAATTATTTACAAAGTGTTTATCCAAATCGTTGGATTGGCCGCGGTGGGCTCCAAGAATGGCCAAGGTCCCCAGACTTTAACAGTTTAGATTTATTTTTGTGGGGCTATCTTAAGACACTAGTGTACACAAGTCCCATTAACACTGTAGAGGAATTCAGAGAAAGAATAGTTGCAGCTTGTGATAGAATAAAAAACACTCCAGGGATATTTCAATGAGTGCGCAATTCCATGAAAAGGAGGGCGGAAGCATGCATACTAAGTGAAGTGGGCCATTTTCAACAATTTTTGTAATCATTTCGTTGGTTTTAATGTTACGTTTAAGTTGTCAGTTGTTGTTCATTATCCCTAATGTATTTAATTTTAGGCAATAGAACGGTTTTTATTTTTTTACTCAAAAATGGCACATGGAAATGGAAGAAAAACAATTCAAGAGAAATCATTTCTTTTAAATTGAACGGGGAATTCAAAAATAATTTTTATTTGGCAATCAACCATTGGCATACCATTTTTTTCTTAAAAAATATCGAAGTCAATACCCGTACGCACGCCACAGTTAAAGCTAAAAATTATTTTTGCATTGAAAAATATGCAACTTTATTAACTTTCACTACGTACTAAATATCAGTGAAATATCTGAATCGGTTCTGAAAATATTAATTCATTTCCATTTTTTTTCCTAAAACTTCAACACCCCGAGTTTTTGAAAGGAAACATTTTTGGACCATAGTTTATAAAGCAAACTAACATTAATTTAGTTCACTAAACTGCTCAAAAAAAATTAAGGGAGCAAGGAAAAATGCAAAATTTTCGGAGATTTTTGACAGGCTGCATTTCGGTGAAAAATGGTCGTATCTAGACTTTAAAAAAGGCGTTTTCTAGGTTCCAGGTTCAATTTTGCTCTTTTGATTTCTTTCAAATTTTGACTAATCAGTCCGGAGAAACCACACAATGGATCGATGTGCCGCCGTGTACGGTTATTAGGGGTACATTGAGGTATAAAAAAACCTAAGTGCCCTTCTCATTAGCACTTCCGAAAATACGGTCGATTTTCAAAAATAAAGCAAAAAGTAACTTTTTGACTCCGCGCCAAACGTCCGTATGGAGATTTTAAAAAGAGGAAAAATGTTTTCAAACACGTGGACTAAAAAGAAAAAAAAAATACAACAAAATGTTCCTTGCGCTATCTGTTAGAATTGCGTAATAATCGTTGCTCCTAAAATTTGTCGGGTACAAAAACTAAAATCCTAGAGCTTCAAAGTGCTTTTTTAAATTCTAGATACGACCGAAAGTTTAACCTAATCAGTGAAAAATTTGCTTCCTTAATTTTTGAGAAGGGTATATTCTTGCCCCGTACTGTTACGTGCAGGAACATAAATGGTGATCATATTGGATACCTATTACGAAAGATTCGCAATATTGCCTGAATTAAATAAAATTGTAAAGTCAAATTTGTTTATCTTCGTTAACTACACTCAAAGAATTAATAAGATGCTTGAGAACCTCTTGATGCAACTCATTTTTTTCTGGAAAACTATCCGAGACAGCCTGCGTTTATAGTAGACAAAAAAGATTAAGTAAACCAAAAAATCTGCTACATAAAACAAAATCAGAGTCGTCGGGAAAGTTGCCAAAAAATTCTACTATACGCAAAGTTGGGGTTTTCCTTTTCAGAAACAACTACCCTTGAAATAACAAAGGTAATGTGTAGCGAAACGAGGGCGACCAAGTAAAAAAAGAATAAAGGAAAAAGTACTCACTCTCCAGTTGACGAGAAGGGCTAAGTACGTCTCTGCCCGAAATCATACCGCTCCAACAGAAAATGAAATCAGCTGATGCGCTACCGAGCAGACGCCGGCGGTGGTGCAGACCACGAACAGAGGTAACAAATAAGACGGCGTTGCCGCGTTTTCAGTTTCTAGGTAAACGTACTTTATAGGTATTGTTCGAAGTTATCGCCGTTTGATTCAAAAACACAGGTGCGTGCACGACGTAGCCAAGCATCGGTGCAGGAATGAGAATGGAGTCCCTCCCCCGAATGAAAGCACCAGCTTGTTCAATTCTGAGACGAAGTTCGTCAACCGTATGCACTTCAGTTTTGTACACTAAGCGTTTCATTTCTCCCCAAAGAAAAAAATCACATGGTGTTAAGTCTGGAAATCGCGGAGGCCACGCTACGGGTCCATTACGTCCGATCCACCTATTCGGAAATAATTCATTCAAAAACTCACGCACTTCGCGTCTAAAATTGGGCGGTGCACCATCGTGCAGAAACCACATTGATTGTCTTACACTTAATGGCACATCTTCTAACAAGGAAGGCAAAATGTTGCGTAAAAAGTCTAGGTATTGCATCCCGTAAAATCGATTTGGGAGAATAAATAGTCCAATGAGCATACCGTTCACCATGCCAGCTCAAACATTCACCGAAAATGTTTGTTGAAAATGTGCCCGACGGACAGCGTGCGGATTTTCTACTGACCAAACATGAGTGTTGCAAAAGTTATTCACCCCATTACGCGTGAAAATAGATTCGTCTGTCACCAATATGCACTTCAAAAAGTCCGGATTATTGTCATGTTGATGCAACAACCACTCACAAAAACCGCACTCTTGCTGCAAAATCGTCAGGATGAAGGGCTTGTACACGTTGGACGTGAAACGGATACAGCCCCTCTTCACGCAGCGTTTGCCACACTTTAGTTTTTGATACTTGCACATCTCTAGCCACGTCTCTAGTGCTTGTTGAGGGATTCTCGTCTACGCGATTCGTGGTTGTCTAGGCCTCCCACTGTGCCCACCTCGAAATTCCTCCAAATGGCCCGTATCCCTGACTCTCTGGACCAGGTACACAAATCTGCCTGGCCTTGGATGATGTCGTCTAGGGAAACGATCTGCATACACTCGCGACGCCTCTGTAGCATTTTGAAGACATTCGCCATACATTAACAACATATCAACGAGTTCATTATTGGTGTATGAGTGTGCCATTATTTTTTTTTTGAAACGCAATCGATTATACGGGTTCGTTTACCTCTACACGCGTGACCGTAACCGTCGGTTGAAGGTTGCATACTGACCTGACACACTGACCCCGACCCAGTTCTGTCGTCGGGTTGAGCTAGTGTCCTAGTACCACTCGAGGATGTCGCGGGTCGCGGCTACAGGACGGTATTCAGATATTTTTGATGTTGCAGAGCCCTTTATCTCGGTTCCCTTAAGACATTGGTGTATATGGTACTAAGAAAAATTGCTTATGTTTTCAAGATCTACAGGTCGTGTAAAGGAAAACCCCAACTTTGCGGACACCCTGTAATTTATGTACGAGTGGGGGTAGTTTTCACCCTTCTCGAACCCTTTACAGTTTTTCGTAAAAGTCAAATATCAGAACGTTTAACAAAACAAGTGTTCCTAATTTCATTCTCATATCGCGCTATCTGTTCTTAAAATATCTTAAAAAATGTGCTTTAAAAAGAAAACAGAATTTTTTAGTAACGAGCTCCGGAAAACATTTTTTTCTCTCGAAAACTATGTGAGATGACCTAGTTTTATAAGAGACAAAAAATGAAGTGAATACAAGGATGTTTTAAATAAAAAAAAGCAAAGTCGTTGAGAGACTCGCGGGAAAATTTTGCTACAATTTATGTGGGGATGAGAGTAGTTTTCACCCTTCTCGAACCCTTTACAGTTTTTCGTAAAAGTCAAATATCAGAACGTTTAACAAAACATGTGTTCCTAATTTCATTCTCATATCGCGCTATCTGTTCTTAAAATATCTTAAAAAATGTGCTTTAAAAAGAAAACAGAATTTTTTAGTAACGAGCTCCGGAAAACATTTTTTTCTCTCGAAAACTATGTGAGATGACCTAGTTTTATAAGAGACAAAAAATGAAGTGAATACAAGGATATTTTAAATAAAAAAAGCAAAGTCGTTGAGAGACTCGCGGGAAAATTTTGCTACAATTTATGTGGGGGGATGAGAGTAGTTTTCTCGAACCCTTTCAGGTTTTTTTGTATTTGTCAAATATTAGGACGTCTAGTAAAATACATGTCTTTCGACGTACTTTTATATAGAGGTAATTCATTTCTCATCGATTCATTTTGAGTCTAAAAATACGTGGTACTTCTAAATATTCAATTCGTGGCGGTTCAAGTATACAAAACAGAAATAATATAGCTTGCTACTTACCTCTGATCACCGACAGATTAGGAAATAGCTGACCGACGCTGCGAAGACCGTTGACGCGGTACAACAGGAAGTAGTCTGTGATCTCGGTGAGTTTCGGGAACTGGAGTTTCATCAGTTCGGTCTCGTTGACGTTGTCGAAGAGCAGGATGGAGAGGAAGCCTTCGATAACCTCACAGTCCCTGAGAATCTCAAGGTCGCGGACTGAGTTGCGGATGTCCGTGCTCTTGCAGACTGAAACAAAGAAAATTAAATTTGAGGGGGTGTCGCAGAAGACGAAGTCAGGACAAGTCATAGTTATCCGAAAAATATAAAAAATCTAATTCGGGTACACCCTGCGATGATCATTTCGATCAATCATCAATATCAAAACAACTTAAATGTTCACGAACTTGACGTAAAAACTTCTTGATTGACATTGTTAATGTCAAATAATTGACTTGTGCTTGACTTAATTTCAAGCCGTGTCATGTAGCTTGAAAATCAGGTCAAGTAATGAATCCCTAATGTGACCAACAAAAAATATTGAAGTGCAGTAAGTAGACTCGGAAAATGAGACTTTCCTTCAAAATAAGCAAAAAAAATCCATCACAGTCGTGATTTAAGAACCCAATTGATCCAAGAAAAAACTTTCATTTTGGGCTTAGATTTCACCATACCTTTTAATTTCCTTATAATTTTCATCGAACAACAAACTCATGGCTAACTAACGAAATAGTCAATCATACGAGTATTAGACGAAAATACCCATGGTTTGCGAAATAATTGTAAAGTCTGGTTTTATTGCTGCAAATTGTTCAAGGAGGTATTTAAAACATGGGTACAAAAATTTTGTGGGAAAAATTTTTATTCGACAACAAAGAATGAGAAAACGTGTTTTTTTTTTGGATTCAATCAAAAGTGTTGGCAGGAACAAAACAAACTATTCATATAAGATTTTTAGGTATTTATGAGACCTATAAAATGAGACCACACATAAAAAGATCCGACTTATAGCAAAAAAGTTATAACCGAAAATCGAGGCAAAATGCGGGTTTTGACTCTTGTTGGTAATGCGACGATGGTTTCTCGCGGATACTTGGAATTCTTCAAATTCGTAGAATTCCAATACAGTGTCCATATGAAAAAACAAAGTTGGTGATGGAAGTCGAAAAAAGAAATGTCGAATTACAAATATGACTACGTCGTCTGTAGAATAAGTAACAATAACAACCCGTCAATTTGTTTTGAAGTCTCATTTCAAATAAAGTCAGGAAAACATAAAGGTAATTTTGCGATAAATCTGGTATGCGTGATAAATCTGATAATTTCAAATTACTTGCCCAGGAAATTCTGCTTTTTTTGAAATAACTAAGCCTTGGCAATGTATGACGTATTATATATTCTGGGAATCAGAATATTAAAAACTTTGTTCATCTGTGCAAAAATCCAATCTGGAGTCCGTAAGAAAAAATAAAGTTGATGTTTTAGGACAAGACGAAACGTCACATTGAAATTCTAAGTATGCCTTCTTGTAGAGGAGAAAAAGTAACGATGTTAGTAAAATGACCCTAGGATAATTCGCTTTTTTCCATCCATCTCCGAAAATAAGCGATTTCGTATCTCTTGCAGTTTCCGAAATCCCAATTCGTCTAATTTCCTTTCTACTCGCAGCTAGCTGATTTTATATAAGTCGCAAAGTTCATTTGTGCCCTTTCATCTATTGCCACAGATTTAGAGTACAAAAATGGGACTCTTGAAACGTCTCCTCGATGTCAGGGAAAGACTGACAGCAGATCCATGATCTACGCACCCATGAAATACGAGCCCCTTCCCACTTCAGTTGGCCCAACTATTGAAATCTTAGTTTTTTTCTTATCAAACACAAATAATAAAAATGTAGCAGGTTTAAAATATTAACAATGACTATTTTGATAAAAAAATATAGTAAAAAATACCAACTTTATCACTCCATAATCAAATTTGCAGCATAAAAATACATGTTGCAGTCACAGCATATCAACCTATTTTCATTTCAATGCAAAATAAGTCTATAACGCATAGGTGGCCGTGAAAAATAAAAGCCATGACAATTGTTTTTATTAATCACAGCTGTCAGAATACGTTTAAAATAGTTTTGGGTAGCTAAGGTTTTCAAAATGGGTAGAGGAAAGGTTATTAGTGAGAAAATTCGGTTACTGATAATAAAAATTTTTAATTCTGGGAAATCAAACTCAGAAATTGCAACTTTGTTAGACTTATCGCGGTACAGTGAATATTGAGCCACGATATGCGAAAAAAAGTAATATCACAAATACCGACCGAAGAGCATTAAGAAGAATAATCGTGAAAAACAGACGTGCCAATTATTTACAATTAAGTGCTCTGTGGAGTGACGCTGTTGGAAGGAGAATTTCGAGGTCCACAACTCATAGAGAGGCCCACAAACTGGGATTTAGCACTTGCAAGGTAAGTTTTCTTATAAAAAAAAGTTAATTAAAAACCCTAAAGTTGCACAACTTGTTTATAGGCCAAAGAAAAGCCACTGTTAACTCCACTGCAAAAGAAAAATCGGCTTAGATGGGCTAAAGAACAGACAATGGACACCTCAACAATGGTGTGCAATACAATGGAGTGATGAGGCCCGATTCGAAGTTTGTGTTGGTGACAGGCGCAGTAGAGTTATTCGCAAAAAAAATGAAGCATTCCATGTTGGCTGTCTGAAGAGAAAAGTGATATTTCCAGCATCCATTATGGTCTGGGGCAGTATGTCATCAAAAGGAGTAGGAAAACTTCATTTTATTGATGGAAATGTGGATACAAACAAACACAGGTATTTGGCAATTTTAGAAGAATCGCTTTTACCAGTGATGGAAGAATGTTTGACATCCGGCCAAGATTTTGTGTTTCAGCAAGATGGTGCAGCGTGCCATACCTCAAAGAGGCTATAAAATGATTGGAAGAAAATAATGTACCACTTTTGAAATGGGTTTCTAGCAGTCCAGATCTGTCACCTATTGAAACTTTGTGGCCCGAGATGAAAAAGGTTCTACGACAACATCCTGCTCGTAGAATCGCCGAACTGAGACGAAAGCTTCAAGAAATATGGGATTGTTTTACACCAAATTATTGCCAAAACCGGGTTAACACTACGCCCCAAAGACAAAGAATTTCAGACGTAATAAAAAATAAAGGTGATGTTACCCAATGGTAATCTTTCAATTGTTGCTTTGTTAACTTCGCGCATTTATTCGCACATTGTTTATTTGTTCAGATGTTCTATTAGTTATAGGTCTAAGTGATTTCAAATATGTATTTTTTACGACTAGAGTGCATATAAAATGTTTTTGAGAAAATAAATTGTTTTAGAAGTAAATAGTTTCGTCATGTTTGGTTTATAAAGGCATATTTTGGTACAAATCTTGAAGTGGGCCAACTGAAGTAGGAAGGGGCTCGTATAAGTATTTTTTTAAAATGAACATTAGCTTGCAAAGTGCCTGGCCACAGTGCACTACATACCTATTATACGCCTGTTGAAACATCTTACATATTTCCATCTAATAAATGTAGGCCAAAATAACAGCAAAATAAGGATATGTACATTCAGAAAAGATCCGTAATGAGCGCAGCATGTCGTCAACACCTTGTTTACAACAGCTGGTGGCGTCATTCCTCGGCGGAAAATACACGAGACAGCATTGTAGAAATAACTGGATGATTTTATTTTATTGTACCTTAATCACGCGTTATTTATTCAACCGAAATCTTTATGCAAAACACAATATGCAAATTTGCAGCCTTGTGCGTTCAACATGCGCTTATTAATTTCATTCATTAAAAAAGTACTCTCCTCTTAACAGCCGGGTTAATGGATCGCTTGTGTGTGTTTTTCTTAAATGTGCATTCATTTATTATGCTTCAAATACGTACAGTAATGGACAAAAGTATATAGACAAATATGAATATTTACCTAAATATCTTTAGAGAACGAATTCATACTTCATTGCTCCATAAACAAAACAGCTTTAGAAAACGAATTCATACTTCATGGCTGCCATAAACAAATGGGTTATTAGTAGAAAAACTAAATTCCTTGTGTTTACATTATATGCAGTGAACACAATACAAGTCTGAATATAAGCACTTTTTTATGAGGGACAAAAATATGTAGACAAATTCTTTTCAACACTAGTTTAGTACAGTTTCGTGTCAGAAGAGTATTAGTTTGTGTTCATCAAGTATTGTAGAATAATTTGAGTGATTTTAAGACCATGCCGCGTGGTCCAGAAATTTCTTTCGATGTGAAAACTAAGATCATTGAGTTATACAAAGATGGTCAACGTCAAGTCGACATTGCCAAAAATTTGAAGCTGAAATTAATTTTCTATGAATATACCCGATCTTTTTGATTTCAAATATATCACGCTATTGAACCGATTTTGGTGAAATTTTGCAAAAATAGCTAATTTACCTAGGACAGCTAAACGGTTAAATAATCCATAACTTTTTTGTAATCCAGCAAAACCAACAAAAGCCAATTATTATAGGTTGAACCTCTATTTCTTTTTCGATAAACATTTAATATATTCAAGTATCTTATTTCTATCAGTTTATGTGACAAAAAATACAAAATTATAAGACAAGTTGATTTCACAAACATTTTACAAAATAGGGCCTAGAATTGAATTAAAAATGTTTTGGGAACTCAAGAGTTCCGGAGCTAGATTCACTTTTTTATTCCTCTGTATTTTATCGAGCGCAACTCACTGTAACTTATACTTTGAATTTATTATTTCATAGAAAAAAGAACAATAAATGATATAAATAAAAGGAAAACTTAATGTTATGCACCCTGTTTACTTATTTCGGTAATTTTTCAATGATGTGGTTCTGCCAACTGATGTACAACATATACTCAGTATATATTTTTATTTTCACATATGAAAAGGCATCGATCCATACTATCTGCCGTTTCACCATGTCCATTTCCTCATGGAACACACTGTACATAACAAATTTTGAGAGAAAAAAGGCCAGAAATGTCCAAACAGCAGGACTTATTACAGGATTAAAGACTTCTTAAAAATAAAGAATTTTCCCTGGCAAAAAGGTATTTGTGAAAAAATAAAGTAAAGAAACTTTTTTTTCTCAAACGCCTTGAAGAATCTTTATCAAAAATTTGTACTTGCTTATCCAACCTTCAAAATGAGTTAAACAGTTTTTTGTCTTGCTATTCCCTCTTATATTAAGCCTATGGGAATTTATGGAAATGATTGTACACAATCTGTACGTCAATGATTTAGCTATGATAAAAAAACTCCCAATGATATACCTAAACAACACAATGGTGTCTTACGCGTAAATGCAACAACTGTGAAAATACCAAACCCCACTTTTAAAAAATAGTTTGGAAATGATGCCTCACAGTATTTTCAGTAGATTTGTTGAATCCATCCTTAATATATAGTTTCATCTTTTTCACACATTGTCATTCCCGTATACAGGTCATCATTCCCGGGTCACTATTTTTTCCAAAAACATCAAATAAATCGAAAGTTAGCGAATACTTAGCCACAGTGCCTATGAACCTTTTTCTGTACATATTCAAGTAATTATTGATATGATAATTTATGTTATTTGACTTGTCGAATTACCTTTGAATTTACTCAGTCCTCGTACAATCACCCTGTGTACGATATATATTTAGATGTGAGCTTTGTCTTACAGTAACACAAAGTCACACAAAACATATTATAGTAGTATATTTCAGGAAATGAATTACAGTAGTTAAAAGCGTAGAATCGCCAAGTCGCGGCAAAAAAAAAACTAGACAAAACTCAAATTTAACACTTCTAATTCGCTACGTTATAAATAATCCGTTATAAATACAATAAGCCAAAAATCGCCTACTCAAAAATGATTCGGTGTATAATATCCAAAACAGTATGATACGAATCTTTAAGTCTAAGTCGCATGTCCCTTTTATCAACAGCTTGTCTAGTATTCTCAATACTTTTCGTCCGATTCGTGTTTTGTAAAGAGATAGCTGAAAAACAATGTTACGAGTTTACTTTTTGTGCATTTTTATGCATTTTTTTTTTGTCAATCGAAACTTAACAAAGAATAATTGTATGTGAATATTCAACTCTTACGGAAGAATTGAACGGGTGATTACTTATTTTCTTATCACTTTTTCTCTTAGAAAACTCTTTTTCTTAAAACCTCATTTTTAGGGTTGACGTTACGATGGACGAGAAAATGCACGAGAATATAAATTAAAAAAGAAACTGTTAACATACGTTTTTCAGTCATCTCTATACACAACATGAATCAGACGAAAATTATTAAGAGAGGCTGTGGAAAAGAAGGGACACGCGACGTTAATTATCCTTATAATTCAATCCTAGAAATCACCGATTCTACTGGAATGTTCTTTATACGGTTATTGAATTATACTAAGTGACATATAAATCCGAACACCCAGTTTAAATGGTTTTATTTTAATAAAATTTTGTATAAGTACTTAATGAAGCATAATAAGTAAATGATAAAAATTTCAAAATGATTGCACTGCTTTAAAGCCCTTTGACCTTTAATAATGTGTGGATGCACCCTGATGTGCTACGCATTCTCCAACGCGCCTAGGCATGCTTCTGATCAGGTGGTCAATGTCCTCCTGTGGTATCTCATTCCAGGCAACCACCAACTCCTCTCGAAGTGCTTCTAGAGTCTGAGGAGGACGTTGCAAATTGAGCAATCTCCTACCCATCATATCCCACACGTGCTCAATTGGGGATAAGTCGGGAGATCTTGGTGGCCATGGTAACAATGTGACATCATTATGTTGAAAGAAGTCTATTGTGACTCTTGCAACATGTGGTCGGGCATTATCTTGTTGGAAAGTTGGATCTGCCAGGGTGTCAAGATAGGGTAAAAGATGGGGTTCTGGAACTTCGTGGATATAACGCTGCGCGTTCATGTTACCTCTGATGAAGATTAAAGCTGGAACCATAAGCTATAGCACCTCAAACCATAACTCCAACAGTGTGATGAACATGTCTTTCAACAAAAAACTGTGGATTCCTCCTTTCACCACGTCGCCTTCTAACCCTGGCACGACCATCGTGCATGCCTAAACAAAATCGACACTCGTCACTAAAGACAATACTGTTCCATTCCTGATCCCAGAGTGACCGTTGTCTGCACCACTCAAGGCGATTACGTCGGTGTTCTCGAGTTAAAGGGAGGACCCAGTGTGGCCGGTTTGAAAACAAGCCAAAACTTCTCATTCGTCGGTAAACACTTCGCATGCCAATAGGTCTTCCGTGTTCTGCAAACCGTTCATTTGCAATGGACCTGGTAGTGGAGAAACGGTCCTTTAAGGCCAATAATCTTAGGCGGCGATCTTCACGGTCTGTTGTCCTACGGCGGCGTCCAGTGCCGCTTGCTCTTAGCGTACGGCCTTCTCGAAGCCATGCCTGACAACACCTAACCACAGTGTCTACACTTCTTTGCACTCTAACTGCAATTGCCCGAAAAGAAAGTTCAGCTTCCCGAAGTCCCACTATACGGCCCCTATCAAACTCACTAAGTTGACGAAATCGTACAGGTCTCCGTAGTCTAGGCATCGTAACCGATCGTAAAGGATGTCAAGAACCAAAATCCGCCAACGTTGATTCTTTACTGCGGCTGAAATATTCATTTTTAGAGCATTAGTGAATTAAAAAAAAAAACAGTATAAAAACCGGAATGTCCAACTGATAAGGCTGAAAATTTGTTCACTTGTTATTTACAGTAAGATAAATACATTCACCAACTTTTATTAAAATAAAACCATTTGAACTAGGTGTTCGGATTTATATGTCACTTAGTATATTAAATGATCAACACATTGACCGCTTTATGTGAACTTATTTTTATTTTGATATAATATTTTTGACAATAGATAAAATAACGGTTCAGCCTATTGTGCCTACATTAACTGGACTAATTCTTCACTGTTAGTTTTTCTTCAAAGCTACATCATTAGGCAGCATATCATGTAAAGCTGACTGAGTAATAACAAGACCGCTTTAGAAAAAGATAGAGCAGCCACAAAAGTAGCGATTTTCAACAAATTTTTAAAAATGGTGACAACTGAAAAACCGTGCACCATCGTAAAGGACATCAATAGTTTTTCTGATTATAAATCACCTATCACCTTCTTTCGTTTGATCGATGACTTTTGAGACACGCTGTATAAGTAGGGGACGCTCACCGTACGTCACTGAATTGTCGCAATTTCTACACGTGCGTTCGGGCTTAATTAATTTTAATCTTCAAAAAGTTTATCGTGCGGTAGTAGGTACGTAAACAAGGCTACCGATCGATTTTTTTGCTATAGTCCAAGTCCAGCATGAATAATTGACCTCAAGCGAAAACGAATTTAATTACATTAAGTAAGTAGTGGGTGTTTTTGTCAGTCGATTTGATTAATGTTTAATCAGTACTACAACCTTAACTTAGTTGATATTATTAGAGCACCTGATAAAAAATGGACAACAGTTATGTCAATCGATTGCTCCAAGGGATTTGACAAAGTAAATCACGAGTTGTTAATAGCGAAATTGTAGTATTATGACATAAATCCAATTGCATTGAACTCTTTTCGTAATTATACGAGGTTTGTTCGAAAAGTATCGCAAATTCTGAATTTTCGCGGGCTGCATATGTTCGATTTTCGATCTTTTTGTGGCGTTGTCGTGGTACTCATGATCCTCACTAATGTTGACATTATCGGCCATTTTGAATGTTCAGTCAGTTTTTGACAGCTATTGGGCGTGGACGTGTTTTAGCTTGTCTCCGATTTTAGTCTATTCCAAAAAATGGATCAAAGAATTTGAATTAAATATTGTGTAAAAAAACAAATTGAAGTCCGAGGACATATTCCAAATGTGGACTACGGTGAAGCTACTTTGGACAAAAGCAACGTTTATCGGTGGTACAAAATGCTCTCAGAGTGCCGAGAAGATGTGAGCGACGAAAAGCGTTCCGGAAGCCCGAGCACGTCAACAACAGATGAAAACATTGATGAGTTCTTGTCGCAGGGTAGACCGGTCAATAAGGAATATAACCTTCAAGTAATGCGCAACTTGCGAGAAGCAATCCGCCAGAAACGCCCTGATTTGTGGAAGAACAAAAATTGGCTTTTCACCATGATAATGCCTCTGCTCATGAATCGTTACTTGTGCGCGAATTTTTGACCAAAAACAACACTCCAATAATGCCTCACCCACCGTATTCGCCAGAGCTGGCCCCTGTGACTTTTTCTTGTTCAGAAATTGAAGAGGCCCAAGAAAGTACGACGCACCGCCACGATTGAGGAGATAAAGACGGCATCGAAGAAGGAGGTGAACAAGTTCACAAAAAAATGATTTTTAAAATGCTTCGAGGATTGTAAAAAACGTTATCTCAAGTGCATAATGTCTGATGGGGACAAAATAGATATTCATGGGTAAATAAATAATTCTTGAAAAAACATGAAATTCGCGATACTTTTTGAACAAACCTCGTATACCAAATCGGTCGTCGTGTGTATCAGTTGATAACAATAAATCTAGTTTATAATTCTAGAGTACCTCAAGTGTCTGTTTTGGGTCCTTTGTTGTTTTCGATATATGTTGCGGATCGAGTGCGAGTTTCTGTGAACTCCAGTCTTTGGAGGGGGATACTCAACTTGATCACTATTTTGATGCTGATGATATAGAAATGGCGCAGGCATATACAGGGTGTCCCAGAAGACGACGTCAAGCCGAAACCGGGTGATAGGCAAAGTCATAACAGCTATCAGAAAAATATTTAAAAAAATTTTATGTAGGTGTTTTGAAAATTATAGGTCTTTGAAAAAGATATAGAAATTTCACACCCTACGGCAGTCTGTCAACTCCTGTTACTACGAATATTAACTTTTTTTGGATTTTATTTTTACAACGTAATGATGAATAATGAATCCTCAAACTGGTGTCTCAACCTTACTGCCAACTTTTCTCGTTCAGGAAAAATTGCCACTTATTTCCCAACCAAGTATTCCAAAGTAAAACTTTGCTCAACTTTAACTGGCTGTACTGGAAAAAAATGTACTACGAGAGTTTGGCAAGTAACCTTAAAAGTTGACGCATTTAATAAGGATTCCAAAATGGTATAACACTTAGAAGATTACTCGTTAACTTATGCACAATTTTTATTTGAAGAAAAACTGATGAAAATTTTTCAAAATTTCCTAATTAAACAGCGATTATGAAAACGCACAAGGACCCTTAAGGACAACTGTTTGTACAACAGTGGGCGTCAAAATGCTGCTGATGATGATTTACCTTTACAGCAAATGCTCAAACTGTTTTCCTTCAGTCGCAATACACGCTCGACATCTTCTTAAAAAAGATCGGGTTATTAAACGAGCGAATCCACGGTAATTAACAAACTCAGCTGCTTCCAATAGTCTTTGCCGTAGCTCAGCTACATTTTGAATCTGCTTGAAATACACTTTTTCTTTTACAGTTCCCCAGTAAAAAAATCTAAAGGATTCAAATCAGGTGATCGGGCTGGCCACGGTATTGTACCAGACCGCCCTATCCATCTGCCTGGAAAGTTTTGATCGAGATACTCTCTCACTGAGAGTGCATAGTGCGCTGGGCAGCCATCATGCTGAAACCACGAGATTTATCTTCTCTCATCAAATGTGGGTTTGCTACGTGCCACTCGTGTAAGTTATGCAGGTTCATGTACCCATCTTTCTTAAATGTGGTCTCATCTGACCATAAAATTTTTTCAAAGAACCGTGGATCTTCCCTGTGTCTTTCTAACATTGTGCGACAAAAAGCAACTCGGGGCTCATAATCCCGGGGCAGAAGAGCTTGAACACGATGTACGTGGTATGGATGGAGCACGTTTTTTTTGCAAGATTCTATGGGCTGTACTTTTGGGCACACCTGTTTTTAGTTCTATTGCACGCACTGAAGTACTCGGGTCTTCTTCGACAGCTCCTAGCACCACGTCTTCGTAAGGAAGGAAAGATCTTCCCTCACCGTGTGATTGGTTTGGTAGTTGGCCCTCTGAGAACAGTAAGCGGTGCACATTTGTAAACACTCGATGATCTGGATGACGAGCTGCATTCGGGTACCTCTCACAGTAAAGTCTCGCTGCAGCACTAGCGTTGCATCTGCATTCCCCATAAATGAGGTGCATGTTAGCATATTCTTGTACGGTATACACGGACATAGCGGCACTGCACAATCACACTATAGTCAACGCCAAACAAAGTGGCGTGCACGTCATCAAGGTTTAAAATTTACATTGTTGCCAAACTTTTTGTAAAATAATAAAATTTATTATTTACATATCTAGGTTTATAAGCAATATTAACCTCAAATAGAACAAAAATAATAGTATAATAAAATTATAGATCTGTACTTGCATAAACATTAAGTATGACAATTATTGATCAGATGACACTATGAAACTACCATATTTAATTGATAGCTTAAAGGTACTGAATAAAAATCCAAATGGGGTCCTCCAAATTTTATGCATGGTATTTATTTTACAGAATTCATACAGAAAAATGCATTCTAAAATTAGGTAAGCTACTGGTGTAAGCTTTTTCTGTACAATAAAGTTAGTCGGAGTTTCTTTCTTCAGCGCTGTCTGAATCTGAATCTTCATCACTCTCAAAGTTGATTATTAAAGGTTCGATGTCTGGTCGATCAAAAATTCGTTCTCTTTCATACCATTTAAAAATTTCTTGCTCAGTATGTCGAACACTATTTTTCCGTGGGTGACCGTTTGTAGAGCCTCGTTCCACATATCCAAACAGTCTTTTTCACTGTTACCATCTCTACCAATATGTCTGTTATAGTAACCTTTTGCTATGCCCCAAATTAACTCAATAGGGTTAAATATACAATGGTAAGGAGGCAGACGAAGAACTTTGTGCCCATGTTGTTCCGCCAATTCATCAATCACGTATATTTTAGGTGGTTTGTTTCTAAAAAAGCAGTTATTTTAAGAATAGGAATAAACAAAAGAAATATAAACTGTCGACCAAAATATATATAATTAAGAAGCATTATGTACCGAGCAACAATACTCAATAGCTCTGTTTTAAACATTGTGTTTAAAAATGGTATGTATTGATTTGTCAACCAGTCTTTATTTTTTTTTGTCCATGCATTGTTGGGCACTTTGTTCAATATCATGCTGTGATAAGGGGCGTTATCCAGTATAATCATAGATGGACTCTCCAATTTTTCTAATAACTGATGTTGAAACCATTTCAAAAAATTGTCCTGGTTCATCTCTCCATGGTAATCGCTCAATTTTGTTTTCGAAGAAAATATCGCTTCACTACCCTCAATAAACCCATTTTCATTTCCAGCATGTAATATAATGTATCTAAAATATATTAGTTTTAAATTTTATAGTGCAAATTGTGTAAAAGTACATACCTTTTACCATCTGTTTTAATAGCTTTCACGCTTTTTTGGTTTCCATTTTGCCAAGAGCGACCTATGGTCCCATTTTGAAATATCCAAGTTTCATCGAGGAAGACAGACTGGTATAAGGCCTCAACCTTGGCTTGATTGTATTGCCTTAGAAATTCCACCCTTTTCAAAGCTATACTTGGTAGTTCCATGAGCCCTCGTCGCGGATTGTCCTTAAGCCACTTAAATCCAAGATCTCTAAGCAACCGCCTTAAAGACGTGGCACTACCATCAAATAATGCCCTATCTCTTAATCGAGACCATAAAGTTTGTATCGTAACTTGTTCTTCTGAAACCATGTGTAATATGACATCATAATTTAGTTAACAAATTAATGCAAATTTCTGATAAGTTATTATAATAAGATCTTACTTTTGTGATACATATTATAGATCATTTCTCGAATGGCACTTGTATCCAATGTCGCTGTGTTGGTTACACGTTTAATATAACTCCGCTTTTTCTTGGGCGATTCTAAATTTGCATCACTTTTCACACCCTCGGAAATACGACTAACTGTCCTTAAACTAATTTTTAAAGCAGCAGCAACACGCTACAAAAAATGAAATAAAATTTCACTATTATTAATATACATTACATATAATTATTAGTAACCTACCTCTTGAACAGCATTTAAAGGCAACAAAGGCCCGTTGTTGTCCCTTTCTTGCTCAAAGTAGTGCATTAACGAGGCCACGAGTTCCTTACACCGACTATTTAACTGTTTGGGCATCTTTATACGTATATACCAAAATTGCCTTTATCTACTCGTAAAATGAATAATTTTGTTTTGAAACAAACAGTTGTTGATTTACAGTATGCGGGGCCAAAGGATTTATAAAGATTTGAAATGCCACAAATTGATTCAGTGTCAAAATCAATACAAATGTCAGTTCCCAGTTTAAATAAGTTTCAAGGTGACAATGTGTCAACGCTGCGAAATCGGTTTAGTGCGTTTACATGTCGATAAGTGATTGGAGCGTTTGCAAAACATTTTATTTCGCATAATGCGTCTAAATTTATCAGAAAGCAACTTATGTGATATTTTAATAACAATGTTTATATGACTATTAACCATAATAAGAGAGTAATGACCATTTTACAATTTATATATCACATTAATATGAAACTGCAAGAGAGCAATTGTTTGTGATAGAAACCTAGGCATTAGGTCGGGGAATTTTTATCGTGATGACGTGCACGCCACTTTGTTTGGCGTTGACTATATCAAAGATAGTCTAAGGAAAGCAAATGTTGTTTTGAAGAGCAATTAAACAGTTCAAATCCAAATCACAAGCGATCAACAGTCCAGTTCACGAATCCAAAATTAGTAACAGTACGAAATCAACAAGCACGAACATGTAAAGATGCGCAGTAAACGAAGGAGTACTGATCGGTATCAAAGTGCAATAGCAAGTAAGTGATGTGCTTCATCCATACAACATACAGCGTGTTCAACCTCTCCTACCCCGGGATTATGAGCCCCGATTTGCTTTTTGTCGCACAATGTTAGAAAGACACAGGAAAGATCCACAGTTCTTTGAAAAAATTTTATGGTCGGATGAGACCACATTTAAGAAAGATGGGTACATGAACCTGCATAACTTACTCGAGTGGCACGTAGCAAACCCACATTTGATGAGAGAAGATAAATCTCAATATCGCTTCAAGATAAACCATTGGAGAGGAATTTTAAATGGTAAAATAATCGGTCCGTTTGAGTTCCCAGAGACTTTGACTGCTGAAGTTTATTTGGATTTTTTGAAAAATCATGTACAAAATTTATTGGTGGACGTGCCACTGAGTATTTACAGGGACATGTGGTTTCAGTATGATGGCTGCCCAGCGCACTATGCACTCTCAGTGAGAGAGTATCTCGATCAAAACTTTCAAGGCAGATGGATAAGGCGGTCTGGTACAATACCGTGGCCAGCCCGATCACCTGATTTGAATCCTTTAGATTTTTTTACTGGGGAACTGTAAAAGAAAAAGTGTATTTCAAGCCGATTCAAAATGTAGCTGAGCTACGGCAAAGACTATTGGAAGCAGCTGAGTTTGTTAATAACCGTGGATTCGCTCGTTTAATAACCCGATCTTTTTTAAGAAGATGTCGAGCGTGTATTGCGGCTGAAGGAAAACAGTTTGAGCATTTGCTGTAAAGGTAAATCATCATCAGCAGCATTTTGACGCCCACTGCTGTGCAACCAGTTATCCTTAAGGGTCCTTGTGCGTTTTCATAATCGCTGTTTAATTAGGAAATTTTGAAAAATTTTCGTCAGTTTTTTTTCAAATAAAAATTGTGCATAAGTTAACGAGTAATCTTCTAAGTGTTATACCATTTTGGAATCGTTATTAAATGCGCCAACTTTTAAGGTTACTTGCCAAACTCTCGTATTACATTTTTTCCAGTACAGCCAGTTAAAGTTGAGCAAAGTTTTACTTTGGAATACTTGTTGGGAAATAAGAGGCAATTTTTCCTGAACGAGAAAAGTTGGCAGTAAGGTTGAGACACCAGTTTGAAGATGCATTATTCATCATTACATTATAAAAATAAAATCCAAAAAAAGTTAATATTTGTAGTAACAGGAGTTGACAGACTGCCGTAGGGTGTGAAATTTCTATATCTTTTTGAAAGACCTATAATTTTCAAAACACTTACATAAATTTTTTTTAAATATTTTTCTGATAGCTGTTATGACTTTGCCTATCACCCGGTTTCGGCTTGACGTCGACTTCTGGGACACCCTGTATATAAACCGTGATACTCAAAAAGTGTATCAGTTTTCGAATAACTACAGCCTGTTAATAAATCCTAGTAAATCCAGCCTTTTATTTTTTTTCCAGGTGATAAAAGGGAAGTTAAAAGTCAACAATATGTTAAAATTGCATCTCAAAGACTATACCCGGTTGATGAGTTTAAAATTCTTGGCGTAATAATTGATTTTAAACTTATATTCACCAGACATGTCAAGAACCTTTTAA
This sequence comes from Acanthoscelides obtectus, assembly GCA_963669975.1. Classification (NCBI taxonomy): domain Eukaryota; kingdom Metazoa; phylum Arthropoda; class Insecta; order Coleoptera; family Chrysomelidae; genus Acanthoscelides; species Acanthoscelides obtectus. Next base: position 70,925,517 of record CAVLJG010000009.1, read on the forward strand.
AGAAAACATATTTGAGAGTGGAATCAATATATGCTAATAAAGCAATTTTTAATTTTACATGAAGGAAAAAATTTCAACTGTGATACTTTATATTATTGTGGCTAGATGTTATTACTAGAAATCAGATTCAAATTGTTCAAAATAATTATGCTAGGTTCATCCGCGGATTATGTCGCTTTGACAATGTTTCTGAGTACCTTATAAATTTCAACTGTACGAAAACAAAAAATATTGTCTAATATCATTCTTGTATTCATTCATAAATTAATACTAATATCAATGTACTTAAGAGAAAAGCTGATCTTTATGATACGTTAACTACTCCTATTCACTCTACAGCTTTATTTCAGCGTTCTTTCACTTTAAAAACATGTCCCTAAATTGCTTCAAGAGAAATCAATTCAATTGAAGAGAATGCTTAAATACATAGTTTAAAGATATTGCTCTTGTTTTTTGTTAATTTTTTTGCATTTGCAACTATTTTTTTTTCCGTACTGAATTATACAGTTTGAATAAAGACGTCTATAATTATTATTCTCTACAGTTGTGTCAAGCAGAGTAGTAGTATCACGATCTCTAAAGGTACGCGCCCATTGAGGGCAAGGGACACGAAGAGAAGCAAAATGCTTCCGGTGGAAACGACGACTCGTGTTTGACACGTGCAAATTACAAATCGTTTTATTACAAATGGCGACTAAAATGGGTAGCTAGCAGTAGGAAAAGGCAAATGCGCAGAAAACTCCCTTCTCTGTTTTTCAGTTATCACATCACAATAACATTCGCTCCCGGAAGACCCCACCAGAAATGCCCTTCTGGATCCGCTCTCTGTGAACGAAATTACAGCTTCGTTCAGTTTACACGTCTCTAACCTGACATTTTACGGTTAGACTCCTACTTAATTTTCACTGTTAATGGTTGGAGATTCCGGGCGATTTTCTCATCAAAACTGACGACTAACGTAACTGAAGACCTTGCAACCCTGACATGAGCCGCTTTCTAGTGCCTCATTTGTGTTATTCGGAGCTACCCACCACCTGTCAATACCATTCCAGTGCTCTAGAGTGTCATGCACCTGAGCTACTTATTTTTGAAATCCCCTACCCCCTCATGCACCACCGTTTTATTCGGTGTTATACGCTCCGAAATAGTGGGGATAACGAAAATGACAACGTGTCAAGGTTATTTTTGTATTTTTTTGCATTAAACTCACATAAAACCGATACCAGACAATGACCCAGAGTCACAAGGTACGTTTGAGATGTTTCTGAATAATAAAGGTCACAAGAGAGTGCAAGAATGCAGGTTCTTAGCGGCTTGTAGTTTGCTTCATCTATAACTAGACACTTTGAAAATAATGTTGAATGTCTACACTAACATATGAATTCGACACATTTATCCGGAAGCTGTACAATTAAAATGCAGACTAGTGACGTATTGCGCCATCATTCTAAAAACACGATCAGGCATCAATTGGATAGTGTGGCAGTGCTTCTGAAAATAAAGGCAAAATGTATTCACATTTTCATTGAGCGGCAGTGTGATACAAATTGTCAACGTCAAATAAGAAATAATTTTGAAAACGAAAAACTAGATTTCTATATATGTATCGGGTATTTTTATTAAATATGGTCCTTTACAATTTATTGGGACTAGTTTTTGAACACAGCATCTATAAAGTCGCCACCTTCATTGGCCAAAACAAAAGGTGCCCGTTTTGCTGCGTTTTCCATTACTTTTTCGAGCATCTCTGTTGGTATAGCGGCGATTACGGTACGAATGTTTACCTTGAGTTCTTCAATGGTCTGGGGCTTGCTGGCGTACACCTGACTTTTCAAATAACCCCACAAGAAGAAGTCCGGTAGGTTCAAATCTGGAGACCTGTGTGGCCAGTCAATGTCACCCCTTTTTGACATCAGACGTCCAGGGAATTTTCGTTGCAGAAACTCGATTGTTTCATTTGCAGTGTGGCATGTAGAAACCAGTAACCATCAAGACCTTTTCCACGCATTTGTGGGCAGACATAATGAGCTAACATCCACCGATATCGAGTTCCATTGACTGTTTCGATTTCTTTGAAGAAAAATGGCCCAATGATGGTTTTGGCGCAAACGCCGGCCCTAACAGTCACTTGCCGATCATGCAACGGCATTTCGTGTGTTAACTGCACCTCATACGTAAAAGTAAATCTCACATGTCAACTGCTAGAACTAGATTTTGCTGTTAATACCTCACTTGAAATTATGAGCTGCAAATTGGTCGCAAATAACCGCAACTTTTTAGTCATTGTTGTATATCGTCCGCCTCATTGCTCCATGAATCAATTCATCCAAGTTCTTGACAACATACTCTCATTTTTCACTCCACAGTATGAAAATATAGTGTTTCTTGGCGACATGAATGTTGATTTACTTAATCATAACGATATTCTTAGTAATTGTTTTGATTCCTATAACTTTACTCAAGTTATCAATGAGCCAACTAGAATCACGCAGTTCAGTTCTACATTGATAGATCCTATATTCATCAATGCTGGTGTAATGTTAAACAAATCTGGAACGCTAAATGCTGATATCATTTCAGATCATAGGTTGGTATATTGTGAACTTCTCGGGACTATTCCTAGACCAGAAGCAAAGTTTTTGACGTATAGAGATCTAAAAAATGTGAATATTGAGCTGCTTAAAGAACGATTAACAACTTTGCATTTGGATGATGTTTTCTATGTACAAGACATTGATACGAAAGTTTCAATTTTCACTGAGCGTTTGATTCACTTATATAATGAACTTGCCCCAATCAGGTCTGCACGCGTTACCAAAGCTGCTGCTCCTTGGTTGACATCAAATCTAACGCGTATACTTCGTTTGCGAGACAATGCGTTTCGGGCATATCAGGAAAATAAAACAGATCAAAATTGGCGGACGTATAAGGACCGTAGAAATTTTGCACTGGCCTCGATTCGCAGAGAAAAGAAGGCATATTTAACCCAGCTGGATATTTCGAACTCGGGAAAGCTGTGGAAAAATTTGAGAAGTATGAATATCTGTCAGCAGAAACGAATTGAGATTCCTGATAGTTTATCTGATCCAGAGGAAACTAATAATCATTTCCTCTCAAATTTTACATTCGACGATCACTCCAATAATGTAGTTAATAATACAGCCAATTTTTACTCCAACAACCGTTTTGATAATAATTTGACTCCTTTCACTCTTCATACAGTAACACAAGAAATCGTTCTTGATATCATTTTATCGATTAAATCGACTGCCACTAGGAGTGATGGATTGAATTCAATAATGATACGACTTTGTTTGCCTGAAACACTTGACCACATAACTCACATAGTAAATATGTGTTTAGAGAAGGGCTTTTTCCCAACAAGCTGGAAAGAAGCTGTCATCACACCTATTGCTAAAGTCACAAACCCAGCTGAATACCATGATCTTAGACCGATCAGCATTTTATGTTTTCTTTCTAAGATATTAGAAAAGATCGTCTATCTACAGCTTATTGAGTACCTTGAACTTAATCATATGTTTCCGATACATCAGTCTGGATTCCGCAAGAATCATAGTACTACAACTGCTTTGTTATATATAATTGATAACATAATCAGAAATTTGGATGATCGCATTGGTACAATATTGGTTATGCTTGATTTATCTAAAGCGTTTGATTCTGAGAACCACCGTATACTTTTGAGTAAGTTGAAGTACCTTGGTTTAGGTAATACTCTTATGTTCTTTGACTCTTACTTGTCTAATCGAACGCAAAAGGTGAAAACCAGTAAAGGTGTATCTGTGCCCAAGTATGTTCCTTCTGGAGTTCCACAGGGCTCGATCTTGGGACCTCTACTTTATTTGGTTTTCACGTTTGACTTGCATAACAGTCTTGAGCATTGCGCAATCCAAACTTATGCAGACGATACACAGTTAACATTTAATTTTGACTCTAGCAACTTCAATGAAATTTCTTATAAACTCAATGTCGACTTAGCTAATATTGATAATTTCTGCAAACGGCACTCACTGAAAATAAACCCTAGTAAATCGAATGCTATTGTCTTTAGTCCATATAATTTTCCAGTTAATGTTGTTGATCTAATCCAACTGTCTGTGAATCATACTGTCATACCCTTAGTTAACGAAGCAAAAAACCTGGGCGTTATTTTGGATAAAGACCTCCGTTTTAATCAGCACGTGAATGCCACCCTTAAATCCACATATATATCGTTAAAATTATTATATTCAAACCGGCACATTCTTAATTTCAAAACGCGGAAAAAACTTGTTGAGAGTCTTGTTATGTCTAAAATATTTTATTCGCTGGTTCTTTATTATCCTTGTATTGATTATAACACTAAATATAGACTGCAGAAAATCCAAAACAGTTGTTGTCGGTTCGTATATGGCCTCAGAAGGTATGATCACGTATCGTCTAAGACAAAAGAGCTAAAATGGCTAAAACTTGATAAACACTATACTTTCTCTTTGGGTGTATTTGTCCATAAATTGATTTCCACAAGGTCACCCATTTATCTTATGGACAAACTTGTACCTCGTGGTCAAGTCATTTCTAGAGCCCTACGACATAACCATCTCTTCGGTATGCCATTCCACAGAACATGTATATTCCGAAAATGTTTTACGTACAATGCTATCAGGACTTACAACTCTGTCAACCAGGTACTCAAGTCCAAAAGCTTACCTTTTACTTTTTAAAATTAAATACAAATCTGCTCTTTTGGAATTGCCTTTTTAAAAATCCCTGATGATTAGCCGACTGATGTTGTAGCTTTTGTAAATTTTCCATGCTTTATACATTCTGTAATTGTTCATTGTTTTCTTTTTATTTTTCTGTACTGTACTATTGTCCTTATTATTATTATTATTTTTTCACTTCGTTTTTGAGGTTAAGTGGTAGAGTAGCCAGGTGGCTAAACTTCGCCTCAATTCGAAGGTTTCAATCAAAAAAACATGGTCGTTGATGAACGGTATGTTGACGATCTCCCACTGTCCCGTACTCGAGAAAATTCGAAACCAAACGACGGATAGTGTATGGGCGTTGCGTTAACACAACTGAACGACGATTTTCAATGTACATTGTGACTATTTCGGCGCGTTGTTTCGGTGTAAAGCGATTCATGACTAAAACTGTAGTAAATTGACGTTCCATAAATACGTATAACCAAATAACTCGGTTGGTAAATAACAAAGTCATTCGATGTTTCAATACCGACATAAAAGATGGCGCACCCGGTACAACTCAGAATTCAAAAGCACTGAAAAGCGACTATGTGTATGTAGTATCGTTCCGCCTACCGGCGAGAAGTCCGAATTTGCAGTGGGAACTGGCCGCGGCGCCAAAAGAACGGCACGTGTAATGTTAATGTTTACTGTCGTCTAGCGATACGCTGTGTCGTACAGCACGTGTCGTGTGTGAATCACCGGTCCGTCAGCTGCACGACCAACTTTTATTACAGCCGTAACACAGAGAAGTACCTTTATAATGCAATTTAAAATTTACGATTGAACGTCAGGATATATGTTCTAACCTATCGGGATCCAGCTGAATACATGACGTAGCGTGGGAGATGCGTGACGTAGAATTGGGTCAGATCTGAACAACGAAGTCATACTAGGTAGAAGAAGCCGAGGAGTTGTTTATCTTCGAATTCTCATAGTATGCAGTGAGGACCAAAGTGCACTCGACATAAGTCAATTTTTTGACAGTCCTGTCAACGATACCGTAGAAAGAATCGATTTCGTCTATTAGTCATTGTCCGTCTGAGCGGTCCGTGGGACCTTCGCTCTTTGTTAAAGATCGTAGGTCAGTAGGTCTGTCAGGTCTGGTTGCCTTGCTATTGTTAACTGGTATTCGGTTATTTTAAATTAATCCAAAAATTAATTTAGGAATTTGTGTGTGGCAAAACTCGTAATTTTGGTTGGATCAAGAATTGCACGATTTGATTTTGATCACAGTGCGAGCCGCGGTCTTGTGTGCTTGCGAATTTGCTCGACTGCGTAGTCTACTGACTCACGCAACAGAGGGTTGCTGTGCGATTCCGCTTGACTATAACGTAACTGCGCCTTATGTTTGATGTAGTTCCTTAGATAAGGGATGTAGAGGTCTCTGTGAAGGGTCTCGTTGGAGACATACCATGGTGCGTTAGTGATGGTTCGCAAGGTTCTGTTCTGCAAAACCGTTAGATTACGCATATGCGTTTTGGCAAGAAAACACCATGCTGCACATGCTGGTCTGATAACCATCTTGTATCGCCGAACGTTGTTAATCAAACTTAACTTTGAGGATCTACATAGTAAAGGGTAGAGTTGCCGAAACGTAATTTGGAATTTAGTTTTTAACGCTTCAGTGTGATTCTGCCAGGTCATCCCCCTGTCAAGAGTGACACCGAGATACTTAGCAGAATTTCCCCATGGTATGCGAGCTTTATTCACTGGAACTTCAGGCGGGGCGCCGCTACGTTTTTTAGTACAATAGATAGTCTGCGTTTTAGAGTAATTAATTCTGATTAGCCACCGATCTGCCCATTCCAATACCTCATCCACCGCACTTTGTAACCTGTCGTGAACCAGATTCCCAGGACGCAACTAGGCCACCAGTGCAGTGTCATCAGCATATAGATAGACTTCACAGTCGCTAGGGCAAAGGACATCATGCGTGAAAAGTGACTAAAGGATTGGCCCTAGAACCGAACCCTGAGGGACGTCGGCCCTAATGGGCCGTACTGTCGACAAGAAATTATTAATTTTGATCCGAAATTTCCTACCTTCAAGGAAGGATGTTTTAGGAGCCAAAATGGAAAGCCCTTTTGAATTAGTTTATAGAGAAGGCTTTTGTGCCACACCTTGTCAAATGCCTTCGCGACATCCAGAAGCAAGATGCCAGTACTTTCGTTAAGGGTGAAGCCCCTGGTTACTCGCTCCACAAGCCTAACCGCCTGTAACTCCGTATTATGCTCAGACCGAAATCCAAATTGCACGTCAGGAATCACTATTTACTATTCGTCATTATTTGTCCGGTGGACCTTTGCTCTTAGTTAAAAGTCTCGTCGGTTTGTTAGTCTGTCAGGTCTGGCTACCCAGATACCAAACATGTTTAAGAGGAAGTCAACAATCACATGGTGATCTGACGAGAAATTCGCAAGGTGACGTAGAATCACCTTTTCAGCGAGCTTAGACGGAGCAGACAGCATGCTGATGGGACCATATTCCTGGGGAAATATCGAACCCACCTTCTTTGAATTCATTATAACTTCCGCAGTCTTCCACCCCGATGGAAAGTACTGGGGTCCTTAGCATGGAATTGATAATAGCCACGAGATAACTCAAGGACTTCCGTGAAAGCAGCTTCAGCGCCTTATTAGTGATTTGATCCTCTCCAGGTCTTTAATATGACCTTGAGGCTCTGCTGGTGTGCAATGCGGGATCTCGAGAGACGCCGCTGATGTGCTGTGCAACTCTTCAGCTAAAGAATCTTCCGAAAAAGAATCTTCTGAGGAAGAATCACCACTGACGCTGACGCCGTTGGCCCTAAAATATCGCCTGACGGATCTTACAATTTGTTGCTCCTCGTCGAGATCATTATTAAGATCATAGTTGGGAGAGAATTGTCGTTCCATAGCATCAGCGAAAACCTCGGCCTTGTCCTCTGTCCTGAAGACTATGCCCCCAGGACCGTGGATGTGCGGAAGTTGTTCTCGCTTTCCGTTTCTGAGCGACTTCGCCACTTTCCAGAGAGGAGTACTTGAATCAAGCATCCCAGCCAGAAAATCGTTCCATTGCTCATTGCGGAATTCATTTCTTACTTCATGAACAAGATTCGTCGCTCTGCGAATGTCATCAGGGTGACCAGACCTTTTCCCTTGCTTAATTGCAGCCTTTTTGTCAGAAATTTTCCCACCCAATGGGTGCTTAGGCCTTAGGCCTTCGTGGTAGTTCGAGTATAAAAAAAAAGAATGTCTGCAGGGATTTCGATTCCGGTGGTTTCAATTAAGGATGCACCGAGTACACCTTTTTCCAAAAGGATGTACCGGGTATTCGGTCAGATTTTAATACCGAGAAGGCCCGGTACTCGGTGGGGTGATTTGCTCTTTTTTTGGAAATGTCCTTTTATTCTAAGAACTCATTCACTTTACCTCAAAATTAATCCATTAGAAAGGAAACAGTTGTGCAGCTTAGACAATGTTTTGTGAGTGAAGCATTTAGTGTCTTTACGGCGTTTTGAATACGCACACCTAGGAATTTGTCACTCATTTCTGTTGGTCTGACTGTCCGTTAATCCTTGGCCGGTGTATAACTTGAGAAGTACCGCTCGTATTTTCAGAAAAATGTTTGTCGTGGTTAAAATTCTTAGTATACTTGTACGCTCCCAACCCCGGTAATTATATGCCCCTATTTCACACGTTATAGATATCCCGTACATTTGCTTTTAAAGCTTAGAGTGATATAGAAATGTTTTCGATCGTACTCCTGCTATCCAAGCTCACCGCCCGACGAACCGATCCGGCTGACTGGTCTATCCATACTGCAGCCCAAGAAACATACGAGGTCCGTAAATTAAGAGATGAGACTGGCAACGTAGCGTTCGATCTGGCAACACTGGAGACGACCTGGAGGGGATACGGAGAAATATTAGTGTTGCCAGATTTTTTGTTAAAAGTAGCGGAATTTTGCAATTTAGGAGGATATTTTTACTAGAAAAAAAAATTGAGTGCAGTTAGTAATCAAATCTAAATACAGGTATCTTTCCAATCGACATTGTTATTCAACGGAGACGCGTATAGATGGTAGTAGGTGGTAAGAACACAACCTGTGGAGTGTATTTCCAAAGTATGTCAAATAATTTTAACATTTGCCACATGGTAATGCAGATGTCGAGTGAACATTCTCATATATGGAGATAATCAAAACAAAGAAAAGGAATCGTATTTTACCTTCAACTATATACTTATCAAACACAAAAAAATGTTGCTGCTTAGTCTTCGACTTTGCTGAAAAACATTTTAAAAATATAATTTATACGCAAAGTTGGGGTTTTCCTTTACACGACGTGTAGATCTTGAAAACATAAGCAATTTTTCTTAGTACCATATACACCAATGTCTTAAGGGAACCGAGATAAAGGGCTCTGCAACATCAAAAATATCTGAATACCGTCCTGTAGCCGTGACTCGCGACATCCCCGAGTGGTACTAGGACACTAGCTCAACCCGACGACAGAACTGGGTCGGGGTCAGTGTGTCAGGTCAGTATGCCACCTTCAACCGACGGTTGCGGTCACGTGTGTAGAGGTAAACGAACCCGTATAATCGATTGCGTTTCAAAAAACAACAAGCACTAGAGACGTGGGTAGAGACGTGCAAGTAACAAAAACTCAAGTGTGGCAAACGCTGCGTGAAGAGGGGCTGTATCCGTTTCACGTCCAACGCGTACAAGCCCTTCAACCTGACGATTTTCCAGCAAGAGTGCGGTTTTGTGAGTGGTTGTTGCATCAACATGACAATAATCCTGACTTTTTGAAGTGCATATTGGTGACAGACGAATCTACGTTCACGCGTAATGGGGTAAATAACTTTCGCAACACTCATGTTTGGTCAGTAGAAAATCCGCACGCTGTCCGTCGGGCACATTTTCAACAAACATTTTCGGTGAATGTTTGGGCTGGCATGGTGAACGGTATGCTCATTGGACCATTTATTCTCCCAAATCGATTGGACGGGATGCAATACCTAGACTTTTTACGCAACATTTTGTCTTCCTTGTTAGAAGATGTGCCATTAAGTGTAAGACAATCAATGTGGTTTCTGCACGATGGTCATATTTGTTACCTCTGTTCGTGGTCTGCACCACCGCCGGCGTCTGCTCGGTAGCGCATCAGCTGATTTCATTTTCTGTTGGAGCGGTATGATTTCGGGCAGAGACGTACTTAGCCCTTCTCGTCAACTGGAGAGTGAGTACTTTTTCCTTTGTTTTTTTTTTACTTGGTCGCCCTCGTTTCACTACACATTACCTTTGTTATTTCAAGGGTAGTTGTTTCTGAAAAGGAAAACCCCAACTTTGCGGACACCCTGTATAATATAGAGAGAACAGAAATGCAACAAGAAGAATCTGATACAAACAGTGACTAAGTTTAAGTAACTCAAAAACTTGTTTTATGCAAAACAGAAATAACCTTGTCATATGCTTTTTATTTTTTAGTTTCCTGTGATATTTTTTTAATATGACTGCGTGATAAATGTTCTGTTGTTTGACACTTATTTGTAATATTGCATTGGTTTTTATAGTCAAATCTTTTTTTATTACAGTTTTATGTTATATTTTATCACGCTGTTTGGTTTTTGTTTTCCTTTTTTAACACAATCTGTATAATAAATGGCCCCTGTTTTATGATAGACGATAATCCCCGGGGTAGCGGAAAGTAACGGAGTTTTTCGATACCAATTTTCAATGTTGGCTCTGGCAACACTGGATGTAATCCCCCTTCAGTACAAGTTTGAACTCGCTCGAGTCAGTTGGTTGTCCGTACGGATTTTTTGTGAAACAGTCTTTTCTATTGTGTTCTAAGAATGAGTGACATCAATTTCAAGCATCGGTGTCCTATCAGGTTTCGCTTTAGACTTGGGCACACTGCAACGAAAACTCTTGCTAAACAGGCCTATGAAGATAGTGTTTTGTCAAAAGCCAAAGTTTTTCAGTGGTTTAAGGCACTTTCAGGAGGGAGAGAGTCGATTGAAGATAGACCACGAAGCGGAAGTCCTTCATATTCAAGGATTGATAAAAATATCGACAGTCCGGGATCCTATTTTCACATCATTATCGAACATTATCTCATCCGACGGGTCACATTAATAAGCCATAAAATGCACGTAGAATAATCGTACGTCGTTCGCTTTGATTTAATTGACAGGTTAATTTATTTTTTGTTACTCGACGGCACCACAGAATGATGCAACTGATATTTTGCAATGCTATTTTACATTGTCGATACGGAATTGTTAGTTAGTTATTATAGACAATAAATGTTTGCGCATTGCCGCTTTTATTAGTATATTGGAGTTTCGTTTTACGATTCTGGGTCGAGGCACGTGGGAAAATTTCGCGTGGCTCTTTACGAGCAATATACCACTTTCCGACCGTCAATCACTTACAGCTATGAAAGTTGTAGTTAGAAGTCGTAGTAATCGTAGTGGTTTATTTATATCTCTGTCTGAAAGTACCACGTGGCAGCTATGGAACCGGTTCAAAATATTTATTTTCTACGAGCTTGAAGACGCTTTATTGTTTGAAGTGGGACAGAGTACGGAATTGACAATTTTTCCACAATTGATATTGGTTCACGTTTTGTAGGCTGCCAGCATGTACAGGGTGACCGGCTATAAATTGATTCCAGCTTTTATACAGGGTGATCAACAAGTCGTGACCAAAATGAAACAAGGGCTTCATTAAAAAGAAGAAAATAAAAAAAATAATATCTTCATAACCCATCAACTGTAATCATTTCGTTTAATTTTTCAAATTAGATTAATAATAATTTTGCAATTTAGACAATAGAACGGTTTTATTTTTTTACTCAAAAATGGCGCATCCAAGGAAAACAACTAAACAGAGCTAATTTTTTTAAATTGAACGGGGAATTAAAAAATAATAATAATAATTTTTCTTAATAAATATCGTAGTCAATACCCGTACGCACGCCACTGTTAAAGCTAAAAATTATTTTTGCATTGAAAAATATGCAACTTTATTAACTTTCACTACGTACTAAATATCAGTGAAATATCTGAAGCGGTTCTGAAGATATTCATTAATTTCCATTTTTTTCATAAAACTTCAACACCCAGAGTTCTTGTAAGGAACGATTTTTGGACCATAGTTTATAAAGCAAACTAACATTAATTTTTCTTGTAGATTCATACCCTTAAATATTAACGAACACCCTGTATACATAGTTTAGAAGTATTTGAAACTCCTGTTAATGTGTTTAAACGAAATGTTGTGAATATTACAACGTAGTTCTTTAAATCAATACTGTTTTGCATTTGTAACCCATTTTACCCGTTGATTAAATAAATAAATATACAGGGTGTTTCAGTTTATTGTTGCATAACTTTAAGATTCGATAGAACTTTTAAAATTAATGCATAAAGTCTATATAAACATGGGTCGAAAAATGCGTGGCTTCCGAAATACAGGGTGTTTAAATTTACTTTCTAAATTAGTTTTTTTTAAATATTTCGAACAATATTTGATGTATAATAGTGAAAATTGGTATACAAGGGCTTTTTGGTACGACAAAACGAACCATGGGCATAGTTTTACTGTAGCCGCTAGAGGGCGCTCTCTACTGTACCTGTAGTAAATTAAAATGACCGAAAAAAATTTCTTCGTGCAATTTTTTGTTTTTTTGAATAAAAAAAAATGATTCTTCGCACTTTTCAACATAAAAAAGCTCTCTTGTGAATTTTCGTTATAGTTAGCCGTTTTTGAGATATTTCGATTTTTAAGGTTCGATGCATTTTTAATTATTTATGATAAAATAACGTTAAAAAGTCAGTATCTCGATAATTTTTAGAAGTAGGCTGTGCCTGCAAATATGTTTGAAATTGAAAGCAGAATAAGGTTGAACGTCAATTAGTTGACAGTTAGTATTGTTGTCTGTTGAAACCTGAAACGTTTTTTTGCAATTGTCAATGCACGAAACTTAGTTTCTTTTACCTGTTTTTTTTTTTTGTAAGTTTCATAAAAATGCCATTTTTATTCTCCAATCAAGAGTTAGCGGATATCCATTTTGTGTATGGATTTGTAAATGGAAACGCAGCAGAAGCAGCCAGAGAATACGCACGAAGATTTCCAAACAGACGACATCCAACTCGCTCAGTATTTGTAAGAGTGCATCGTCAAGTAATTGAAAATGGTTTTGGAAATCTCCAAATGGATCAAAACATAAATGTTCGTCAGCGCAGATTTACCCGTATGATTCTGCGTGAGTGTGATAGAGATCCGACCACAAGTGTTAGGAGAGTTTCTGGTGCCTTGGGAATTTCAGCAAGCCATGTTCACCCTGTTCTTAGAAATGACCATAGACGTCCTTACCATTTGCAACCTGTGCAAGGACTACAGCCAGGAGACGGAGAACGAAGAATCACATTTTGTCAGTGGATTCTTGATAGAACTGATAATAATAGGTAGTTTTTAAGTAACGTTTTATGGACCGATGAGTCATGCTTCACTAGACGTGGAGTGGTACATTTTCATAATCAACATATTTGGTCGCATGAAAATCCGCATGCAGTTCGGGAAAGAAATTTTCAGCATGAATTTAGTGTGGATTGGTATCTACCGTAATCGACTATTTGGACTCTACCTTTTGCCTGCAAGGTCAAATGCTGCGACCTTCTTGGAATTTTTAAATGCTGAACATGCAAATATGTGGGATGATGTTATGTTAGATTTAACAAGATTGGGCTGGTTCCAGCTTGATGGTTGTCCAGCTCATTATTCGAGAATAGTTAGAAACTGGCTGGACGAAAATTATCCAGAAAGATGGATCGGCCGTGGAGGACCAGTCGCCTGGCCTCCACGATCCCCTGACCTAAATCCATTAGATTTCTTTGTGCGGGGATTTCTAAAAGAAAAAGAGTACCAGACTCCCGTAACCACAAGAGATATGCTAATAGACAGAATCAGGAATGCATGTGATGAAATAAGGCCTTATTTGAATAATGCTATACCACGTTCGGTCATTCCTAGATGTAAATTGTGTATTGAACAATTGGGTTTACATTTCGAGCAACTACTTTAGATTTTGTATGTTTGTCCTAACTATCCAATAGCATTTTAGTTGTAAATAATTAATTTAATTTGTTAAAAATAATATTGGAAAATTAAACAAATTAATATTCTTTTTTTTGTGTTTATTTGGAGTTAGGAATTATTGCTGTGTTTAAAAACACAATCTAAACGATCATCTTAATTACTTGTAATGCCCAAATCGAAAATGTAAAAAAAAATATTATTTTCCCATAAATAATTAAAAATGCATCGAACCTTAAAAATCGAAATATCTCAAAAACGCCTAACTATAACGAAAACTCACAGGAGAGCTTTATGTTGAAAAGTGCGAAGAATCAATTTTTTTATTCAAAAAGCAAAAAATTGCACTAAGAAAAAATTTCGGTGATTTTAATACACTACAGGTACAGTAGAGAGCGCCCTCTAGCGGCTACAGTAAAACTATGCCCATGGTTCGTTTTGTCGTACCAAAAAACCCTTGTATACCAATTTTCACTGTTATACATCAAATAGTGTTCGAAATATTTTAAAAAAACTATTTTAGAAAGTAAATTTAAACACCCCGTATATAGGCTTTACGCATTAATTTTAAAAGTTCTATCTCAACAATCAACTGAGACACCCTGTATAAATGAATACATAAAAACTTACTTCCGTTAAGAGCGTGCGACGATTGCGCATAAGCGTTCCCCGCCACCATCGATTCCTCTTCTCCGTCGACAGAAGCGCCACAAGCGGCGAGCGCGAGCACTAACAACATGGCCGGCCCGAGGGCGGCACACGGCCGCGGACGGGCAGCAACGTGGGCGGCCATCAGCAATTGCGGGGGTGGCTCGACGGTCCGAAGGGCGGCGCATTTGAAAGGGGGCGGCACATTAGGGCGTGGTGGGCGGCGCTTAGAGCCGACTCACTGGCTCGCGGGCTGGGCTACGTCATCGTAGGGGCGGAGCGTCTGGAATAAAAATAATCGAATTAGGATTGACATAAAATCTAGTACATATTTCCGATAAGAAATGAAAATATCAAAAAACAAATAAAAATTAATCAAGCATGTAAAAAAGTTTCTACCTAATACAGTTTTGGTGAAATGAATTACGTGAAAGAGCGTTGAAATATGGCTGTAATGTCTTATGGCAATGCAAGATGATTGTTGGGCGTATTCAAATTGTGAATCAATCCTATGAACAAGCTTTTGCTTAAGCTAAGAGGGAACGGAGGTCTTTGATATTTTGATGACAAATGTGACAAAGATTTGAACATATCGGATATTTTTAACAAATTATTTGAAGCTATTGAGTGGGAAAGATGATCGTACCTTCTTAAATTGTGTATATAGCGGGAGCATGTATTTAGAATTATTTGCAGCCTGTATTTTGTTATTGTTGCAGTCAACTGTTTTACTCAGTATCAAAGACTCACGTAACATATTCTT
Source organism: Acanthoscelides obtectus (assembly GCA_963669975.1). Taxonomy (NCBI): domain Eukaryota; kingdom Metazoa; phylum Arthropoda; class Insecta; order Coleoptera; family Chrysomelidae; genus Acanthoscelides; species Acanthoscelides obtectus. Next base: position 70,940,766 of record CAVLJG010000009.1, read on the forward strand.
AATGTCTATTTAATATAATTTAATTCGCATATAGAAGTCTTAGTCTGAGGTAACTAGACTTACACACATGGCTAACATGCTTCTGCTACTTTCGCAGTGGTCGATTCTGGCGGTAGATGGCACTCTGTGCTGTCTTAGTTCGATAAGCCTTATACACCCAATAGAGTAGAGTTGCTTAGCTTTCGTTCAATATTCACCAATAGCAAGCCTGCACCATACTGGGGAATTGCCAAATAACACGAAACAGCTGTTCATGGTTATCCGTCTGAGATCGAGCGAACAAAATCTATATAACCAAACTATTACAATTTGCCTCCAGATGAGGCTACTGTAAAATTACAATTCAATCTATATGCAGTAGACAGTAGCTGGTGATGAGTAATGCAAATAATAGCAGGCAAACTTCCTATAAGGTCAATCAGATATTTTTGTCTTGCTTATCAAATCCAGTTTTAAAGTATCCTAATCTGATAATAACAAACAAAGAAGAATACATTACTCATCAATAGTAGATATCAATAATAATCTAACCTAAATTTAAGTTATACCTCTCTTCCAGGGCGCATCATTTTCAAATCATTTTAATTCCTGAAAACAACTGAGAACATTGTTCAGAAATTGCAGGAAAGCTCAAAAATATTAATCTGTATCTTTAGGATCTCTGTCACTGTAAAGTCAACTGAAAGCCTCCTTAAGATTACAGAATCATTTCACTTTTCCTTTCAAAGAACAATATTAGAGAAACCCAGCGATACGCCAAATGTTCTCACTCCAAATTTTAATCACTACTTCATCTTGCCCATGCGTAACTGTATACAAAATTGCATTCCAATAAACCGGGTGTTCTATTTTCCTTTTCACTGAGTAAACATTAATTCGTGTTAAGACACTGTGTACTGTCACAGTAACAAAAGCTTCTAATCATCCACTAAAGAAGCCCCAGGTTATACACTGCACTTTCAAGAATACTCACATTGCACTAAAATAACACGACATGAAGAAATAATATCGGTACACACGTGTCTAGAAGACAACAACAAATATTTTATTTATTTACACCTGATGGTGTAACCGTTGTAGATAACACTAATTTACGATGTCTGGCATGGTGGATTTTATTAAAGTAGCTTTCAATTGTTACCAATTTATACCTACATACCTACATTCAGATCTTAAATCAACTCATCAACAACCACTTAAGTGTGGCGATTATTTTTTCAGTATCAATATTAGTGTTTATTGGTTGATAAATAACATTTGAAACAACACGTGCCGGGTCAGTGTGCCGAAAAGTCGCATGGAAACTTTTGAAATTTCTGGCCTTTAAGCCTTGCACTTTTTCTGCAATTGCGAATTTGTTTTATTCTTCTACTCTTATATAGTGTGGCGCAGAAATAAGGTTATGGTTCGTTGTCGTTATAACCTTCATGCTTAAAAAGAATTTATTATGAGTATACAGGGTGTAAACGTTATGAGAGTCATAATTTAAATGGGTGATAGAGGGGGCTTAAAGAAGCAACAAGTTTCATATAACATGGGGGCCAAAACGGCATTTTTTAGAGAAAAACGACTTTAAAGTAAAATAAAATCTGACAACGCCGCAATGCCAAACGCATGTATTTGAAAGGTGTTCAAAATGACGCTCAACTTTCCACACAAGATTCATTACGACAAACCCAGTTTCTTCTTAGTCTAGCTCCTCGAGGTTGTCCATTTATTATTTCAACCGCATTATTTTTTTTTTAGCAAAGTTGTGCTTCAGTTGTTATTGGACCAGCCCCATAAACCATCCCTTTAAGGTCTCCCCAATACCAGAAATCCATCGGATTGAGGTCAGGAGATCTTGCTGGCCATTTTCGAGGATCAGGAGCATTTCGACCGATCCAGCGATTTGGATAATATTCATTCAAATACTGAATGAGGCCTCCAAAGATGTGTGGAGGTGCCCCATCATGTAACTCGAAAGTGCCAATTACCTGATCGTCAAGAATACCCGCCCAAATGTTTATTTTAAAGCGTTGTTGGAAATGACCTTCACGAACGGTATGAGGATTTTCTTGGGCCCACGTGTGAGTATTATGGAAATTTAATATCCCGTCTCGCGTAGCAAAGTTTCGTTCGCTAAATAAATATCAGACTCAATTTAAAAAAAAATCTCCGATAGCGCTCAGCAAATATATTTCAGTGCATTTATGGTATGAAATACACGGTGTCCTGACTTTCATTTTCAAAAGAAACTACATGTGAAACATCAATGCTAATGTGCTGCTTAAACAGCAGCGAAAACGTAAAAAAGACGCTGAAGAAAAGTCTAACGATGCAAATTTCAAATACTACTATCTCACATGTTTTGCTCGTAAATACTAATGAAGTTGTCGTCGTTAGATTCAAAAAAGGTTGTTAACTTACGTACTCGCGAAATATCACTAAAAGCTTGAATACACACCGTAAACATCAAATCTATAACTTCGTCATTGTTAATGGATTGTGCCAGTTTCTGTGTTTCCAAATCTAAAGATGACATCCGATTGGGTATACCACAAGGCTCCGTTTTAGGTCCTCTGATTTTTAGTATTTATACCTCAAACCTTTCCCAATGTCACCGAAATTGTCATGTACATTTGTATGCTAACGATACTCAGCTTTCCTTTTAATTCAATCCTAACGAGAAACGTGCTGCCTTGGCCGTTATTAATCGAAATATTAAAAGAGTTGTATTTTCGGAAAATCATCATCAGATTCATGTTAGCAAATCACGTCTTACGTTATTTGGTAGAATGAAAGACAATATTGAGCATACTTTTCATGCCAAAATAGGATGTGAATCTATACCTTGTTCAGCTACTGTGAGAAATTCAGGAGTAGAATTTGAATCAAATCTAAGATTCAAGCCTAATGTTAGTAAATATACTAAGTGACATATAAATCCGAACACCCAGTTTAAATGGTTTTATTTTAATAAAATTTTTTATAAGTACTTAATGAAGCATAATAAGTAAATGATAAAAATTTCAAAATGATTGCACTGCTTTAAAGCCCTTTGACCTTTAATAATGTGTGGATGCACCCTGATGTGCTACGCATTCTTCAACGCGCCTAGGCATGCTTCTGATCAGGTGGTCAATGTCCTCCTGTGGTATCTCATTCCAGGCAACCACCAACTCCTCTCGAAGTGCTTCTAGAGTCTGAGGAGGACGTTGCAAATTGAGCAATCTCCTACCCATCATATCCCACACGTGCTCAATTGGGGATAAGTCGGGAGATCTTGGTGGCCATGGTAACAATGTGACATCATTATGTTGAAAGAAGTCTATGGTGACTCTTGCAACATGTGGTCGGGCATTATCTTGTTGGAAAGTTGGATCTGCCAGGGTGTCAAGATAGGGTAAAAGATGGGGTTCTAGAACTTCGTGGATATAACGCTGCGCGTTCATGTTACCTCTGATGAAGATTAAAGGTGACCTGGAACCATAAGCTATAGCACCCCAAACCATAACTCCAACAGTGTGATGAACATGTCTTTCAACAAAAAACTGTGGATTCCTCCTTTCACCACGTCGCCTTCTAACCCTGGCACGACCATCGTGCATGCCTAAACAAAATCGAGACTCGTCACTAAAGACAATACTGTTCAATTCCTGATCCCAGAGTGACCGTTGTCTGCACCACTCAAGGCAATTACATCGGTGTTCGCGAGTTAAAGGGAGGACCCAGTGTGGCCGGTATGAAAACAAGCTAAAACTTCTCATTCGTCGGTAAACACTTCGCATGCCAATAGGTCTTCCGTGTTCTGCAAACCATTCATTTGCAATGGACCTGGTAGTGGAGAAACGGTCCCTTAAGGCCAATAATCTTAGGCGGCGATCTTCACGGTCTGTTGTTCTACGGCGGCGTCCAGTGCCCCTTGCTCTTTGCGTACGGCCTTCTCGAAGCCATGCCTGACAACACCTAACCACAGTGTCTACACTTCTTTGCACTCTAACTGCAATTGCCCGAAAAGAAAGTCCAGCTTCCCGAAGTCCCACTATACGGCCCCTATCAAACTCACTAAGTTGACGAAATCGTACAGGTCTCCGTACTCTAGGCATCGTAACCGATCGTAAAGGATGTCAAGAACCAAAATCCGCCAACGTTGATTCTTTACTGCGGCTGAAATATTCATTTTTAGAGCGTTAGTAAATTAAAAAAAGCAGTATAAAAACCGGAATGTCCAACTGATAAGGCTGAATATTTTTTCACTTGTTATTTACAGTAAGATAAATACATTCACCAACTTTTATTGAAATAAAACCATTTAAACTGGTGTTCGGATTTATATGTCACTTAGTATATATCGCGAAACCGTATGCGTCTCTGAAAGTTCTATATGCTCACCGATATGTGTTCAACTTAAAATAGTACTAAGACATTTCAGTTTTTGTAATAGCGTATATGGATTTTGTTTAGACAAGATTGACATGGACGAAAGTTTGAAAGAGTTTCGCACATGCTGCTTGATTAAACTGGTTAAATATGCGATATCCACCTCAGTTCCTTGAATGCAATTAACAGCTTCTACGGTTATTAAAATAAGTGAGGCGGAATCTAAGTGACCTCAGCAGGGCATCTGACTGCGTCAATCATGAAGTGCTGTTACAGAAATGTCAAACTATGGCATAAATGGTTCACCATATAATTGGATAACGTCCTTTTCAGAGAATAGGTCTCAATTTGTGAGTATCGTCGATAGTGGTCTGAATGCGTCTATCAAGACCATGGCTCACATCGCCAAAGGCGTCCCTCAGGCTCTATTCTAGGACCTATGCTATTCAGTCTATACTTAAATGACCTTGACTACTGTACCTATGAACATAGGTTCATTTTATATGCAGTGGTGACATCGCATAAGTATGAGGCTACCTTAGAGAGAGATTGTGGAGTTTTACTGCAAAATATTCACAAGTGGTTTAGCAGCAATCAGCTCTATTTAGATCCTAAAGAAACATAAATTTCATAACATCCAGAAGACACCTGTCGCATCGAATATAATTTTTAATGTTTCAAAAAATGGCCCTTAACATGCAAGTAAAATTCTTGGGGTTGTATCTAGATACAGGTTTAAATTTTAAAGACCACTGTGTATATATTGCTTCATAGATAAACCCCAATCATATCTAATCAGGGGTTTGTCCACAAATGTGCAAGTATGTTTGGCTCAGAAAAGAGTGATTAGATGTATGACAGAAGTCAGTAGCAGGCATACTTGTAAGAATATTTCCAAGATTTTAACTTTACCATCTTTATTTTTATACGAAATGGTTTTGAGACAAACTTAACTCGTACTCGACCAGGCAAGCTGGAGACTTAAATGTGTGTTATGCCAAGTACAAGATCGGCGTCAGATCTCCGGAAATACCGGATCCACAAATTTTCAATAGGCTACCTAAATCATATTAAAAAGTGTGGAGAGATACAAAATAGCTGAAAGAATCATATTAGATAAGCTTCTGTCATTTGCTTTCGAAAATGACCTTATCCCTAAGAATCAGCATGGATTTCTCCCTGGTCGATCAATAATGACCAACCTTCTCCACTCTCTCAACGATTGGACTCTGTATCTGGACACTAAGACTCCTGTTGATATAATCTACTTAGATTTTTCTAGGGCTTTCGATCGCGTACCACATAGAAGGCTTCTGTTTAAGTTGGAATGTATGGGAATAAGAGGCGAGATGTTACTGTGGATTAAGGCTTTTCTCACCGGGAGGACTTTCTCTGTGCGCGTCAGTGATAGCCAGTCTCACCTTCATCATGTAGCAAGTGGAGTTCCTCAAGGCTCTGTCTTTGGGCCAGTGCTGTTCCTTCTGTATACAAGTGACCTGCCCGCATTGATTTCCTCCACATGTTCAGCTTATGCCGACGACACCAAGATTTACAATACTGTCGTAAATTCTGCTATGCTTCAACGAGATCTTGATATTGTTTGTCAATGGTCAGTCAGTTGGCTTTTACCCTTAAATCTAACTAAGTGTTGTGTCCTTCACCTCGGGAAGACAAATCCGCGATTTACATACAAGATCTCTGACCACAACATCGAAGCAGTTTCCAGCCACACTGATCTGGGCGTTGTAGTCAACGATCGTCTTTCCTGGTCAGAGCATATTCACCACGTTACATCAAAAGCCAAGAAACTTCTATACATGCTGGAGAGGTCTTTCAAAGGATCCGATGTCAACACTTGCGCCTACATTTACAAGGCATTCGTGAGGCCAATTCTTGAATTCGCTGGCCCGGTATGGGACACTGTGCTTCTGCGCGATAGAAATCTCGTCGAATCAGTACAGCGTCGGGCTACTCGTATCCCTTTTGGACCACGAAGACCAAGCTATGAAGATCGCCTTGAATTATTCAACCTGACCTCATTCTCTGAGCGAAGACTTCGTGGCGATCTTATAGTTACGTTCAGGATACTTCATGGTTTGATGGGCACCAACCTCATGCATCTATACCGTCTGTCGCGCAGCAATCTACGCGGACACAGCTTCAAACTGCATAAGGAGCCATTTAAAACAACAGTCCGACAGTGGTTTCTTCCCAACCGCATATTCAACACCTGGAACAGTTTACCTGAAAGTGTGGTTGGTGCTACTTCAGTCAATAGCTTCAAAGTGCAGTATGATAGCTGGAGGAGTGTACAAACTTTATAGCTATGAACTGTCTTTTTTTATTTTTTTCTATTTGATGTATTTGTGTTACGTGTCCGTACACTATATTTACTGCATGAGCTTATAGTACTGTGTACTCTGCTCATCTCAATTATCATAATAATAATAATAATAATTTTAAAGCCACACTGACATAATTTCTCATATGTAAATGTTATTATGCCGCCTCTGAGCTTGTTATTTGATGACTTATTTGTGTGTTTGTTTGTTTCATACATATATTTATTTTGTGTTGGTTCATTAGTTTTCACTCTGGCGACTCTTATACATACATTGTAATGTCTCTCAGGATAATAAAGAATTTAAATTTACCGGTTGCTGGGCCATACCGGCCCTTCCAAATTGATTTGGAACTTCATATCTCGATTACCTTAAATCTGCTACTACCAAGTTAATTTGCTTATTGTTATATATGAATTATACCCTATCTAAAAGAAAGTCTCAACTTTAAAGATATCATGTACAATCAGTTCAATGATCTACTCATTGAACATATATCCAAATGTTGATAAATTATCCGAACTATTACAATGTAGTCCTATTACTTAAAAGGATTCAATTTTACGTTATGTTTGATGTTATCATGAAATTTAAATCAGATTTTATTGCATTCATTCCGACTATTGTTGTACTACTATTGTAATTTATGATTAGCGTCAAGCAAGTGTTTATGAAAATCCTTCTGTTTGCTTGTTATTGAAAACAATTATATTTTGACGTATTCTGCTGTAGATTCTCTAAGGTATCATATGTATAAAAAATGGCGTCGAGTAGGTTGACTCTGTACTCCCCAAACTACGCTGTCATCAGTTCGAAAAGGATTATATTTGAGAGGAATTACTGGATGACGATGTATAAGGGGACATCTACAACCCCTAACCCCTACAAGAAATTTTCCGAAAGTGATCAGGATCGTCTGGAACGTCAAAAAACGAAGTTTGAGAGATTTTTTTTGTTTTTGACCTTTTTTCTCGCCGAAACATAGTGCTGAAATTTCATCGAAATCTGAGCGGTATTCCTCAAGTTACAGGCGGTTATAATAGCGGACAGACCGACAGACAGATAGATCGACGGAAATGTACGTCATTGAGAACATATTACATTGCGTATGTACACTCTGCTCTTAACTATGGAACCATCTGTTGGGGCAAAAGTTGTAGAGTGGAGGAGGTTTCTGTTCTTCAAAAGAAAATTGTTAGAGCCATTTTATTTGAAAACAGACGTGAATCCTGTATTGATCTGTTTAAAAAATTAAGAACAATGACTGTACATTCATTGTATGTCTATAACTGTACCGACTATGTTGAAAATTTTAAGAGCTATAGCCTCCAAAGAGGATCTGCTGCTACCCAGCATTCAATGACATCATTCCAGCTTATCACTGTAGGTCACAGGTTGTCGTTGACTTCAAAATGCCCCACAATTATGTTACCCAGACTATATAACAAATTACCACAATATATAAAGAGTATCCAATCAATAACACTTTTCGAACGAAAGGTCAGATAATGTCTTATGTACATATATTCGTGGAATGCTTACTTAAGTATATGATACGTATTAGATTTTTACTTTAGCGATGTATTTTTTAAAGGTGAATGAACCATTTTTCCTAGCCTATGATATTTGAGAATTCCAACGTTCTATCGTGGAGTGTCACGGAAATAAATATATTATTATATAACCTCCAAAAAACATAATTTCTCATTTTCGTAATTTTTCGCGATTACAATACTTCCTCGCCAGCAGGCTATTGAAGAAAACGCTAGACAGTCAAGGCTACCCTCCTCCTCTCATGTTTGTTTCTCGTTTGTGACGCTACTGTTCCACCAGGCAGGTTATTATTGCTAGCGATGAAAAGCCCTACCAAGCCTGAGCCCGAGTGCCAGCCACTTGTACAAAGAGCGCAAACAACATCGTAAACAACTGATTATTGAACTACGCACATGTTTGTGTCTTTCGTTCAATTTGGAACACAGCCTCATCGGTTAATAAGGACGTCTCGCGAAGCTGTTTGTTTATCTTTTACCGAAGGTGTTATTGTGTTATATTTCATCTTATTTTTCGTTCCGACATGCGACCACTTTGGTTTGTATGAGACTCGGTAAGATCAAGCCTAAGAACAGACAAAAGTTCCGAAACTTTCAAATTTCGCCTAGACACTTTAGTCTTCCTACAAAGTTCATCAACCTTAATCGCGTGGAATGGGGTACTTTCCATAAAGGAGGTAAGGTTAATCTTACTCAACCTTTGGGAATACGCTCTCCACGGCATCCCGATCAAAAGTTATCATGGGCTCTTAGCAATTCTAGGAAGCGTTTCCATGATATACAGGGTGTACCAAACGTGCAAGGAAGGAGTATTGCTCTTGAATAAAAATTTGTGAAAGAAAGTTATACGAGTCCCTTCCCACTTCAGTTGGCCCACTTCAAGATTTGTACCAAAATATGCCTTTATAAACTAAACATGACGAAACTATTTACTTTTAAAACCATTTATTTTCTCAAAAACATTTTAGATACACTCTGGTCGTAAAAAATACACAAAGTTTCAATAGGTGACAGACCTGGACTGCTAGAAACCCATTTCAAAAGTGGTACATTATTTTCTTCCATCCATTTTATAGCCTTTTTGAGGTATGGCACGCTGCACCATCTTGCTGAAACACAAAATCTTGGCCGGATGTCAAACATTCTTCCATCACTGGTAAAAGCGATTCTTCTAAAATTGCAAAATATTTGTTTGTATCCACATTTCCATCAATAAAATGAAGTTTTCCTACTCCATTTGATGACATACTGCCCCAGACCATAATGGATGCTGGAAATTTCACTTTTCTCTTCAGACAGTCAACATGGAATGCTTCATTTTTTTGCGAATAACTCTACTGCGACTGTCACCAACACAAACTTCGAATCGGGCCTCATCACTCCATTGTATTGCACACCATTGTTGAGGTGTCTATTGTCTATGTTCTTTAGCCCATCTAAGCCGATTTTTCTTTTGCAGTGGAGTTAATAGTGGCTTTTCTTTGGCCTATAAACACGTTGTGAAACTTTAGGGTTTTTACTTCACTTTTTTTATAAGAAAACTTACCTTGCAAGTGCTAAATCCCAGTTTGTGGTCCTCTCTATGAGTTGTGGACCTCGAAATTCTCCTTCCAACAGCGTCACTCCACAGAGCACTTAATTGTAAATAATTGGCACGCCCGTTTTTCACGATTATTCTTCTTAATGCTCTTCGGTCGGCATTTGTGATATTACTTTTTTTCACATATCGTGGCTTAATATTAACTGAACCAGTTACGTTATATCTTCTAACAATATTTCTCACACTGTACCACGAAAGTCTAACAAAGTTGCAATTTCTGAGTTTGATTTCCCAGAATTAAAAAAATTAATTATCAGTAACCGAATTTTCTCACTAGTAACCTTTCCTCTGCCCATTTTTGAAAACCTTAACTAACCTAACCTTTAAACGTATTCTGACAGCTGTGATTAATAAAAACAATTGTCATGGCTTTTATTTTTCACAGCCACCTATGCGTTATAGACTTATTTTCATTGAAATGAAAATAGGTTGATATGCTGTAATTGCAACATGTGTTATTTTTATGCTGCAAATTTGATTACGGAGTGACAAAGTTGGTGTTTTCTACTATATATTATCAAAATATTCATTGTTAATATTTTAAACCTATAACACCCTGCTACATTTTTTTTATTTCTGTTTGATAAGGAAAAAACTAAGATTTCAATAGTTGGGCCAACTGAATTGGGAAGCTTTTCCGTGCTTGGCATAGTAGTTTACCCTTAACTAAGTTCCGGATGTACAAAATCTCTGCACTGCTGCCTTTGTTCTGTTGTTGTAAGTGGACTATACGACAAAACTGCCCAGACTGTACGATATTTAGAGTAGCCGGCGGACTGCCATCGGTCAACCGTATTTTGTTTACATTGAGCTCAAAGCAGATCTTGAATTCCGAGACCTTTAGCAGGAGCGTATCTCGAAGGGGTTCTGAGCCTCAGCACTCCACCGCCAAGTCTCCGAAATGTACAATGCGAATCCACGTTCGATCAGGCCTGTGAAGTTAGATACTGGGCGATTAAAAAAAACGGTTTTCCAACGTTTTGCCACCAAAAATTTTCGATTTTCCACCACTAGCTTAAAAAAATGGAGCTGGGTTAAGTTCAAGTAGCAAAGATTTTCCAGATTTTTTGAAACGACCATTACATATGGTTTCTTCATCGCTTTACCGCATTTTTCCACCAACAATGTTCGTTTTTTCCACCTTCAGGTTAGGAAAAAAGCAACGTCATGTGAAGTTAGCCCAGCACGCATGGATTTTCCATCGTTTTTCCAATCAAATTTGAATAACGAAAAAACGAGTGATGATTTTTCGGGAACATTCGAGGTTAGCCTAGGAATTTCCGACGGGAATCCCCATGAATTCGTTTCTTGACAGCCTAAGGGCCAATCCCACCAACATTAATATTTGTTGTTGGACCAATAGGAAAAGACCTTATCGAAATGCATTTGACGGAAGCTGTCAAAGCTCTGTGAATATCAGTGATTTCTATTGAAATGTTGAATAAAGTCGTGGAAAAACGATTGCCTTATAAATAAGGGTTCATTATAGATGTAATATTATGTCTTTGTGCTTTAGAATTAGGATAACTTTCATAGAATTTCAAATTTTTATCATTTCACAAAACACGGTCAGTTATTTAAATGGACCAATGAAGATGAGAGAATAATAGCTCGATTTTCCAGCTATTATATTTAGCAGGATGTTTTCACTGATTTTTAAGACTGTTCATGCATGGCAATCTAGTTTTGTCTGAATATCACGTACCTGTAGAAATGTACCGATTTTTGTTATTTTGCAAAAAAAGGATATAAAACGTATTGCAACTGGTTCATCATCTTTTGTTACACCAAAAACAATTTTTGCCAATTTATGATCTAGAAATCCACACCAAATATAAACAAACAGCTTATTCTGCATTTCTGGGTCCTAAAACATCGATATTTCTAAGCATCCGCATTCACCTATTATTCATCGTCTAGATATTATAAGTAAGAATCAAAAATACCTATTTATGAAAATATATCTCAAAACATTGCTATATTTTCTTGTTATTTCTATTTTTATAACACGTTTGGGATATCAATTGCTTTTAAAGTGATCTGCACATCTGCAGTGTTGCCGAACCGGCAAAAAAAACGGAATCGGTAAATAGTGTCGTTGAATTCGGTATAGGGTAAATGCCGTCCCAAGATCAGTGGTAGATCCAGGACCTTTGAGTAATGAAAAACAACAACAAATATTACAACTTCTACAATGTGCATACTGGTCGCTCTTTCAAAGTACTTTGCAACCATTCTGGAAACTCCTTTTTCGATTCTTGCTTAAAGGATTGTGAATATTTTAATAGTTTTACCCCTGAACTCATGAACTCACCTCTCATTTTAATTAAATATTTATTTTGGAAACAGACAGGTTTCGGTTTCTTTATTGCTTATCCGGGGATGAGGTAATGACGGTAATCTACCAATATGTACCTTTTGTATGCTCAAAAATCAATTCAGGGCAAGCGGAGTAAGGGATGAGGATGTGCGTTCGTAATCATAGGGAGCCCAAATCTACGCCTCTCTAGTGCCCGACTGCTTGAGTGTGTATGCATATGCATGATTGATATGGGGCATAAAACTATGAAGACTACATAAAATTCACGTTTAGCTTTATTTTTGATTTCAGCTCTTTTTCGGCAAGTAGGTATAGAAATATTCAACTTATTTTGAAAAATCGTGAAAATGTTATCGGTAAATATTCTCTTTTCGGTAAAAATACCGAAAAATCCAGTGCAAGTCCATGCATAGACAAACTGAAATTTGCAATATGAATTTATATTCTAAATTCTATGCATATCCGTTCATATTCGTCAATATTTCATTTATTTATTCATACGATTTTAGCAAAATGTAAGATAGTAAAGGCAAAGAATTCGTGGAGTAGTACATAATTTATTTAAATCTTACCTGGAGAACAGATATCAAAAAGTTAAGTTAAGCGATGTTATTTATAGTGAAGCTCAAAAAGTAGTTGTTGGCGTACCGCAAGGTACAGTGCTTGGCCCGATTCTGTTCTCAGTGTATGTTAATAGTCTCTTAAACTTAAACGTTAATGGTAAAATTGTGTGCTTCGCAGATGACACTGCCCTTTTAATCGCTGGTAGTTCATGGCTTGATGCTTTTACTAAAGCTGAACTAGACTTACACAAAATAAAATGCTGGTTAGACATAAATCAACTGACTCTAAATATTGAAAAGACAAAATTTATATCTTTTTCTATGACCAGAAGGGACATGCCTAATAAAGTGTATATTCCCTTACATAACTCTTCATGTAGCGTTCAATTAAATTGTAACTGTCATTTAAAAATACAACCCTGTGACAATATTAAATATTTGGGTGTCTATTTTGATAGATTCTTAAGATGGGATATACATATTGACTACATCAGCAAAAAAGTTAGGAAATTAGTGTACAAATTTTCGCAACTAAGGAATGTCTTAACCTTTAAGTTAACGAAAATGGTGTATTTTTCACTAGCGGAATCTATTTTAAATTATGGCATTTTGTGCTGGGGTTCAGCATGTGAATCCCTTTTACAACCATTAAAAGTGGCTCAAAAATTTTTATTAAAAATTTTGTTATTTAAACCTAAAATGTATTCTACCGATCTTCTTTCTTCTCAAACAGAATTTCTAAACTTAAGGCAACTTTACTGTGTAAGAGTTATTCAATTTTCTTTAAAGTATGGGATTTTTCATGAGAGAGTTAACCACCCGATACAAACCAGGGCAGTAACTGAATCGAGATTCTGTTCTTCTCTGCAGAGTTTTTCTTTTACTCAGAGAAATATTTCTTTTACAGGTCCCATATTGTTAAATCTATTACCGCTTCTCATAAGGAATAAACGAATTATTACAAAATACATTAAAAACAAAATTAGATACTGGGTAAAAACTAATTATATACTTATTACAAAAAAAATAGTATGGTTCTCTGAGTAAACGAATACCTGTATCTGTGCTGCTACATGTGTAATATATAGCTTTACTACATTAGATAGTGCGTATATATCATTTATATTAATTTTGTAGTGTAGCTTTTTCTATTGTTATAGTTTTTGATAAGGAAATTAAATGTTAAATGTTATTCGGGGATACACACAAATTTTAAAATTCATCGTATCCTCGTCTAACATTTCTAGAGCCTGTCAATGTAATAATTATTTGAATAAATTATTTGAATTTGAATTTGAATTTGAACACCGCACCCTGCAGCCCAGTTGACAAGAACGACAAGCTGTCAAGATTAGGGATGTTTAGATCCACGAAAAGTATCGATATGTATGGATTCTTATCGTTTTAGGAAGTATCGATACTCTAAAATATTAGAATAAAATTATCGTTATCCAGCGGAAGGAAACAAAGAAGAAAAGTAATCTGAAGTTAGTCACTCTTTCTGACACAGTCCGGATCGAAAGATACTCGTGAAATGTATCGATACACCCAAGTGTCGTATATAAAAATATCGATCCAAACTATCGGGTATGGGAAGCAAAAGTATCGATACTTCTAAATATAGGATCGTATCGAACATCCCTACTGTCAAGATGTATAACCCGAGGTACCGACGGAGCTATTTTGGGCGTCATGGAAATAGTTTTAAATTTTCATTTGCATTTTTCAAGTGTTGTATAGTCTTATAAAGCATAGTAGAGTATATTTCAACAGTTGGCGGAGCTTACTCCACTGGGACCAAGGGTCGACGGATCCCACACATGTGTCACTCGTTGGGAAGTTTTTAAATGTAATAAATCACCTGTTATTCAAATAATGTCGAATATAAATATAACCTAGAATGTGTACTCAGTGAAACAAGAAAGTTATTGCAAATTCTATTTTTTTTTGCAGGTGTTAAGTTTGCCGGTAGCTTTACGACATATATTTGAGTGTTTCTTAATCGCTGTAAATATAGTGTGGATCTTTGTTCAGTTCCTGAACAACCAAAAAATATTTGAGTTTATGGATGTATGGATATCAAAAATCCTGAATGGTTTTGTACGAATGTCAATTGACGGTGCTATAATGGTACTGATGAACGGCAAGTAAATGGATGAATGTTTGGAAACGGCAATATCTATGAAATTTTTTGTAGAGCCTGTCATCAAGTAGGTGCTTAATGGCTATCTGCAAGAGTTTTATAGGAAAAAAGTCACGGCAGGTGATGTTGAATCAGTAAAATCGCATAATATCAGTTGAAGAAAATAATATAAACATGAATAAACAATTGACAATATTAAATAAAAACATGAATTTTATTCAAAAATCGAACCCTTTTTTTAAATTTTGATCAAATGATATGTAATTTCCTAATATTCAATAAGCTGGTGATGTTTCAATGACAAGCTGTCATCTCGAACTTTGATAGTATTTTGTTTTCAATATTTCATAGCTATTAGTTGCTAAAATTTGTTGATTGGAACTTGAAGCTCATTCGCTGTATTTGACGGACTGTTACCCTATAGGTGGAGAATAACGGACTGTTGATTTGACAATCCTGGTGAAATCCACCCCAAGACTCATTATTCTAATACCTACTCTTTTGTCACCACATAACTTTGTCCACGTGACTAATACGGAGAATTTACAAGAAGTTAGGGTCACAGTAGATAGCCTGCATTTACTCATCCTTTTGTATACCTATCCAGACATCACAAATCGTTTTTCCATCCTATCATTTCGATTCTCCATCAGAAATTTTCGTTTTCCACTTTTGGTTCATGACAAATCAAGGTCACACGTAGATACTCTCAATTAATTCAAACTTCTAGGAACAAGTCCAGGCTACATGGAAATCATTGCAAAGCGTTTTTCCATCCTATCACTTCGATTTTCGACCAAAAGTTTGGACAACGATTTGTGATGATTTCCAGTACGCTGAACAGCTACGAGGGATGACTTTTAAGTTTTGCATATAGAAACATAGTAGGCCGCGCGGATCGTACGTCAGTACTGAATCTTAACCTCACTCTTTAGTAAACTTAAATTCAAAGTTTCACAACAATATGTGCAGTGTTCTCACTACAGTAAATTTTTAAGTGTCACCAAGCTATTAGAAAAATGGAACTCAACCGAGAACATTTTCGCGCCATAATTTATCACAACCTTCAGAGACAATTATCGCAACAAGAATGCCTTGCTGAGTTCTCCTGTCTGTTTTCGGCATCGAAGCGCCACATCAGTCGACAATTTCCCGTTGGTATGGAGAATTCAAACGTGGACGGGTGAGTCTTAACGACGATCCCAGGGTGGGTGCACCAAAAACGGCAGTCACCCAGGAAAACGTCGATGCTGTGCGCAAACTCATCATTGAAGATAGACATGTGACATATCGCGAGATTGAGGCGTCCTTGAAGATCTCAAAGACCTACATTCAAAAAAATTTACATGAATTAAGAGTAAGAAAATTAGTTTCTCGTTGGATACCTCACCTGTTGACTGAAAAGCAGAAAGCAGCCAGGGTTAATTGGTGTCAAAAAACGCTTGACCGTTTCAATTCCGGAAACTTAAAAAATGTGTACAGCATTGTTAGTGGTGATGAATCGTGGATTTACTGTTATGAACCAGAAAATAAACATCAGTCGGCTGTTTGGGTGTTCCAAGGTGAAGAAAAGCCAATAAAAGTCATCCGTTCTCGAAGTGTTTCGAAAAAGATGGTCGCAACATTTGTGTCAAAAGCGGGTCATATTGCAACAATTCCTCTTAATGAGCAAAGAACTGTTACTGCGGATTGGTATACCACCATTTGTTTGCCAAAAGTCATCACCGAGCTTCGAAAAATCAACCCCGAAAGAAGAATCATCCTCCACCAAGACAATGCAAGCTCGCACACAGCCCAAAAAACAAGGCAGTATTTAACGGAAGAAAACGTGGAATTATTGGACCATCCTCCATATAGTCCCGATCTAAGTCTTAACGATTTCTTTACTTTCCCAAAAATTAAAAACAGACTGCGTGGTCAAAGGTTCCAGTCACCAGAAGAAGCAGTTGACGCATTCAAAAATGCCGTTTTGGATCTGCCAGCAAACGAGTGTATTAATCTTCGTGGAGAATACTTCGAAAAACAATAAAGTCATTTAAAACTACCTACCGTGTTGTTTTATTTCCATATGCAAAACTTAAAAGGCATCCCTCGTATACAGCAGTATGAGTAAAAGCAGGCTATTTACGTGTGTCCCTATCATCCTGTTTTTAATTTTCCATATTAGATATTTTGTAGTGAAAAAGAGTAGGTAGTTCGACAATAAAAAAGTTTTAAGCTGTAAAGAAACGAATTCGTGGGAATTCCTGTCAGACCTATAACTTTGATTCCTGTTATATCGAAGATATTGGAGAAATTGATTAAACATCAGGTTTATCATTATTTCTCTAATAATGATTTCTTTCCCAAGTATCAATCTGGTTTCCGCAGTGGTTTTGGTACAACTACAGCTTTAGCAAGGGTTTTAGATGAAATCATTGCTTCGCTTGATAAGGGAGATGCTTCAGCACTTGTATCATTAGATTATTCTAAGGCGTTCGATAAAATAGATCATGAGCTTGTATGTGCTAAATTGAAGTTTTTTGGTTTTTCAGACATACCTCTATTGTTTTTTATAACATATCTTTCAAATCGTAAACAAGTAGTAGAGATAGACAACACTATATCTAGTCCGATTGATATAACATCAGGTGTCCCTCAGGGTTCAGTTTTAGGGCCCTTGTTGTACTTAATTTATACTATAGACTTGGGTAGCTCTGTGAAAAACTCTTCTGTGATGTGCTATGCCGATGATACACAGATATATAAGAGCTTTAATACTAAAACTCTACATACTTCAATCAATGAGCTTAATGATGATTTGGAGGCAATTGTAGGATACTCAAATGTTAACAATCTTAAGCTCAATAAGGATAAGTGCTCAGTGATGCTTTTTTGTCCTGCTGTCAAACGTAACACTATATTGAATTCTCTTGATGTAAAAATCGACAAGGAGCGTCTAGCTGTCGTAAATACTACAAAAAATTTGGGGTTGATTATTGATTATACTTTACGGTTTAAGGAGCATGTTTCGTCTATCTTAAAAAAATGTTATGCAACTTTGAAGTGTTTTTATGTCAATCGCTCTATTTTGAATTTTAAAGTTAGAAAAAAGTTATGTGAGGCTATTATATTTCCAAGCTTATTTTACTGTAGCACTGTGTTCTATCATTGTCTTGATTCTATTACAAAAGCAAGACTCCAAAATACTTGTCGATTTGTATTTAATCTCAAGAAGTATGATCATGTTTCCTTAAAGAGATTTCAGCTTGGTTGGATGTGTATAGAAAATGCTTGCAAGTACCATAAAGCAGTGTTTACACATAAGATCATATCTTCTCGATCCCCCTTGTTTCTTTATGAGAAATTTGTTTTCAGACGAAATAATTCAGACATTGATTTCAGACACAAAAAGAGACTAGAGATCCCTACGTATAAAACAACTTTATTTCGTAGTTCATACACTTACAATGCTATCCTGATTTATAACGAATTAGATGACAATATAAAGGATTGGCCAGTAAACAGATTTCGTAAGCATGTGAAACAGATTTATTTGTCATTGTAGTAATTGTGGAAAAGTTAGTTTTTATTTCTTATATTTTATTTTATTTTTACGTAACATATGTGTGTATATATTATGTATGTCAGGAAGCTATCAAGCTCATTATTTTGAAACGTCTTTTGCTGCTTGTCAAAGTTTCCTTGATTAAGTATTTCAATTTATTATTTGGGTAGGTTAAGTAGAGTAGCCAAGAGCTAGACTTCGCCTACGTAGAGGTCACATTATGTTGTAGTTTATATAATGTGCCTAACAAAGACATTTTATTATTATTATTATTAAATGTCTAGTCTAACCTCAAATCACCCCAAAAAGTCGCATTTTTTCATTGCTCAAAGGTGGAAAATCAAAAATGTGGTTGGAAAAACATGGTAAAACGATGTAAGATCCATCTGTCCGCTCATTTAATAAAGTTAAGGCTAGTTTACTGTCGCCAAAAAAATTATACACGATGAAATACTAGTCTTTATCTGGACTGTTTTGTTATTGCGAATTTCGAGAAGTGTTTGAACCCCGTACCCAGCTGAGAAAGTGGTCCGTTCCTCTATAAATTTCACCTAATCTGGAATCATCTTCTGAATGAAACAAACATTCAAAGCGAATGGCAATGAACTCATGCACACCAGTGCAGTACCAACAGGGGGCAAAGCACTATGATTCACACAGTTTAAAAATATGTTTGTAATGCAAAAGCATCGGAACTCGTAAGACGGAAATTTTATTTATGAATGTAAATTGTATGACAAATTAAAATATGAACATTTTTTTTCATTTTCAACATACCATAAACATTCAAACATTTGTCAGTAGTTTTTGGATGCCAGCAATTCATCATTTTCCAAAAGCTCTCCACCAAAAAATTCCTCAAGTTTTGGAAAAAGATGCAAGTCTGATGGTGATAAATCGGGGCTGTATGGTGGTTAATCCAGTAATCAGCAACGAAGCTTGACCAGTTGCGTCTGTTTTCTCCGAAGTTTTCCTACTCCTTTTGATGACATACTGCCCCAGACCATAATGGATGCTGGAAATTTCACTTTTCTCTTCAGACAGTCAACATGGAATGCTTCATGTTTTTGCGAATAACTCTACTGCGACTGTGACCAACACAAACTTCGAATCGGGCCTCATTACTCCATTGTAGTGCCCACCATTGTTGAGGTGTCCATTGTCTATGTTCTTTAGCCCATCTAAGCCGATTTTTCTTTTGCAGTGGAGTTAATAGTGGCTTTTCTTTGGCCTATGAACAAGTTGTGCAACTTTAGGGTTTATACTTCACTTTTTTTTATAAGAAAACTTACCTTGCAAGTGCTAAATCCCAGTTTGTGGTCCTCTCTATGAGTTGTGGACCTCGAAATTCTCCTTCCAATAGCGTCACTCCACAGAGCACTTAATTGTAAATAATTGGCACGCCTGTTTTTCACGATTATTCTTCGTAATGCTCCTCGGTGGGCATTTGTGATATTACTTTTTTTCACATATCGTGGATTAATATTAACTGAACCAGTTACGTTTTATCTTCTAACAATATTTCTCACACTATACCGCGATAAGTCTAACATAGTTACAATTTCTGAGTTTGATTTCCCAGAATTAAAAAAGTTAATTATCAGTAACCGAATTTTCTCACTTATAACCTTTCCTCTACCCATTTTGAAAACTTTAACTACCCAAAACTATTTTAAACGTATTCTGACAGCTGTGATTAATAAAAACAATTGTCATGGCTTTTATTTTTCACAGCCAGCTATGCGTTATAGACTTATTTTGCATTGAAATGAAAATAGGTTGATATGCTGTGCAACATGTGTTATTTTTATGCTGCAAATTTGATTATGGAATGATAAAGTTGGTGTTTTCTACTATATATTATCAAAATATTCATTGTTAATATTTTAAACCTATAAGACCCTGCTACATTTTTATTATTTGTGTTTGATAAGAAAAAACTAAGATTTCAGTAGCTGGGGCAACTGAAGTGGGAAGGGGCTCGTAGATATGAGCTTATTTTTCAAAAACGAGGGAATTGCTGAGAGGAACAGTCTATGGCTGTAAGTAGTTATGGGTAGCTAACGCAGTTCTTTTACTCTCAACCATTTCACGTCTTTAAAAAAAGAGCTAATAAGGACCGTATTTGTTTCACATTATTAATCAACCTACAACAACAATTTTTTGGAGACGTGTGATAGATATTTAGTCGAGAAATGGAAAAACTAAATCACAATAACTAATTTTGGCACTACCGAAGATTCACACATTTCTTTTTAGTCGTATAGTCAAGAAATTGTTTATTTAGATGCAATAGACGTAGAAAGGAAAAATAATACTTAGTGATATTATTTACATGTGGTATAAAATTTAGACATTCATCTAAAGTTATCCCCAGTTTAAGTTTTTGTTTTGGTGAAAAAATAATGGCTTTCGACTTTAAAGGGTTCAGCTGAAGGTTATGACTCTTTGCATACACACTAATATACAAATATTTTTGTAAATTTTCTAATCCCAACGAAAACAATAAAACAAAAAGTTAGAGAAAAAAACCTGTAACGAGTCTAGTTATTGGGCAATGAAATCAGAGATAAAATGCTTCAATCTTTTTTTGAAATTCTTTATAGAGTAGTAATTGGATATTGCAATATTTAACAGCTGCATGCAAATCAGAAATATACAGAATAAATAGGAGTGGTCCAAGTACGGACCCTTGGGGCAGATAAAACCCTGTCAATCTATATATTATTATACATACTCTTTGATATCGATTTCCTAAGAAGCTCTGAATCATATTGGAGGAAGAATCAAAAAAATATTAATTTTGGAGTGTGTACTGATCAGACTTAGGCCGATATAAAAGATCAACTGGGGACGTCCAAACTTATGTCCGAAATCTGTAGAGTGCATCCTGTCCTTGACATATTGCGGCTGTACTTTGTATCATCCTGTACGCCGTCTCTAAATGTATTTTGTTTATTGGCACTCGCTGCGGCTAGACGATTAGACTCCTCGTTTGACATTCGTGACTTGTTGTGCCGTATACCATTCTACGTGGGCGCGCAGGCAGCTTATTTTAAATTTCATATTTTCTACGTGAACTTTGACACCGAAATATAATTGAAGAATTACTCACAATTATTGAAATGAAATAAATTGACCTCACTGTCGCGACCTGGCGCTCGAAAATACAATAATTTCCCGCTGGAGGCCCCAGCCAGTGACGTCGGCCATGTAAATATTTCGTCCAAATACTTTCTATGTTCTCGATTGGAAGAATAGTAATACAAGATTAGGTCTCAATGGGTCCCTTTTATGTCCTCCTAGGGGCTATTCAGAGCTGGATCGTTGGCCTCCCCAAAGTCTTCCTTACGTTAACCATAAATGACCCATGCTTCCGTATGAATAGAATAGCTAGAATAGCACCTCACATTCTTATTTCTTAAAATTAAACCGAAGCTGTTGTAGAGATAAGGACAAACATCATTTCGCTACTTTGTCACTAGGGTAGCTGAATGCCGGGGCAGAGCGGCTGCTATGAAGATCACAAACAAACTCTGTTAATCCGTTTTTAGAACTGCCTAAGGTTAGTAGAGCTGGGAAAAGCCTCCTCTTGTAGGTTGTTCCACAATCTCGACACCCTAGGGACAAAGGAGCGGTCGTATCGGCCAGTTCTTGATGTACGAAGTTCGGTTTGTCTGTAGAATAGACCTACATCGCCCACGGCCTGCCAGTGCGGAAGGGTCCCGATACTGTCTGTTAGAGTAAAAGATAACTGTGATAAATGACGCTAGGGTATCTCATTGCATCTCGGATAATTTTTCGGTCGCTCGAATATAGTGTTCGGTTGGCTATCTTCAGGTCAATCAATGATATTAGAATAGAATAGAATAACGCTTTATTTGTGAGAGCCTGTAAATAGGATACAAAACGTCAAAATAAAAAGAAAAGATGTGGATAACTATATGACATGAAACAGTTTGGATACAGAAACACATACAGGGTGACTTCGAAGTTGAGTCATTTATTTTAACAGTGAGTAGATCTGATCAAAAGAAATGTTTTTTTCCTTTACCATTTTTCTGGTAAAATTAAAGTAACAAAGTTATAGCCCTTTGGAAGTTTGAGTACCGCCCTGTCTCACAATATTATGTGCTCGTGTTTGGCAACAACGGATATAATCCGCCTTATCGGTTCATCGCATCGGAAACAAAAAAGCGAAAGAATTTGGAACGATGTTTTTACAATTATTTTATTCAGTTGTATACGTATACAGTCAGTGTCAGTCGGTAACGCGGAGTGAATAGTGGTGTCTGTTGCGTGGCTCAAACGAAATAAAAAATGGCACATGTTTATGCGGATCGGTTTCCCAATCGAGTGCAACCAACCCCTCGTGCCTTTGTTAATGTAGTACAACGGGCTCGTGAATCAGGTGACTTAAAACCCCACAGGGGACGGCATGCCGGTGTTCCAAGACCTCACGATCAAATACAGGTCCGCACTGAAATACTTGTCGGGAGGATACTTTATAAAACAAGGTAAAATTTTTTTTTTAATTTTTTTTTATTTTTACACACATATTTTGGTTTATCTTCCTTCTACAATCATTATCTGAAAATTAATGACTCAACTTCAAAGTCACCCTGTATAAAAATAACGTGTTACTCGCACAAAAATTCATTTGTATTATAAAATGCCTTATTTAGTAAGTGGTTCTGAAATTTACTTTTGAACAAAGATAAGCTGGTAATCTGCTTAATATCTAAAGGCAAATTATTATACATGCCACTACATAAATATGAATATGGGTATTATAGAGGGTGTTTCAGTTTATTGTTGCATAGCTTTAAGATTCGATATAAATTTTTCTTAGTGCAATGTTTTGCTTTTTGAATAAAAAAACTCATTTTTCAACATAAAAAAGCTCTCTTGTGAATTTTCGTTATAGTTAGCCGTTTTTGAGATATTTCGATTTTTAAGGTTCGATGCATTTTTAATTATTTATGATAAAATAACGTTAAAAAGTCAGTATCTCGATAATTTTTAGAAGTAGGCTGTGCCTGCAAATATTTTTGAAATTGAAAGCAGAATAAGGTTAAACGTCAATTAGTTGACAGTTAGTTTTGTTGTCTGTTGAAACCTGAAACGTTTTTTTGCAATTGTGAATGCACGAAATTTAGTTTCTTTTACCTGTTTTTTTTTTGTAAGTTTTATAAAAATGCCATTTTTATTCTCCAATCAAGAGTTAGCGGATATTCATTTTGTGTATGGCTTTGTAAATAGAAACGCAGCAGAAGCAGCCAGAGAATACGCTCGAAAATTTCCAAACAGACGACATCCAACTCGCTCAGTATTTGTAAGAGTGCATCGCCAAATAATTGAAAATGGTTTTGGAAATCTCCAAAGGGATCAAAACATAAATGTTCATCAGCGCAGATTTACCCGTTTGATTCTGCGTGAGTTTGATAGAGATCCGACCACAAGTGTTAGGAGAGTTTCTGGTGCCTTGGAAATTTCAGCAAGCCATGTACACCGTGTTCTTAGAAATGACCATAGACGTCCTTACCATTTGCAACCTGTGCAAGGACTACAGCCAGGGGACGGAAAACGAAGAATCACATTTTGTCAGAGGATTCTTGATAGAACTGATAATAATAGGGAGTTTTTAAGTAACGTTTTATGGGCCGATGAGTCAAGCTTCACTAGACGTGGAGTGGTAAATTTTCATAATCAACATAGTTGGTCGCATGAAAATCCGCATGCAGTTCGGGAAAGAAATTTTCAGAATGAATTTAGTGTGAACGTGTGGATTGGTATCTACCGTAATCGCCTATTTGTACCCTACCTTTTTCCTGCAAGGTTAAATGCTGCGACCTTCTTGGAATTTTTAAAGGCTGAACATGCAAATATGTGGGATGATGTTATGTTAGATTTAAGAAGATTGGCCTGGTTCCAGCTTGATAGTTGTCCAGCACATTATTCGAGAATAGTTAGAAACTGGCTGAACGAAAATTATCTAGAAAGATGGATCGGCCGTGGAGGACCAGTCGCCTGGCCTCCACGATCCCCTGACCTAAATCCATTAGATTTCTTTGTGTGGGGATTTCTAAAAGAAAAAGTGCATCAGACTCCCGTAACCACAAGAGATATGCTAATAGACAGAATCAGGAATGCATGTGATGAAATAAGGCCTTATTTGAATAATTCTATACCACGTTCGATCATTCGTAGATGTGAATTGTGTATTGAACAATTGGGTTTACATTTCGAAATATCTCAAAAACGGCTAACTATAACGAAAACTCACAGGAGAGCTTTTTTATGCAGAAAAGTGCGAAGAATCATTTTTTTTATTTAGAAGGCAAAAAATTGCACTAAAAAAAATTTTCGGTCATTTTAATACACTACAGGTACAGTAGAGAGCGCCCTCTAGCGGCTACAGTAAAATTATGCCCATGGTTCGTTTTCTCGTACCAAAAAACCCTTGTATACCATTTTTCACTGTTATACATCAAATATTGTTCGAAATATTTTAAAAAACTATTTTAAAAAGTAAATTTAAACACCCTGTATTTCGGAAGCCACGCATTTTTCGACCCATGTTTATATAGACTTTATGCATTAATTTTAAAAGTTCTATCGAATCTTAAAGGTATGCAACAATAAACTGAATCACCCTGTATATAATATTGTAGGCGTGTATTTCACTGCGCGGGGCGAATAAATCTGTGTGTTCTTTAACAAATAAACATGACTCGTAGAACAATAATGACGGTAATGTTAAAATTTTAATTTTAGTTGCCTGAGTATTAGTCCCCATTTTTATCTCAGGTATGCATCGACCCCTTCGATGGTTCTTGAAAAAATGTCAATTTTCCAGGCTGCAGTTAATAAGTTTATAGAGTAAAGTTGGTGAATGCGGAATAGGCAGGTAGAGTGAAATAGTCAGATATCTCCAAAACCAGTAGCGACACCTGCACTTCCATGGCATTATTTACTCTTGTATCAGTAGCCTAACTATCTGATACAAGCTGTTTTATCTATTAAGGAGCATAACCTCAAGAAAGGTGGTGAAACCGGTAAACGTGAAGATTGAAACATTGGAGTGGCTGCCATTTTTTTTGTATCTCTAGGAAAGGTACAATTTTGTTCTAATAATTACTATTTGTTCTTAAGCCTCAGATACATGCATTATCAAATTATGTGTGAATTAATTATCAAATTTATGTTCATAGATTCTAGCTAGAAACTTGAGATTAAGTGAGGGTGGAATAGTATTGTGGAATATTTCCAAACATCAACCATACGAGTGTTACACATTACCGGGCCTACTGATTAAGGATACCGAATTTGTTTGTTTTGGACTATCTGTGACTTTTATTTCAGAAAATGCTTCCAAAGAAATAAAAGGACACCATTGGTCAGAAAATCATATGTTATTCTACTATTCAGTAGCATTCCACATTACCATACTAATTTTCCATGGCTACATATTACACGCTTCGCATAATTTCATTTTTGCAAATGCATGGACTCAAAATATGCGACCTAAACTCCAGCGACTTGACAGAACCTCACAGATATCGGAACTACTTGATTTATTTGAATGCCTCAAATTAGTATGGAATTATAGGCTTCAAATGAAAAATATTCCACATTCACCAACTTTACTCTACTTTGTTGACGAAAATGTAATTTTTCTGTTTGACCATATCCGTTGATCTTCAAAAGAGTATGTGGCCTTTTACTACGCCTCTGATACCGATAAACATACTTGATCGCAGTCTTTTGTTTCTAAGTTTTTGTTTATTTCGAATGAGTCACAGCTTTTTGGAAACTCCCACGCTCATCCGTCCGCTTTTTATCTTGAGCCGGGAAATCACTGTTTTTACTACCGACACAGATAAACGGCCAGTGGCGGACAGTAAGGCGGGGCTTTAAGGCAATATCCGCCAAGAAATTGATAAGGTACTAAGGAAAACGAAACTGAACAAAAAATGTATCGCGGTCAATTTGGCTCTACGACAGAGATACATGGTCCAGTGGCGACTCGTAAGGCGGCAACCCAAAGGCGCCCTATCCCCCAATATTTTTTTGAGGTATTAAGAAAACAAAGATGCCAATCATAGTCAACGAGCAGCATCTAAGGTCAAGCGTTGGATTTCTAACTGGTTGATGACTCCAGCGCCACTCGCCACTCTAATCCTCTTTACATCACAAGCTTAGATCATCTACGCCCTCCTAGATATCAAGGCTTACCATGTTTTCTGATAGAGCATATTTTCAGTATCTCTTCAGTCTCCAATGGCGATAAATAATCGCACCATGAGTAGATGACCAAACAAAAGGAAATTTGAACGAAAAATGCTTTCACCAGAAGTGATGAACAATGCATTCAACCATCTATCTAGTAACATCGCATTTATCTTGCCAAATCAATAAGAACAGCAGGTGTTTGTACGCCATCTGTTTTGTGGACGTAATCCTTTGGGATACATCTCTTATCTCTCTCTCTCTCTAATTCATTCACCTTATCAAACTATCTTGTATTGGTATATATACATGTATTATAATCAAGTGCATCTACTCTTTGCTCCAAGCACTTCAACGACACACACACACCGAACCAAATTTTTCATATGGTACAAGACATTTGATGAAAGGGCAGTATCATTACTGCGCACTTTTACATCCTATTTGTTTAAGTATCTAGGACGTGTTCTAAATTATGCGAGAAATTTGATGTAAAACTGTGCATAGAATAACCGCGCATCCGAATCTGTTCTGTCAACAAAAAGAGGTTGTGTGTTTCATGCCTATTTTTCTTGAAATATTTTTCAGCTGGGAAAGTTTCAAGAGAGAGATAGCATGCAATGCAGTTGATTGAGAAGGATTAAGGCTTAATAACAAATAAATCAAACCTAGCCCCATCCCATTTTCTATTTGTGAACAGTCAGCCACATAAAACAATTTCAGGACGGCCGACGGCATCACAACAGACTGACAATATGCAACACGTGTATAATCAGTGTTGCCGAACCATGAGACCTCATTTACCGAAATACCGAAAATATCCTTACTTTGCACGACTTTTGTAAGATAACCCAGATGTTTCAATGGTACTGTTGCGTCTTGTAAAACTTCGGATTTCACTGTTTTTTCACTTGAAACTTATAGAGGGTAGTCTGATAAATTATTTTACATCATAAAAAGTGTGGATGAAGCACGCTTTTCATGAATTTTTTTCTCCAAAACACTGTATTTTTAGTAGTTATTTCCCCCAAAATATTTCCACAGCCATCTACCTTATGACGCTGACGTCTGTGGATATGTCATATATGAGAGGCGCTTGCCTGCCGGTGTTGCCGGATTGGGCTCCGTATTTAGGGAAAAATATGAAAAGTGGAAAATTTATATACTTCGAAGTTGAGTCATTTATTTTAACATTGAGTAGATCTGATCAAAAGGAATGTTTTTTTCCTTTACCATTTTTCTGGTAAAATTAAAGTAACAAAGTTATAGCCCTTTGGAAGTTTGAGTACCGCCCTGTCTCAATAATAATATCATGTACTCGTGTTTGGCAACAACGGATATAATCCGCCTTACCGGTTCATCGCATCGGAAACAAAAAAGCGAAAGAATTTGGAACGATGTTTTTGCAATGAAGTATTTTATTCAGTTCAGTTATATATACAGTCAGTGTCTGTCGGTTAGCGTGTTAATAGTGTCTGTTGCGTGGCTCAAACGAAATAAAAAATGGCACATGTTTATGCGGATCGGTTTCCCAATCGAGTGCAACCAACCCCTCGTGCCTTTGTTAATGTAGTACAACGGGCTCGTGAATCAGGTGACTTAAGACCTCACAGGGGACCTCACGATCAAATACAGGTCCGCACTGAAATACTTGTCGGGAGGATACTTTTTAAAACAAGGTAAACATTTTTTTTTATTTTTACACACATATTCTGGTTTATCTTCCTTCTACAATCATTATCTGAAAATTAATGACTCAACTTCAAAGTCACCCTGTATACATTTATATTAATGAAACACAAAAACAAAAAACTGAAGCAAACAGTAGTAAAACTAAAAGTGATTCTTACTAAGTATAAAACAAAAAATAACAAACAGCAGTAAAATAAAAAGCAATTCTAAGTGATTATAAAAAACAAAAAATTATAACAGTAGTAAAACAAAAAACAATTCCATTTAATTATGAAAAAACAAAAAATAACAAACAGTAAAATAAAAAGCAATTTGGATGGAATGAAATTGTTCTTCGTTTTACTACTGTTTTTACTTTTTGTTTCTTATAGTTATGTATAATTTATCATTTTTTTGCTTACCAAGTACTGTTATTTTTTGATTTATACTTATTAGGAATCGCCTTTTATTTTGCTACTGTTGTTTGTTTCAGTTTTTCGTTTTTGTGATTCATTAATTAATATGCATAATGTATATAAATTTTGACCCTTTCATTTCCCTAAATGCGGAGCCCAATCCGGCAACACCGCAGGAAAGCGCCTCTCATATATGACATATGCACAGACGTCTACGTCATATGGCAGATAGATGGCGGTGGAAATAATGATGAAAAGAACAGCTAAAAATACAATGTTTTGGGAAAATTTTTTCATTATGAGCGTGTTCCATCCACAATTTTTTTGTTTCTAAATAATCTATCAGACTAGCCTCTAGAAGTTTTAAGAGAAAAAACAGTGAAATCGGAACTTCTACAAGACGCAACAGCCCGCCCAGAATTATTTTTCCGTTCCCCCTACATTGATTTCTGTGTAGAGGTAAAGACTGGTAGATCACCGTCATTACCGCATCACCAGACACCAATAAGGAAACCAAAGCTCGTCTGTATTTAATTGAATATTGAAATAAAATGTCAGGTTCAGGAACGAAACGGAAAAATATTTTGAATCTTATAAGCAAGAATGGAAAAAGAAGTGTCCATGATAGTTGCATAGGAGTTTGAAGAAGGACCAGTATGTTCATTATACAGGGTGTTTCAGTTTATTGTTGCATAACTTTAAGATTCGATAGAACTTTTAAAATTAATGCATAAAGTCTATATAAACATGGGTCGAAAAATGCGTGGCTTCCGAAATCCTTAAATTTACTTTCTAAAATAGTTTTTTTTTTAAATATTTCGAACAATATTTGATGTATAACAGTGAAAATTGGTATACAAGGGTTTTTTTGGTACGACAAAACGACCCATGGGCATAGTTTTACTGTAGCCGCTAGAGGGCGCTCTCTACTGCACCTGTAGTGTATTAAAATGACCGAAAATGTTTTCTTAGTGCAATTTTTTGCTTTTTGAATAAAAAACCTGATTCTTCGCACTTTTCAACATAAAAAAGCTCTCCTGTGAGTTTTCGTTATAGTTAGCCGTTTTTGAGATATTTGGATTTTTAAGGTTCGATGCATTTTTAATTATGGGAAAATAATATTTTTTTTTACATTTTCGATTTGGGCATTACAAGTAATTAAGATGATCCTTTAGATTGTGTTTTTAAACACAGCAATAATTCCTAACCCCAAATAAACACAAAAAAACAATATTAATTTGTTTAATTTTCCAATATTATTTTTAATAAATTAAATTAATTATTTACAACTAAAATGCTATTGGATAGTTAGGACAAACACACAAAATCTAAAGTAGTTGCTCTAAATGTAAACCCAATCGTTCAATACACATTATTCAAATAAGGCCTTATTTCATCACATGCATTCCTGATTCTGTCTATTAGCATATCTCTTGTGGTTACGGGAGCCTGGTACACTTTTTCTTTTAGAAATCCCCACACAAAGAAATCTAATGGATTCGGTCAGGGGATCGTGGAAGCCAGGCGACTGATCCATCTTTCTGGATAATTTTCATCCAGCCAGTTTCTAACTATTCTTATGAGCTGGACAGCCATCAAGCTGGAACCAGGCCAATCTTCTTAAATCTAACATAACATCATCCCATATATTTGCATGTTCAGCCTTTAAAAATTCCAAGAACCTTGCAGGCAAAAGGTAGGGTCCAAATAGTCGATTACGGTAGATACCAATCCACACGTTCACACTAAATTCATGCTGAAAATTTCTTTCCCGAACTGCATGCGGATTTTCATGCGACCAGATATGTTGATTATGAAAATTTACCACTCCACGTCTAGTGAAGCATGACTCATCGGTTCATAAAACGTTACTTAAAAACTCCCTATTATTATCAGTTCTATCAAGAATACACTGCCAAAATGTGATTCTTCGTTCTCCGTCCCCTGACTGTAGTCCTTGCACAGGTTGCAAATGGTAAGGACGTCTATGGTTATTTCTAAGAACACGGTGAACATGGCTTGCTGAAATTCCCAAGGCACCAGAAACTCTCCTAACACTTGTGGTCGGATCTCTATCAAACTCAGGCAGAATCATACGGGTAAATCTGCGTCGACGAACATTTATGTTTTGATCCCAAAACCATTCTCAATTATTTGGCGATGCACTCTTACAAATACTGAGCGAGTTGGATGTCGTCTGTTTGGAAATCTTCGTGCGTATTCTCTGGCTGCTCCTGCTGCGTTTCCATTTACAAAGCCATACACAAAATGAATATCCGCTAACTTGATTGGAGAATAAAAATGGCACTTTTATAAAACTTACAAAAAAAAACAGGTAAAAGAAACTAAGTTTCGTGCATTCACAAATGCAAAAAAACCTTTCAGGTTTCAACAGACAACAAAACTAACTGTCAACTAATTGACGTTTAACCTTGTTCTGCTTTCAATTTCAAAAATATTTGCAGGCACAGCCTACTTCTAAGAATTATCGAGATACTGACTTTTTAACGTTATTTTATCATAAATAATTAAAAATGCATCGAACCTTAAAAATCGAAACATCTCAAAAACGGCTAACTATAACGAAAATTCACAAGAGAGCTTTTTTTTGTTGAAAAATGAGTTTTTTTATTCAAAAAGCAAAAAATTGCACTAAGAAAAATTTTTCGGTCATTTTAATACACGACAGGTACAGTAGAGAGCGCCGTCTAGCGGCTACAGTAAAACTATGCCCATGGTTCGTTTTGTCGTACCAAAAAACCCTTGTATACCAATTTTCACTGATATACATATATACATATTTTATTTTTAAGAAACTGATGCCGGCACAATATAAAATACTTTTTTTGTGGGGTGGCGAAAAATCCCTTGATCCTTCGCTCATTTTGTGACGGTCCTGATTTTTTCCTCCTACCGATTTTGTCATTGAATCTACCGAATTTCAACAACACTATCTACCGATTTCGTCTTCTTATGTTTAACACTATTTAAGTCATTGTTTGGTAATGTGGAAGTGCGCATGTTATTGTCCAAGATTGGTAACAAAATATTTAATCGTTACAAACCTAACAGCGAAACCCGTCAAATATTTTCTTGTCAAAGAAGTAGCGCGAAAAATTTGATAGTAACTACGGGCTTTAGACCCCTCCGACGGGCTTGCCCGCCACTGCCATTTGCGTGACGTGTTTTGTAGATGGCGCTTGTCGCACTAACTGAAACGGGTGAACAACACAACAGACAGCAAAATATTTGGAGTACGAGTAGGTACCGCGTGGGTTTTCCGATGTACCGCCGAAAAAGCGGCAATGCGTCAGTCCGAAAAGTGAACAACTTTCATGTGACTGAACTACGCCAAAGGTGTGGACAAGGCAAGGCAAAGTGAAGCGGGATTCAAACTTGGGACCAAACTGTGTATAAAAAAATTGTATTTATTGTTTGCTTAGTTAAGAAAAAAGTTAAGACAATAAAAATTTTGGTTGCAGGAAAATGGCTCACCTCCTTTTAAAGGAAAAAATACGAAACACTACTACTCAGAATATAAGCTAATGATTGATATAAGATCGGCCTTGTAGATTTTGAATATCAGTCCAGTAAAGGGTGTGACATGATTCAAAATATCCCTTCAACTTTCTGTTCATCTTAACGTGAAGTCAAACCATTTTTGGATTTAAGAACCGGTCACAAAATGCTATAAGCATATTTGAGTCTTTTCAATAGCAAAGATCTTCTGTGTGTGGGCTCAAGGTCTATCATTTAGAAAACAGCGTACAACTGTGTGGGCTAAAATAGGTTAATTCCAGGGTTAATTATAACATAAGTTGCTATAATATAGCTGATCAGATTGGTTGGAACAAGTGTAGACACTTCCCATAATATTTTTAAAACATCATAGTGTAGTAAAATTAGATGATTATAATACCAAAGTGCAGAGCTATATGTGGAACACTGTTTTTCAGTAGGAAGATTGATAGCTCAATTTAAGAGGAAACTCATAGATAAAAATGCAGCATGTACTTACTTTGATTCATACTTTAGGGGTACGTGTATAGAAAAAAACGAAACTAAAAACCTACCAATTCAAAAACTGTCACTACAACAAAAGACTTATAAATAGCAGAAAATGCATGAGACTATATGCAACCACCATTAAAGCATTCAAAGACCAGTGGATAACCTGGCTCAATATTTTTCAGTCGATAGTTGTAAGTATATATTATGTTACATACTCCCACAGTTACAGAAACAATATGCAATAACATAATAGTCAACATCAATAGAAACAAAATATTCATTTCCATATAGCATAGAACCTGAGAGAAATACTTCAAATTTAAAGTTCATTAGAGCCTTATGAAACTCCTTTTGCCTTTGATGCATGCTTCTAAATCTAAACAATACTATCTGATAATAAACTGATTAAATAATGCTTTTACCTTAATAAAACATGTCAATAACATAGAATTGTATCCCCTTTACAACCCCCTTGATACAGCCTTGGCGACGACCCTGGAATCGCGCAAATCCATGTTTGTAAAATGTAAACAAATGTAAGCCTGTTTGATGGTTTTTTGAAAATTGAATATGAAAAATAAGGAAAATAATTGTTTGTACGTCACATCTTTTTCAATGACCATGGTAGAGCATATTTTTTTGAGAATCACTTTCTTTGCAGTAATGGTAAACATATGGAAAGTTCAATTAAAAAAATGATAAAATGAAAGAAAGTCATTGTTGTCTTTTTGCGACGTGATTCCACGAAGTGAATGTTCATTTATTTTTCTACATTTTTTTTGAAACTGTCATTGGTTTACCGCTTTCTAGCATTTATTTAAATTCAGAAAGTATAACTAAAGGGTTTATAGTTCAAAACGAACCAAAAATAGACTTAAGAGGTGAATTATTGACCTATATTCACGAGAATACTAATTTTTAGCGATTTTTCGGTTAGGATTGATGGAATAACAAAACCAAAACATCGCCATGGCCTTCCAAGGTTTTGTTGTTATTTTGATGATTGTACTTCTATGGGAATTCATTCAGGTAGTGTATTGCTTTAAAATGGCTAAATATGGATGCATATGTTTACTTTCCAAAGAAACAGGCATGAAACATGAGGATAACACCCTCTACAAGCATTTCAACCCAAAAAAAGATCACAAGCAGTAATAAAAATATACCTACTCACCATAGGCACGCCATTTGTTAGTTGATGTATGAAAACAACTGTGAGCACAATAACACCGGTAAATTATTCACATTTCTGTTTGTATTTTAGCACTTTTACCCTGAGACGTAGATCTTTTTGGATTGTTTTTACCCCACCCGCACACACGCAAAGGACACAGTTTAACTGTTCACAACATATCCAAGTCACTTAGCCGGGTGTATTCAGCTAAAACCCCCGGTTTTTCATCTGTAAACATTTTATTACCGCCACTATTTTTCCAAAATTTCGTCCTGCCGTATACTACTCGCCGAATTTTTACAACTTATTTACCACTTCCACCATATTTTGCTCAGGTAATTACGGATTAAGGATGATGATACCCATTGACGCTCATGCTCGTAAGCGGTGTTGCCAGATCAACTGCGCATATTTCCCGAGAATGTGTCTGAAAAATCCACATTCCTCATTTTCCCTACAATCATTTTACCGTTAGCGTGTCTCGCTGGATTCTTAGCATTTCCGAGCCATTTAAAGAGATGTAGGTATGTCGAGAGTGCTTGTAATAAAGGCTGCCAGTAGGTTTCAATGTTTTATAAAATTTTGCTTCAATGTATATCGTTTGATAAAAAAAACTGCGAATCTATTCTTGGGTATCCATTGCATCGCCTCCCAGGCCACTGGCGAGGCAGCATTGTCATCGCGAGGAAACGAGATGTTTTTTGGATGTTAAATGACATTTACTTAACGAAAAATCATGTCACTCATTCCAGTCCGTGTGTGAGTCTGTTTGTCTGCCTGTCCGCTAATCATCGTTATGATGGAATTTTGACATAAGGCTCTTATTACTATACGGAGAAGCTTTCAAAATCGGCTCAGAGGCAGCAAAGCTAAAGGTAAAAAAACTAAAAAAAGTAATATCGATCAAATTTCGTCTTTTGCCGTTCCAGAGACCCGGTTTGTAGAGGTTGGGAGAGGGTGTATCGAAATTTTTTCGCGGCAGTATCTTTTCAAACTTCAAAGCTCAGTAATTCTACGCGCATAGTTGCCCTCCACCACTATCGGGCCAAGATGGAACGATCGTAATAGACTCAAAGGCTAAGGCGGAAGTGCTTGCCAAGATCTTTGCTGCCAAATCACGATACACGTAACACCGGTATGCCATTGCGCATGCTAGCGCTATCTCTCTCTCACTGCGTGACGTCACGTGCGAAGCAATGCTTCTGTTTGAATAGTACGGACGTCTGCATTAGCCCGTTAATATTAAATGTAAGCATAGATTTACTTACTGTTTTGTACCATATATAATGTATATATGTGTACATTAATATACGACTGCAACAATATGCTTTTGTAATTAATATTTCAAGCATAGTTATAGAAATTATATTTGTGAAAATTTATTGAACAAATAAGTACATTATAAAAACTTATTTCCTAAAATTAACAAACTTGGACATTTTTTTTTCGAGTGTCCTTTGACAGTTATTGAAACTAATTTTCCTGTTCATGTCTCTTAATCTTATATATGTACGTGTCCTACTGAGACATAGGAGCACTTCGAATGGTATTGAGGTATTCTTAAGCTGATTTAAAGTATTCTGGGCAAGCTTATGAAAAATTTGATTTTCCTTGGATAAAGAGCTTCCATGCATTGTGTAAAACACTGATTCCAGTTTCAGTGTAGCTTCATACAATTCGTCGTTAGGATACAGCAGAGAGCCTCTAGAGATTGTCTCAAGCCAATCTGGTTCTATATTTCTCTCAAAGGTGTTTGTAGGATTCCCTAAATTATATTTATGCTTGAATTTATATGCAACAAAACCAGCAACATACTTTAAAGAATCATGGTGAATTTTCTCTTTCACTTCATAATTGTCTACAAGTTTTAACATGTCTTCATCAATCACATGATCCTCCAAGTAAAGAGCTTCTACAAATGTGTTTTGAATTATTTGTTCCTCTTCACACTGAGGTCCTTTCGAACACCCAACTTCTTCTACCAAATTAGAAAGCATTTTTTGTGTCAAGCAAATATCTTCTGATGTTGACATATACTTGGCAATGAAGAACTTTCTATCATATTAGTTAAGCAAGATTCATTGCTTTCAATGGTATTGCGACATTCTGTGAAGATCGCTGACATATTCTTTCCTAAAATGTACCACCGTAATCTATATTTGAAATCTAGTGGCGAAGGATGATCATTTGCGCTGCCCATTCCTCTAATGTAAGAAAAGAAGTTCTCAAATACATCTTGATTCAGCCGAGAAGTTAAAATATACTCTACATTATATTTTTCACGTAGGTAAGGAAGTAGCTCTTTCAGAGATCTATTAGAGAGTAATATACCTTTTTGAAACGGAATAAGCCCTTTATGTTTACCTATCCGCATTGAACTAACTACTTCTGACATTTCATCTAGCAGACGTATCTGCTTATCTAAATCTGTGCCATATGCATTTCGTGTTGGACAATTTTCAACAAACTTAGATCGACAATTAAATAAGTCAAACCAATCATTGAATAGTTGAACAACTACAGCAGCTTCTTTCCAATAACTGTCTTTTGGCATGAGTCCATTTTCTCCAGCATAACTGATTGCTTTTGCTACAGAGTTTGATAATAATTGTACTGCAGGTCTCACTTTTTGTCTCATAGAGCCTTTTAAGCAGAGATGGTGTGGTGTCAATTTGTGCGCAATTGTTAACTCTGAAGTTGAAATATTTAGCAGCGCTTCAAAGTAATCTTTATTGATTACTTTGTTATCGATAATAAAACCGTGATCAATTAAATGATTTCGAGTAAGTTTTAGCAGATGTGGAGGATCTGCGAAAACAAAAATCTTTAAAGAGTTATCACAAGGGTGATTAAAAAAACAATTTTGATGTCCAACACCCAGCTGAGACCACAGTCCAGTATTTCCAGTGCCCATGTCACTAGTAATCGCTACTACGATAAAATTTGCTCGGAACAGTTCAGCTACTATTTTTTCAATAATATATTTCATCATCGACTGATCAAATTCATAGTAAATTGGTTGCTTCCATTTTGAAAGTAAACCACGCACCATAACAGTTTGACAACATCTGTGAGGTCCGATGATCTGTTCAGTTTTCTTATCGATCTCGATTTTGTTCGAAACATACATTTCGTCAAAGCTTAGTACGCAAATTCTATCAGCTTCAGTACAATCAAGAGACTTCTTTTGCATTAATGTTATTACACTCTTCAAAATACCCTGATGTACGTCAAAGCTGGAAACCCAGCTTCTTAAGGTGGACAAAGCTGGTAAAGGATAATTGTTTACTCTCAAATAACGATATGCTTTTGGACTGACACTACGTAAAGAAATTGCGGTTGCAATATCCTCTGGTGACCAACGGACTCTTTTTTTTCCTGCATTCAATAATTTTTTTATCTGCCCCGGAGTGAAAACTTTGGCTAAGACATCTTTATATTTTAAGGCTGTTTTTTCTTCTATTTTTTCAACCTGCTCAGTGAGTGCTTTATTCTGCTTTTCCAGAACCACTATTCTCTCCTTCAACGTTTTTATCTGTATGTCACTTGCTCTGTAATAAACAAGTTATTAGATTAATAGAATATTCTCTATTTTGTCAAAAGTGTCTTACTTTGTTAATTAGGTAATAAAAATCTTGTGAAATATGTTTTCCGATAGAAGTTGTTCGATTTTTGTTAGAAAAAAAAGAATAATTTTTTCACTTTTGAATTAGGCACTAAAACGTCACTGTCCTGTGATTGTTGCATGCGTGATTTGGGAGCCATTCACTGGTTAATATATTCAGTACTAGAAGTAAACTTACTTTTCGATACCTGCTGTAGCCAACGTTGTAGTCTCAGTTCTGATATCATTGGTACTTTTTTGCTGTGTTAGATTCAAAATGATCGAAGTACTTGCTTTTAGCATATCTTCTACATTTTTATGTTGTGTTCTCTTTTTCAGTCGTGCTGATCTGTCTCCTTGATTTTGTGAGCAGGAATCATGACATCCTGGTAGTCGTAAAGTAGGCACAGCATCAGGTTTCAAATATCGGCTATTTTTGGGGGTGTATTTTAGCAATTTTTGTCGCAATGGAATTTCAAAACAGCTGGCATCAAAATGCTCGGAGCAGATGCATGCTACGAATAAAAAATCTAATGATATCATCATAGCTTTTTCCTAATATTTCTTAACAAAAGGAAAGGTGTAAAATAT